>OX578272.1:85292787-85806059 GCA_951217065.1 Baccha elongata | reverse complement strand
CTTTTAGCTGAAAGTGATTTCCGTGAAAAATACAGCGTTTTTTTCGTAATTCGCAAAATGGACCCTAAATATTGTTATTTTTGCTTAAAAGTGATGTCTTCTCGAGTTATAGCCCTTTTTCTAAAGTTCAAAAATCGAAAAACTTTCAAATCTGTTTTCTCTTTTTCAATTTGTTTTTTATAGTTGGGTAGCTTTCACAGAACCCGTAAAAATAGTTGCTTTTAGCTGAAGTGATTTCCGTGAAAAATACAGCGTTTTTTCGTAATTCGCAAAATGGACCCTAAATATTGTTATTTTTGCTTAAAAGTGATGTCTTCTCGAGTTATAGCCCTTTTTCTAAAGTTCAAAAATCGAAAAACTTTCAAATCTGTTTTCTCTTTTTCAATGTGTTTTTTATAGTTGGGTAGCCTTCACAGAACCCGTAAAAATAGTTGCTTTTAGCTGAAAGTGATTTCCGTGAAAAATACAGCGTTTTTTCGTAATTCGCAAAATGGACCCTAAATATTGTTATTTTTGCTTAAAAGTGATGTCTTCTCGAGTTATAGCCCTTTTTCTAAAGTTCAAAAATCGAAAAACTTTCAAATCTGTTTTCTCTTTTTCAATGTGTTTTTTTATAGTTGGGTAGCCTTCACAGAACCCGTAAAAATAGTTGCTTTTAGCTGAAAGTGATTTCCGTGAAAAATACAGCGTTTTTTCGTAATTCGCAAAATGGACCCTAAATATTGTTATTTTTGCTTAAAAGTGATGTCTTCTCGAGTTATAGCCCTTTTTCTAAAGTTCAAAAATCGAAAAACTTTCAAATCTGTTTTCTCTTTTTCAATTTGTTTTTTATAGTTGGGTAGCCTTCACAGAACCCGTAAAAATAGTTGCTTTTAGCTGAAAGTGATTTCCGTGAAAAATACAGCGTTTTTTCGTAATTCGCAAAAATGGACCCTAATATTGTTATTTTTGCTTAAAAGTGATGTCTTCTCGAGTAATAGCCCTTTTTCTAAAGTTCAAAAATCGAAAAACTTTCAAATCTGTTTTCTCTTTTCAATTTGTTTTTTATAGTTGGGTAGCCTTCACAGAACCCGTAAAAATAGTTGCTTTTAGCTGAAAGTGATTTCCGTGAAAAATACAGCGTTTTTTCGTAATTCGCAAAATGACCCTAAATATTGTTATTTTTGCTTAAAAGTGATGTCTTCTCGAGTTATAGCCCTTTTTCTAAAGTTCAAAAATCGAAAAACTTTCAAATCTGTTTTCTCTTTTTCAATGTGTTTTTTATAGTTGGGTAGCCTTCACAGAACCCGTAAAAATAGTTGCTTTTAGCTGAAAGTGATTTCCGTGAAAAATACAGCGTTTTTTCGTAATTCGCAAAATGGACCCTAAATATTGTTATTTTTGCTTAAAAGTGATGTCTTCTCGAGTTATAGCCCTTTTTCTAAAGTTCAAAAATCGAAAAACTTTCAAATCTGTTTTCCTCTTTTTCAATGTGTTTTTTATAGTTGGGTAGCCTTCACAGAACCCGTAAAAATAGTTGCTTTTAGCTGAAAGTGATTTCCGTGAAAAATACAGCGTTTTTTCGTAATTCGCAAAATGGACCCCCAAATATTGTTATTTTTGCTTAAAAGTGATGTCTTCTCGAGTTATAGCCCCTTTTTCTAAAGTTCAAAAATCGAAAAACTTTCAAATCTGTTTTCTCTTTTTCAATGTGTTTTTTATAGTTGGGTAGCCTTCACAGAACCCGTAAAAATAGTTGCTTTTAGCTGAAAGTGATTTCCGTGAAAAATACAGCGTTTTTTCGTAATTCGCAAAATGGACCCTAAATATTGTTATTTTTGCTTAAAAGTGATGTCTTCTCGAGTTATAGCCCTTTTTCTAAAGTTCAAAAATCGAAAAACTTTCAAATCTGTTTTCTCTTTTTCAATGTGTTTTTTATAGTTGGGTAGCCTTCACAGAACCCGTAAAAAATAGTTGCTTTTAGCTGAAAGTGATTTCCGTGAAAAATACAGCGCTTTTTCGTAATTCGCAAAATGGACCCTAAATATTGTTATTTTTGCTTAAAAGTGATGTCTTCTCGAGTTATAGCCCTTTTTCTAAAGTTCAAAAATCGAAAAACTTTCAAATCTGTTTTCTCTTTTTCAATGTGTTTTTTATAGTTGGGTAGCCTTCACAGAACCCGTAAAAATAGTTGCTTTTAGCTGAAAGTGATTTCCGTGAAAAATACAGCGTTTTTTCGTAATTCGCAAAATGGACCCCAAATATTGTTATTTTTGCTTAAAAGTGATGTCTTCTCGAGTTATAGCCCTTTTTCTAAAGTGCAAAAACCGAAAAACTTTCAAATCTGTTTTCTCTTTTTCAATGTGTTTTTTATAGTTGGGTAGCCTTCACAGAACCCGTAAAAATAGTTGCTTTTAGCTGAAAGTGATTTCCGTGAAAAATACAGCGTTTTTTCGTAATTCGCAAAATGGACCCCAAATATTGTTATTTTTGCTTAAAAGTGATGTCTTCTCGAGTTATAGCCCTTTTTCTAAAGTTCAAAAATCGAAAAACTTTCAAATCTGTTTTCTCTTTTTCAATTTGTTTTTTATAGTTGGGTAGCCGTGAGAACCCGTAAAAATAGTTGCTTTTAGCTGAAAGTGATTTCCGTGAAAAATACAGCGTTTTTTCGTAATTCGCAAAATGGACCCTAAATATTGTTATTTTTGCTTAAAAGTGATGTCTTCTCGAGTTATAGCCCTTTTTCTAAAGTTCAAAAATCGAAAAACTTTCAAATCTGTTTTCTCTTTTTCAATGTGTTTTTTATAGTTGGGTAGCCTTTTAGCTGAAAGTGATTTCCGTGAAAAATACAGCGTTTTTTCGTAATTCGCAAAATGGACCCCAAATATTGTTATTTTTGCTTAAAAGTGATGTCTTCTCGAGTTATAGCCCTTTTTCTAAAGTTCAAAAATCGAAAAACTTTCAAATCTGTTTTCTCTTTTTCAATGTGTTTTTTATAGTTGGGTAGCCTTCACAGAACCCGTAAAAATAGTTGCTTTTAGCTGAAAGTGATTTCCGTGAAAAATACAGCGTTTTTTCGTAATTCGCAAAATGGACCCTAAATATTGTTATTTTTGCTTAAAAGTGATGTCTTCTCGAGTTATAGCCCTTTTTCTAAAGTTCAAAAATCGAAAAACTTTCAAATCTGTTTTCTCTTTTTCAATTTGTTTTTTATAGTTGGGTAGCCTTCACAGAACCCGTAAAAATAGTTGCTTTTAGCTGAAAGTGATTTCCGTGAAAAATACAGCGTTTTTTCGTAATTCGCAAAATGGACCCTAAATATTGTTATTTTTGCTTAAAAGTGATGTCTTCTCGAGTTATAGCCCTTTTTCTAAAGTTCAAAAATCGAAAAACTTTCAAATCTGTTTTCTCTTTTTCAATGTGTTTTTTATAGTTGGGTAGCCTTCACAGAACCCGTAAAAATAGTTGCTTTTAGCTGAAAGTGATTTCCGTGAAAAATACAGCGTTTTTTCGTAATTCGCAAAATGGACCCTAAATATTGTTATTTTTGCTTAAAAGTGATGTCTTCTCGAGTTATAGCCCTTTTTCTAAAGTTCAAAAATCGAAAAACTTTCAAATCTGTTTTCTCTTTTTCAATGTGTTTTTTATAGTTGGGTAGCCTTCACAGAACCCGTAAAAATAGTTGCTTTTAGCTGAAAGTGATTTCCGTGAAAAATACAGCGTTTTTTCGTAATTCGCAAAATGGACCCCAAATATTGTTATTTTTGCTTAAAAGTGATGTCTTCTCGAGTTATAGCCCTTTTTCTAAAGTTCAAAAATCGAAAAACTTTCAAATCTGTTTTCTCTTTGTGTGTTTTTTATAGTTGGGTAGCCTTCACAGAACCCGTAAAAATAGTTGCTTTTAGCTGAAAGTGATTTCCGTGAAAAATACAGCGTTTTTTCGTAATTCGCAAAATGGACCCTAAATATTGTTATTTTTGCTTAAAAGTGATGTCTTCTCGAGTTATAGCCCTTTTTCTAAAGTTCAAAAATCGAAAAACTTTCAAATCTGTTTTCTCTTTTTCAATGTGTTTTTTATAGTTGGGTAGCCTTCACAGAACCCGTAAAAATAGTTGCTTTTAGCTGAAAGTGATTTCCGTGAAAAATACAGCGTTTTTTCGTAATTCGCAAAATATTGTTATTTTTGCTTAAAAGTGATGTCTTCTCGAGTTATAGCCCTTTTTCTAAAGTTCAAAAATCGAAAAACTTTCAAATCTGTTTTCTCTTTTTCAATTTGTTTTTTATAGTTGGGTAGCCTTCACAGAACCCGTAAAAATAGTTGCTTTTAGCTGAAAGTGATTTCCGTGAAAAATACAGCGTTTTTTCGTAATTCGCAAAATGGACCCTAAATATTGTTATTTTTGCTTAAAAGTGATGTCTTCTCGAGTTATAGCCCTTTTTCTAAAGTTCAAAAATCGAAAAACTTTCAAATCTGTTTTCTCTTTTTCAATTTGTTTTTTATAGTTGGGTAGCCTTCACAGAACCCGTAAAAATAGTTGCTTTTAGCTGAAAGTGATTTCCGTGAAAAATACAGCGTTTTTTCGTAATTCGCAAAATGGACCCTAAATATTGTTATTTTTGCTTAAAAGTGATGTCTTCTCGAGTTATAGCCCTTTTTCTAAAGTTCAAAAATCGAAAAACTTTCAAATCTGTTTTCTCTTTTTCAATGTGTTTTTTATAGTTGGGTAGCCTTCACAGAACCCGTAAAAATAGTTGCTTTTAGCTGAAAGTGATTTCCGTGAAAAATACAGCGTTTTTTCGTAATTCGCAAAATGGACCCTAAATATTGTTATTTTTGCTTAAAAGTGATGTCTTCTCGAGTTATAGCCCTTTTTCTAAAGTTCAAAAATCGAAAAACTTTCAAATCTGTTTTCTCTTTTTCAATGTGTTTTTTATAGTTGGGTAGCCTTCACAGAACCCGTAAAAATAGTTGCTTTTAGCTAAAAGTGATTTCCGTGAAAAATACAGCGGTTTTTCGTAATTCGCAAAATGGACCCTAAATATTGTTATTTTTGCTTAAAAGTGATGTCTTCTCGAGTTATAGCCCTTTTTCTAAAGTTCAAAAATCGAAAAACTTTCAAATCTGTTTTCTCTTTTTCAATGTGTTTTTTATAGTTGGGTAGCCTTCACAGAACCCGTAAAAATAGTTGCTTTTAGCTGAAAGTGATTTCCGTGAAAAATACAGCGTTTTTTCGTAATTCGCAAAATGGACCCTAAATATTGTTATTTTTGCTTAAAAGTGATGTCTTCTCGAGTTATAGCCCTTTTTCTAAAGTTCAAAAATCGAAAAACTTTCAAATCTGTTTTCTCTTTTTCAATGTGTTTTTTATAGTTGGGTAGCCTTCACAGAACCCGTAAAAATAGTTGCTTTTAGCTGAAAGTGATTTCCGTGAAAAATACAGCGTTTTTTCGTAATTCGCAAAATGGACCCTAAATATTGTTATTTTTGCTTAAAAGTGATGTCTTCTCGAGTTATAGCCCTTTTTCTAAAGTTCAAAAATCGAAAAACTTTCAAATCTGTTTTCTCTTTTTCAATTTGTTTTTTATAGTTGGGTAGCCTTCACAGAACCCGTAAAAATAGTTGCTTTTAGCTGAAAGTGATTTCCGTGAAAAATACAGCGTTTTTTCTTAATTCGCAAAATGGACCCTAAATATTGTTATTTTTGCTTAAAAGTGATGTCTTCTCGAGTTATAGCCCTTTTTCTAAAGTTCAAAAATCGAAAAACTTTCAAATCTGTTTTCTCTTTTTCAATGTGTTTTTTATAGTTGGGTAGCCTTCACAGAACCCGTAAAAATAGTTGCTTTTAGCTGAAAGTGATTTCCGTGAAAAATACAGCGTTTTTTCGTAATTCGCAAAATGGACCCTAAATATTGTTATTTTTGCTTAAAAGTGATGTCTTCTCGAGTTATAGCCCTTTTTCTAAAGTTCAAAAATCGAAAAACTTTCAAATCTGTTTTCTCTTTTTCAATGTGTTTTTTATAGTTGGGTAGCCTTCACAGAACCCGTAAAAATAGTTGCTTTTAGCTAAAAGTGATTTCCGTGAAAAATACAGCGGTTTTTCGTAATTCGCAAAATGGACCCTAAATATTGTTATTTTTGCTTAAAAGTGATGTCTTCTCGAGTTATAGCCCTTTTTCTAAAGTTCAAAAATCGAAAAACTTTCAAATCTGTTTTCTCTTTTTCAATGTGTTTTTTATAGTTGGGTAGCCTTCACAGAACCCGTAAAAATAGTTGCTTTTAGCTGAAAGTGATTTCCGTGAAAAATACAGCGTTTTTTCGTAATTCGCAAAATGGACCCTAAATATTGTTATTTTTGCTTAAAAGTGATGTCTTCTCGAGTTATAGCCCTTTTTCTAAAGTTCAAAAATCGAAAAACTTTCAAATCTGTTTTCTCTTTTTCAATGTGTTTTTTATAGTTGGGTAGCCTTCACAGAACCCGTAAAAATAGTTGCTTTTAACTGAAAGTGATTTCCGTGAAAAATACAGCGTTTTTTCGTAATTCGCAAAATGGACCCTAAATATTGTTATTTTTGCTTAAAAGTGATGTCTTCTCGAGTTATAGCCCTTTTTCTAAAGTTCAAAAATCGAAAAACTTTCAAATCTGTTTTCTCTTTTTCAATTTGTTTTTTATAGTTGGGTAGCCTTCACAGAACCCGTAAAAATAGTTGCTTTTAGCTGAAAGTGATTTCCGTGAAAAATACAGCGTTTTTTCGTAATTCGCAAAATGGACCCTAAATATTGTTATTTTTGCTTAAAAGTGATGTCTTCTCGAGTTATAGCCCTTTTTCTAAAGTTCAAAAATCGAAAAACTTTCAAATCTGTTTTCTCTTTTTCAATTTGTTTTTTATAGTTGGGTAGCCTTCACAGAACCCGTAAAAATAGTTGCTTTTAGCTGAAAGTGATTTCCGTGAAAAATACAGCGTTTTTTCGTAATTCGCAAAATGGACCCTAAATATTGTTATTTTTGCTTAAAAGTGATGTCTTCTCGAGTTATAGCCCTTTTTCTAAAGTTCAAAAATCGAAAAACTTTCAAATCTGTTTTCTCTTTTTCAATTTGTTTTTTATAGTTGGGTAGCCTTCACAGAACCCGTAAAAATAGTTGCTTTTAGCTGAAAGTGATTTCCGTGAAAAATACAGCGTTTTTTCGTAATTCGCAAAATGGACCCTAAATATTGTTATTTTTGCTTAAAAGTGATGTCTTCTCGAGTTATAGCCCTTTTTCTAAAGTTCAAAAATCGAAAAACTTTCAAATCTGTTTTCTCTTTTTCAATGTGTTTTTTATAGTTGGGTAGCCTTCACAGAACCCGTAAAAATAGTTGCTTTTAGCTGAAAGTGATTTCCGTGAAAAATACAGCGTTTTTTCGTAATTCGCAAAATGGACCCTTAATATTGTTATTTTTGCTTAAAAGTGATGTCTTCTCGAGTTATAGCCCTTTTTCTAAAGTTCAAAAATCGAAAAACTTTCAAATCTGTTTTCTCTTTTTCAATGTGTTTTTTATAGTTGGGTAGCCTTCACAGAACCCGTAAAAATAGTTGCTTTTAGCTGAAAGTGATTTCCGTGAAAAATACAGCGTTTTTTCGTAATTCGCAAAATGGACCCTAAATATTGTTATTTTTGCTTAAAAGTGATGTCTTCTCGAGTTATAGCCCTTTTTCTAAAGTTCAAAAATCGAAAAACTTTCAAATCTGTTTTCTCTTTTTCAATGTGTTTTTTATAGTTGGGTAGCCTTCACAGAACCCGTAAAAATAGTTGCTTTTAGCTGAAAGTGATTTCCGTGAAAAATACAGCGTTTTTTCGTAATTCGCAAAATGGACCCTAAATATTGTTATTTTTGCTTAAAAGTGATGTCTTCTCGAGTTATAGCCCTTTTTCTAAAGTTCAAAAATCGAAAAACTTTCAAATCTGTTTTCTCTTTTTCAATGTGTTTTTTATAGTTGGGTAGCCTTCACAGAACCCGTAAAAATAGTTGCTTTTAGCTGAAAGTGATTTCCGTGAAAAATACAGCGTTTTTTCGTAATTCGCAAAATGGACCCTAAATATTGTTATTTTTGCTTAAAAGTGATGTCTTCTCGAGTTATAGCCCTTTTTCTAAAGTTCAAAAATCGAAAAACTTTCAAATCTGTTTTCTCTTTTTCAATTTGTTTTTTATAGTTGGGTAGCCTTCACAGAACCCGTAAAAATAGTTGCTTTTAGCTGAAAGTGATTTCCGTGAAAAATACAGCGTTTTTTCGTAATTCGCAAAATGGACCCTAAATATTGTTATTTTTGCTTAAAAGTGATGTCTTCTCGAGTTATAGCCCTTTTTCTAAAGTTCAAAAATCGAAAAACTTTCAAATCTGTTTTCTCTTTTTCAATTTGTTTTTTATAGTTGGGTAGCCTTCACAGAACCCGTAAAAATAGTTGCTTTTAGCTGAAAGTGATTTCCGTGAAAAATACAGCGTTTTTTCGTAATTCGCAAAATGGACCCTAAATATTGTTATTTTTGCTTAAAAGTGATGTCTTCTCGAGTTATAGCCCTTTTTCTAAAGTTCAAAAATCGAAAAACTTTCAAATCTGTTTTCTCTTTTTCAATGTGTTTTTTATAGTTGGGTAGCCTTCACAGAACCCGTAAAAATAGTTGCTTTTAGCTGAAAGTGATTTCCGTGAAAAATACAGCGTTTTTTCGTAATTCGCAAAATGGACCCTAAATATTGTTATTTTTGCTTAAAAGTGATGTCTTCTCGAGTTATAGCCCTTTTTCTAAAGTTCAAAAATCGAAAAACTTTCAAATCTGTTTTCTCTTTTTCAATGTGTTTTTTATAGTTGGGTAGCCTTCACAGAACCCGTAAAAATAGTTGCTTTTAGCTGAAAGTGATTTCCGTGAAAAATACAGCGTTTTTTCGTTATTCGCAAAATGGACCCTAAATATTGTTATTTTTGCTTAAAAGTGATGTCTTCTCGAGTTATAGCCCTTTTTCTAAAGTTCAAAAATCGAAAAACTTTTAAATCTGTTTTCTCTTTTTCAATGTGTTTTTTATAGTTGGGTAGCCTTCACAGAACCCGTAAAAATAGTTGCTTTTAGCTGTAAGTGATTTCCGTGAAAATACAGCGTTTTTTCGTAATTCGCAAAATGGACCCTAAATATTGTTATTTTTGCTTAAAAGTGATGTCTTCTCGAGTTATAGCCCTTTTTCTAAAGTTCAAAAATCGAAAAACTTTCAAATCTGTTTTCTCTTTTTCAATGTGTTTTTTATAGTTGGGTAGCCTTCACAGAACCCGTAAAAATAGTTGCTTTTAGCTGAAAGTGATTTCCGTGAAAAATACAGCGTTTTTTCGTAATTCGCAAAATGGACCCTAAATATTGTTATTTTTGCTTAAAAGTGATGTCTTCTCGAGTTATAGCCCTTTTTCTAAAGTTCAAAAATCGAAAAACTTTCAAATCTGTTTTCTTTTTTTCAATGTGTTTTTTATAGTTGGGTAGCCTTCACAGAACCCGTAAAAATAGTTGCTTTTAGCTGAAAGTGATTTCCGTGAAAAATACAGCGTTTTTTCGTAATTCGCAAAATGGACCCTAAATATTGTTATTTTTGCTTAAAAGTGATGTCTTCTCGAGTTATAGCCCTTTTTCTAAAGTTCAAAAATCGAAAAACTTTCAAATCTGTTTTCTCTTTTTCAATGTGTTTTTTATAGTTGGGTAGCCTTCACAGAACCCGTAAAAATAGTTGCTTTTAGCTGAAAGTGATTTCCGTGAAAAATACAGCGTTTTTTCGTAATTCGCAAAATGGACCCCAAATATTGTTATTTTTGCTTAAAAGTGATGTCTTCTCGAGTTATAGCCCTTTTTCTAAAGTTCAAAAATCGAAAAACTTTCAAATCTGTTTTCTCTTTTTCAATGTGTTTTTTATAGTTGGGTAGCCTTCACAGAACCCGTAAAAATAGTTGCTTTTAGCTGAAAGTGATTTCCGTGAAAAATACAGCGTTTTTTCGTAATTCGCAAAATGGACCCTAAATATTGTTATTTTTGCTTAAAAGTGATGTCTTCTCGAGTTATAGCCCTTTTTCTAAAGTTCAAAAATCGAAAAACTTTCAAATCTGTTTTCTCTTTTTCAATTTGTTTTTTATAGTTGGGTAGCCTTCACAGAACCCGTAAAAATAGTTGCTTTTAGCTGAAAGTGATTTCCGTGAAAAATACAGCGTTTTTTCGTAATTCGCAAAATGGACCCTAAATATTGTTATTTTTGCTTAAAAGTGATGTCTTCTCGAGTTATAGCCCTTTTTCTAAAGTTCAAAAATCGAAAAACTTTCAAATCTGTTTTCTCTTTTTCAATGTGTTTTTTATAGTTGGGTAGCCTTCACAGAACCCGTAAAAATAGTTGCTTTTAGCTGAAAGTGATTTCCGTGAAAAATACAGCGTTTTTTCGTAATTCGCAAAATGGACCCTAAATATTGTTATTTTTGCTTAAAAGTGATGTCTTCTCGAGTTATAGCCCTTTTTCTAAAGTTCAAAAATCGAAAAACTTTCAAATCTGTTTTCTCTTTTTCAATTTGTTTTTTATAGTTGGGTAGCCTTCACAGAACCCGTAAAAATAGTTGCTTTTAGCTGAAAGTGATTTCCGTGAAAAATACAGCGTTTTTTCGTAATTCGCAAAATGGACCCTAAATATTGTTATTTTTGCTTAAAAGTGATGTATTCTCGAGTTATAGCCCTTTTTCTAAAGTTCAAAAATCGAAAAACTTTCAAATCTGTTTTCTCTTTTTCAATGTGTTTTTTATAGTTGGGTAGCCTTCACAGAACCCGTAAAAATAGTTGCTTTTAGCTGAAAGTGATTTCCGTGAAAAATACAGCGTTTTTTCGTAATTCGCAAAATGGACCCTAAATATTGTTATTTTTGCTTAAAAGTGATGTCTTCTCGAGTTATAGCCCTTTTTCTAAAGTTCAAAAATCGAAAAACATTCAAATCTGTTTTCTCTTTTTCAATGTGTTTTTTATAGTTGGGTAGCCTTCACAGAACCCGTAAAAATAGTTGCTTTTAGCTGAAAGTGATTTCCGTGAAAAATACAGCGTTTTTTCGTAATTCGCAAAATGGACCCCAAATATTGTTATTTTTGCTTAAAAGTGATGTCTTCTCGAGTTATAGCCCTTTTTCTAAAGTTCAAAAATCGAAAAACTTTCAAATCTGTTTTCTCTTTTTCAATTTGTTTTTTATAGTTGGGTAGCCTTCACAGAACCCGTAAAAATAGTTGCTTTTAGCTGAAAGTGATTTCCGTGAAAAATACAGCGTTTTTTCGTAATTCGCAAAATGGACCCTAAATATTGTTATTTTTGCTTAAAAGTGATGTCTTCTCGAGTTATAGCCCTTTTTCTAAAGTTCAAAAATCGAAAAACTTTCAAATCTGTTTTCTCTTTTTCAATGTGTTTTTTATAGTTGGGTAGCCTTCACAGAACCCGTAAAAATAGTTGCTTTTAGCTAAAAGTGATTTCCGTGAAAAATACAGCGGTTTTTCGTAATTCGCAAAATGGACCCTAAATATTGTTATTTTTGCTTAAAAGTGATGTCTTCTCGAGTTATAGCCCTTTTTCTAAAGTTCAAAAATCGAAAAACTTTCAAATCTGTTTTCTCTTTTTCAATGTGTTTTTTATAGTTGGGTAGCCTTCACAGAACCCGTAAAAATAGTTGCTTTTAGCTGAAAGTGATTTCCGTGAAAAATACAGCGTTTTTTCGTAATTCGCAAAATGGACCCTAAATATTGTTATTTTTGCTTAAAAGTGATGTCTTCTCGAGTTATAGCCCTTTTTCTAAAGTTCAAAAATCGAAAAACTTTCAAATCTGTTTTCTCTTTTTCAATGTGTTTTTTATAGTTGGGTAGCCTTCACAGAACCCGTAAAAATAGTTGCTTTTAGCTGAAAGTGATTTCCGTGAAAAATACAGCGTTTTTTCGTAATTCGCAAAATGGACCCTAAATATTGTTATTTTTGCTTAAAAGTGATGTCTTCTCGAGTTATAGCCCTTTTTCTAAAGTTCAAAAATCGAAAAACTTTCAAATCTGTTTTCTCTTTTTCAATTTGTTTTTTATAGTTGGGTAGCCTTCACAGAACCCGTAAAAATAGTTGCTTTTAGCTGAAAGTGATTTCCGTGAAAAATACAGCGTTTTTTCGTAATTCGCAAAATGGACCCTAAATGTTGTTATTTTTGCTTAAAAGTGATGTCTTCTCGAGTTATAGCCCTTTTCAAAAGTTCAAAAATCGAAAAACTTTCAAATCTGTTTTCTCTTTTTCAATTTGTTTTTTATAGTTGGGTAGCCTTCACAGAACCCGTAAAAATAGTTGCTTTTAGCTGAAAGTGATTTCCGTGAAAAATACAGCGTTTTTTCGTAATTCGCAAAATGGACCCTAAATATTGTTATTTTGCTTAAAAGTGATGTCTTCTCGAGTTATAGCCCTTTTTCTAAAGTTCAAAAATCGAAAAACTTTCAAATCTGTTTTCTCTTTTTCAATTGTTTTTTATAGTTGGGTAGCCTTCACAGAACCCGTAAAAATAGTTGCTTTTAGCTGAAAGTGATTTCCGTGAAAAATACAGCGTTTTTCGTAATTCGCAAAATGGACCCTAAATATTGTTATTTTTGCTTAAAAATGATGTCTTCTCGAGTTATAGCCCTTTTTCTAAAGTTCAAAAATCGAAAAACTTTCAAATCTGTTTTCTCTTTTTCAATGTGTTTTTTATAGTTGGTTAGCCTTCACAGAACCCGTAAAAATAGTTGCTTTTAGCTGAAAGTGATTTCCGTGAAAAATACAGCGTTTTTTCGTAATTCGCAAAATGGACCCTAAATATTGTTATTTTTGCTTAAAAGTGATGTCTTCTCGAGTTATAGCCCTTTTTCTAAAGTTCAAAAATCGAAAAACTTTCAAATCTGTTTTTTTTTTCAATGTGTTTTTTATAGTTGGGTAGCCTTCACAGAACCCGTAAAAATAGTTGCTTTTAGCTGAAAGTGATTTCCGTGAAAAATACAGCGTTTTTTCGTAATTCGCAAAATGGACCCTAAATATTGTTATTTTTGCTTAAAAGTGATGTCTTCTCGAGTTATAGCCCTTTTTCTAAAGTTCAAAAATCGAAAAACTTTCAAATCTGTTTTCTCTTTTTCAATTTGTTTTTTATAGTTGGGTAGCCTTCACAGAACCCGTAAAAATAGTTGCTTTTAGCTGAAAGTGATTTCCGTGAAAAATACAGCGTTTTTTCGTTATTCGCAAAATGGACCCTAAATATTGTTATTTTTGCTTAAAAGTGATGTCTTCTCGAGTTATAGCCCTTTTTCTAAAGTTCAAAAATCGAAAAACTTTCAAATCTGTTTTCTCTTTTTCAATGTGTTTTTTATAGTTGGGTAGCCTTCACAGAACCCGTAAAAATAGTTGCTTTTAGCTGAAAGTGATTTCCGTGAAAAATACAGCGTTTTTTCGTAATTCGCAAAATGGACCCTAAATATTGTTATTTTTGCTTAAAAGTGATGTCTTCTCGAGTTATAGCCCTTTTTCTAAAGTTCAAAAATCGAAAAACTTTCAAATCTGTTTTCTCTTTTTCAATGTGTTTTTTATAGTTGGGTAGCCTTCACAGAACCCGTAAAAATAGTTGCTTTTAGCTGAAAGTGATTTCCGTGAAAAATACAGCGTTTTTTCGTAATTCGCAAAATGGACCCCAAATATTGTTATTTTTGCTTAAAAGTGATGTCTTCTCGAGTTATAGCCCTTTTTCTAAAGTTCAAAAATCGAAAAACTTTCAAATCTGTTTTCTCTTTTTCAATGTGTTTTTTATAGTTGGGTAGCCTTCACAGAACCCGTAAAAATAGTTGCTTTTAGCTGAAAGTGATTTCCGTGAAAAATACAGCGTTTTTTCGTAATTCGCAAAATGGACCCTAAATATTGTTATTTTTGCTTAAAAGTGATGTCTTCTCGAGTTATAGCCCTTTTTCTAAAGTTCAAAAATCGAAAAACTTTCAAATCTGTTTTCTCTTTTTCAATTTGTTTTTTATAGTTGGGTAGCCTTCACAGAACCCGTAAAAATAGTTGCTTTTAGCTGAAAGTGATTTCCGTGAAAAATACAGCGTTTTTTCGTAATTCGCAAAATGGACCCTAAATATTGTTATTTTTGCTTAAAAGTGATGTCTTCTCGAGTTATAGCCCTTTTTCTAAAGTTCAAAAATCGAAAAACTTTCAAATCTGTTTTCTCTTTTTCAATGTGTTTTTTATAGTTGGGTAGCCTTCACAGAACCCGTAAAAATAGTTGCTTTTAGCTGAAAGTGATTTCCGTGAAAAATACAGCGTTTTTTCGTAATTCGCAAAATGGACCCTAAATATTGTTATTTTTGCTTAAAAGTGATGTCTTCTCGAGTTATAGCCCTTTTTCTAAAGTTCAAAAATCGAAAAACTTTCAAATCTGTTTTCTCTTTTTCAATGTGTTTTTTATAGTTGGGTAGCCTTCACAGAACCCGTAAAAATAGTTGCTTTTAGCTGAAAGTGATTTCCGTGAAAAATACAGCGTTTTTTCGTAATTCGCAAATGGACCCTAAATATTGTTATTTTTGCTTAAAAGTGATGTCTTCTCGAGTTATAGCCCTTTTTCTAAAGTTCAAAAATCGAAAAACTTTCAAATCTGTTTTCTCTTTTTCAATGTGTTTTTTATAGTTGGGTAGCCTTCACAGAACCCGTAAAAATAGTTGCTTTTAGCTGAAAGTGATTTCCGTGAAAAATACAGCGTTTTTTCGTAATTCGCAAAATGGACCCTAAATATTGTTATTTTTGCTTAAAAGTGATGTCTTCTCGAGTTATAGCCCTTTTTCTAAAGTTCAAAAATCGAAAAACTTTCAAATCTGTTTTCTCTTTTTCAATGTGTTTTTTATAGTTGGGTAGCCTTCACAGAACCCGTAAAAATAGTTGCTTTTAGCTGAAAGTGATTTCCGTGAAAAATACAGCGTTTTTTCGTAATTCGCAAAATGGACCCTAAATATTGTTATTTTTGCTTAAAAGTGATGTCTTCTCGAGTTATAGCCCTTTTTCTAAAGTTCAAAAATCGAAAAACTTTCAAATCTGTTTTCTCTTTTTCAATGTGTTTTTTATAGTTGGGTAGCCTTCACAGAACCCGTAAAAATAGTTGCTTTTAGCTGAAAGTGATTTCCGTGAAAAATACAGCGTTTTTTCGTAATTCGCAAAATGGACCCTAAATATTGTTATTTTTGCTTAAAAGTGATGTCTTCTCGAGTTATAGCCCTTTTTCTAAAGTTCAAAAATCGAAAAACTTTCAAATCTGTTTTCTCTTTTTCAATTTGTTTTTTATAGTTGGGTAGCCTTCACAGAACCCGTAAAAATAGTTGCTTTTAGCTGAAAATGATTTCCGTGAAAAATACAGCGTTTTTTCGTAATTCGCAAAATGGACCCCAAATATTGTTATTTTTGCTTAAAAGTGATGTCTTCTCGAGTTTCGAGTTATAGCCCTTTTTCTAAAGTTCAAAAATCGAAAAACTTTCAAATCTGTTTTCTCTTTTTCAATGTGTTTTTTATAGTTGGGTAGCCTTCACAGAACCCGTAAAAATAGTTGCTTTTAGCTGAAAGTGATTTCCGTGAAAAATACAGCGTTTTTTCGTAATTCGCAAAATGGACCCTAAATATTGTTATTTTTGCTTAAAAGTGATGTCTTCTCGAGTTAAAGCCCTTTTTCTAAAGTTCAAAAATCGAAAAACTTTCAAATCTGTTTTCTCTTTTTCAATGTGTTTTTTATAGTTGGGTAGCCTTCACAGAACCCGTAAAAATAGTTGCTTTTAGCTGAAAGTGATTTCCGTGAAAAATACAGCGTTTTTTCGTAATTCGCAAAATGGACCCTAAATATTGTTATTTTTGCTTAAAAGTGATGTCTTCTCGAGTTATAGCCCTTTTTCTAAAGTTCAAAAATCGAAAAACTTTCAAATCTGTTTTCTCTTTTTCAATGTGTTTTTTATAGTTGGGTAGCCTTCACAGAACCCGTAAAAATAGTTGCTTTTAGCTGAAAGTGATTTCCGTGAAAAATACAGCGTTTTTTCGTAATTCGCAAAATGGACCAAAAATATTGTTATTTTTGCTTAAAAGTGATGTCTTCTCGAGTTATAGCCCTTTTTCTAAAGTTCAAAAATCGAAAAACTTTCAAATCTGTTTTCTCTTTTTCAATGTGTTTTTTTTATAGTTGGGTAGCCTTCACAGAACCCGTAAAAATAGTTGCTTTTAGCTGAAAGTGATTTCCGTGAAAAATACAGCGTTTTTTCGTAATTCGCAAAATGGACCCTAAATATTGTTATTTTTGCTTAAAAAAGATGTCTTCTCGAGTTATAGCCCTTTTTCTAAAGTTCAAAAATCGAAAAACTTTCTCTTTTTCAATTTGTTTTTTATAGTTGGGTAGCCTTCACAGAACCCGTAAAAATAGTTGCTTTTAGCTGAAAGTGATTTCCGTGAAAAATACAGCGTTTTTTCGTAATTCGCAAAATTGACCCTAAATATTGTTATTTTTGCTTAAAAGTGATGTCTTCTCGAGTTATAGCCCTTTTTCTAAAGTTCAAAAATCGAAAAACTTTCAAATCTGTTTTCTCTTTTTCAATGTGTTTTTTATAGTTGGGTAGCCTTCACAGAACCCGTAAAAATAGTTGCTTTTAGCTGAAAGTGATTTCCGTGAAAAATACAGCGTTTTTTCGTAATTCGCAAAATGGACCCTAAATATTGTTATTTTTGCTTAAAAGTGATGTCTTCTCGAGTTATAGCCCTTTTTCTAAAGTTCAAAAATCGAAAAACTTTCAAATCTGTTTTCTCTTTTTCAATTTGTTTTTTATAGTTGGGTAGCCTTCACAGAACCCGTAAAAATAGTTGCTTTTAGCTGAAAGTGATTTCCGTGAAAAATACAGCGTTTTTTCGTAATTCGCAAAATGGACCCTAAATATTGTTATTTTTGCTTAAAGTGATGTCTTCTCGAGTTATAGCCCTTTTTCTAAAGTTCAAAAATCGAAAAACTTTCAAATCTGTTTTCTCTTTTTTAATGTGTTTTTTATAGTTGGGTAGCCTTCACAGAACCCGTAAAAATAGTTGCTTTTAGCTGAAAGTGATTTCCGTGAAAAATACAGCGTTTTTTCGTAATTCGCAAAATGGACCCTAAATATTGTTATTTTTGCTTAAAAGTGATGTCTTCTCGAGTTATAGCCCTTTTTCTAAAGTTCAAAAATCGAAAAACTTTCAAATCTGTCTTCTCTTTTTCAATGTGTTTTTTATAGTTGGGTAGCCTTCACAGAACCCGTAAAAATAGTTGCTTTTAGCTGAAAGTGATTTCCGTGAAAAATACAGCGTTTTTTCGTAATTCGCAAAATGGACCCTAAATATTGTTATTTTTGCTTAAAAGTGATGTCTTCTCGAGTTATAGCCCTTTTTCTAAAGTTCAAAAATCGAAAAACTTTCAAATCTGTTTTCTCTTTTTCAATGTGTTTTTTATAGTTGGGTAGCCTTCACAGAACCCGTAAAAATAGTTGCTTTTAGCTGAAAGTGATTTCCGTGAAAAATACAGCGTTTTTTCGTAATTCGCAAAATGGACCCTAAATATTGTTATTTTTGCTTAAAAGTGATGTCTTCTCGAGTTATAGCCCTTTTTCTAAAGTTCAAAAATCGAAAAACTTTCAAATCTGTTTTCTCTTTTTCAATGTGTTTTTTATAGTTGGGTAGCCTTCACAGAACCCGTAAAAATAGTTGCTTTTAGCTGAAAGTGATTTCCGTGAAAAATACAGCGTTTTTTCGTAATTCGCAAAATGGACCCCAAATATTGTTATTTTTGCTTAAAAGTGATGTCTTCTCGAGTTATAGCCCTTTTTCTAAAGTTCAAAAATCGAAAAACTTTCAAATCTGTTTTCTCTTTTTCAATGTGTTTTTTATAGTTGGGTAGCCTTCACAGAACCCGTAAAAATAGTTGCTTTTAGCTGAAAGTGATTTCCGTGAAAAATACAGCGTTTTTTCGTAATTCGCAAAATGGACCCTAAATATTGTTATTTTTGCTTAAAAGTGATGTCTTCTCGAGTTATAGCCCTTTTTCTAAAGTTCAAAAATCGAAAAACTTTCAAATCTGTTTTCTCTTTTTCAATGTGTTTTTTATAGTTGGGTAGCCTTCACAGAACCCGTAAAAATAGTTGCTTTTAGCTGAAAGTGATTTCCGTGAAAAATACAGCGTTTTTTCGTAATTCGCAAAATGGACCCTAAATATTGTTATTTTTGCTTAAAAGTGATGTCTTCTCGAGTTATAGCCCTTTTTCTAAAGTTCAAAAATCGAAAAACTTTCAAATCTGTTTTCTCTTTTTCAATTTGTTTTTTATAGTTGGGTAGCCTTCACAGAACCCGTAAAAATAGTTGCTTTTAGCTGAAAATGATTTCCGTGAAAAATACAGCGTTTTTTCGTAATTCGCAAAATGGACCCTAAATATTGTTATTTTTGCTTAAAAGTGATGTCTTCTCGAGTTATAGCCCTTTTTCTAAAGTTCAAAAATCGAAAAACTTTCAAATCTGTTTTCTCTTTTTCAATGTGTTTTTTATAGTTGGGTAGCCTTCACAGAACCCGTAAAAATAGTTGCTTTTAGCTGAAAGTGATTTCCGTGAAAAATACAGCGTTTTTTCGTAATTCGCAAAATGGACCCTAAATATTGTTATTTTTGCTTAAAAGTGATGTCTTCTCGAGTTATAGCCCTTTTTCTAAAGTTCAAAAATCGAAAAACTTTCAAATCTGTTTTCTCTTTTTCAAGTGTGTTTTTTATAGTTGGGTAGCCTTCACAGAACCCGTAAAAATAGTTGCTTTTAGCTGAAAGTGATTTCCGTGAAAAATACAGCGTTTTTTCGTAATTCGCAAAATGGACCCTAAATATTGTTATTTTTGCTTAAAAGTGATGTCTTCTCGAGTTATAGCCCTTTTTCTAAAGTTCAAAAATCGAAAAACTTTCAAATCTGTTTTCTCTTTTTCAATGTGTTTTTTATAGTTGGGTAGCCTTCACAGAACCCGTAAAAATAGTTGCTTTTAGCTGAAAGTGATTTCCGTGAAAAATACAGCGTTTTTTCGTAATTCGCAAAATGGACCCTAAATATTGTTATTTTTGCTTAAAAGTGATGTCTTCTCGAGTTATAGCCCTTTTTCTAAAGTTCAAAAATCGAAAAACTTTCAAATCTGTTTTCTCTTTTTCAATGTGTTTTTTATAGTTGGGTAGCCTTCACAGAACCCGTAAAAATAGTTGCTTTTAGCTGAAAGTGATTTCCGTGAAAAATACAGCGTTTTTTCGTAATTCGCAAAATGGACCAAAATATTGTTATTTTTGCTTAAAAGTGATGTCTTCTCGAGTTATAGCCCTTTTTCTAAAGTTCAAAAATCGAAAAACTTTCAAATCTGTTTTCTCTTTTTCAATGTGTTTTTTATAGTTGGGTAGCCTTCACAGAACCCGTAAAAATAGTTGCTTTTAGCTGAAAGTGATTTCCGTGAAAAATACAGCGTTTTTTCGTAATTCGCAAAATGGACCCCAAATATTGTTATTTTTGCTTAAAAGTGATGTCTTCTCGAGTTATAGCCCTTTTTCTAAAGTTCAAAAATCGAAAAACTTTCAAATCTGTTTTCTCTTTTTCAATGTGTTTTTTATAGTTGGGTAGCCTTCACAGAACCCGTAAAAATAGTTGCTTTTAGCTGAAAGTGATTTCCGTGAAAAATACAGCGTTTTTTCGTAATTCGCAAAATGGACCCTAAATATTGTTATTTTTGCTTAAAAGTGATGTCTTCTCGAGTTATAGCCCTTTTTCTAAAGTTCAAAAATCGAAAAACTTTCAAATCTGTTTTCTCTTTTTCAATTTGTTTTTTTATAGTTGGGTAGCCTTCACAGAACCCGTAAAAATAGTTGCTTTTAGCTGAAAGTGATTTCCGTGAAAAATACAGCGTTTTTTCGTAATTCGCAAAATGGACCCTAAATATTGTTATTTTTGCTTAAAAGTGATGTCTTCTCGAGTTATAGCCCTTTTTCTAAAGTTCAAAAATCGAAAAACTTTCAAATCTGTTTTCTCTTTTTCAATGTGTTTTTTATAGTTGGGTAGCCTTCACAGAACCCGTAAAAATAGTTGCTTTTAGCTGAAAGTGATTTCCGTGAAAAATACAGCGTTTTTTCGTAATTCGCAAAATGGACCCTAAATATTGTTATTTTTGCTTAAAAGTGATGTCTTCTCGAGTTATAGCCCTTTTTCTAAAGTTCAAAAATCGAAAAACTTTCAAATCTGTTTTCTCTTTTTCAATGTGTTTTTTATAGTTGGGTAGCCTTCACAGAACCCGTAAAAATAGTTGCTTTTAGCTGAAAGTGATTTCCGTGAAAAATACAGCGTTTTTTCGTAATTCGCAAAATGGACCCTAAATATTGTTATTTTTGCTTAAAAGTGATGTCTTCTCGAGTTATAGCCCTTTTTCTAAAGTTCAAAAATCGAAAAACTTTCAAATCTGTTTTCTCTTTTTCAATGTGTTTTTTATAGTTGGGTAGCCTTCACAGAACCCGTAAAAATAGTTGCTTTTAGCTGAAAGTGATTTCCGTGAAAAATACAGCGTTTTTTTCGTAATTCGCAAAATGGACCCTAAATATTGTTATTTTTGCTTAAAAGTGATGTCTTCTCGAGTTATAGCCCTTTTTCTAAAGTTCAAAAATCGAAAAACTTTCAAATCTGTTTTCTCTTTTTCAATGTGTTTTTTATAGTTGGGTAGCCTTCACAGAACCCGTAAAAATAGTTGCTTTTAGCTGAAAGTGATTTCCGTGAAAAATACAGCGTTTTTTCGTAATTCGCAAAATGGACCCTAAATATTGTTATTTTTGCTTAAAAGTGATGTCTTCTCGAGTTATAGCCCTTTTTCTAAAGTTCAAAAATCGAAAAACTTTCAAATCTGTTTTCTCTTTTTCAATGTGTTTTTTATAGTTGGGTAGCCTTCACAGAACCCGTAAAAATAGTTGCTTTTAGCTGAAAGTGATTTCCGTGAAAAATACAGCGTTTTTTTCGTAATTCGCAAAATGGACCCTAAATATTGTTATTTTTGCTTAAAAGTGATGTCTTCTCGAGTTATAGCCCTTTTTCTAAAGTTCAAAAATCGAAAAACTTTCAAATCTGTCTTCTCTTTTTCAATGTGTTTTTTATAGTTGGGTAGCCTTCACAGAACCCGTAAAAATAGTTGCTTTTAGCTGAAAGTGATTTCCGTGAAAAATACAGCGTTTTTTCGTAATTCGCAAAATGGACCCTAAATATTGTTATTTTTGCTTAAAAGTGATGTCTTCTCGAGTTATAGCCCTTTTTCTAAAGTTCAAAAATCGAAAAACTTTCAAATCTGTTTTCTCTTTTTCAATGTGTTTTTTATAGTTGGGTAGCCTTCACAGAACCCGTAAAAATAGTTGCTTTTAGCTGAAAGTGATTTCCGTGAAAAATACAGCGTTTTTTTCGTAATTCGCAAAATGGACCCTAAATATTGTTATTTTTGCTTAAAAGTGATGTCTTCTCGAGTTATAGCCCTTTTCTAAAGTTCAAAAATCGAAATACTTTCAAATCTGTTTTCTCTTTTTCAATGTGTTTTTTATAGTTGGGTAGCCTTCACAGAACCCGTAAAAATAGTTGCTTTTAGCTGAAAGTGATTTCCGTGAAAAGTACAGCGTTTTTTCGTAATTCGCAAAATGGACCCTAAATATTGTTATTTTTGCTTAAAAGTGATGTCTTCTCGAGTTATAGCCCTTTTTCTAAAGTTCAAAAATCGAAATACTTTCAAATCTGTTTTCTCTTTTTCAATGTGTTTTTTATAGTTGGTTAGCCTTCACAGAACCCGTAAATATAGTTGCTTTTAGCTGAAAGTGATTTCCGTGAAAAATACAGCGTTTTTTCGTAATTCGCAAAATGGACCCTAAATAGCTATTGTTATTTTTGCTTAAAAGTGATGTCTTCTCGAGTTATAGCCCTTTTTCTAAAGTTCAAAAATCGAAATACTTTCAAATCTGTTTTCTCTTTTTCAATGTGTTTTTTATAGTTGGGTAGCCTTCACAGAACCCGTAAAAATAGTTGCTTTTAGCTGAAAGTGATTTCCGTGAAAAATACAGCGTTTTTTCGTAATTCGCAAAATGGACCCTAAATATTGTTATTTTTGCTTAAAAGTGATGTCTTCTCGAGTTATAGCCCTTTTTCTAAAGTTCAAAAATCGAAATACTTTCAAATCTGGTTTCCTCTTTTTCAATGTGTTTTTTATAGTTGGTTAGCCTTCACAGAACCCGTAAATATAGTTGCTTTTAGCTGAAAGTGATTTCCGTGAAAAATACAGCGTTTTTTCGTAATTCGCAAAATGGACCCTAAATATTGTTATTTTTGCTTAAAAGTGATGTCTTCTCGAGTTATAGCCCTTTTTCTAAAGTTCAAAAATCGAAATACTTTCAAATCTGTTTTCTCTTTTTCAATGTGTTTTTTATAGTTGGTTAGCCTTCACAGAATCCGTAAATATAGTTGCTTTTAGCTGAAAGTGATTTCCTTGAAAAATACAGCGTTTTTTCGTAATTCGCAAAATGGACCCTAAATATTGTTATTTTTGCTTAAAAGTGATGTCTTCTCGAGTTATAGCCCTTTTTCTAAAGTTCAAAAATCGAAATACTTTCAAATCTGTTTTCTCTTTTTCAATGTGTTTTTTATAGTTGGGTAGCCTTCACAGAACCCGTAAAAATAGTTGCTTTTAGCTGAAAGTGATTTCCGTGAAAAATACAGCGTTTTTTCGTAATTCGCAAAATGGACCCTAAATATTGTTATTTTTGCTTAAAAGTGATGTCTTCTCGAGTTATAGCCCTTTTTCTAAAGTTCAAAAATCGAAATACTTTCAAATCTGTTTTCTCTTTTTCAATGTGTTTTTTATAGTTGGCTAGCCTTCACAGAACCCGTAAATATAGTTGCTTTTAGCTGAAAGTGATTTCCGTGAAAAATACAGCGTTTTTTCGTAATTCGCAAAATGGACCCTAAATAGCTATTGTTATTTTTGCTTAAAAGTGATGTCTTCTCGAGTTATAGCCCTTTTTCTAAAGTTCAAAAATCGAAATACTTTCAAATCTGTTTTCTCTTTTTCAATGTGTTTTTTATAGTTGGGTAGCCTTCACAGAATCCGTAAAAATAGTTGCTTTTAGCTGAAAGTGATTTCCGTGAAAAATACAGCGATTTTTCGTAATTCGCAAAATGGACCCTCAATATTGTTATTTTTGCTTAAAAGTGATGTCTTCTCGAGTTATAGCCCTTTTTCTAAAGTTCAAAAATCGAAATACTTTCAAATCTGTTTTCTCTTTTTCAATGTGTTTTTTTATAGTTGGGTAGCCTTCACAGAACCCGTAAAAATAGTTGCTTTTAGCTGAAAGTGATTTCCGTGAAAAATACAGCGTTTTTTCGTAATTCGCAAAATGGACCCTAAATATTGTTATTTTTGCTTAAAAGTGATGTCTTCTCGAGTTATAGCCCTTTTTCTAAAGTTCAAAAATCGAAATACTTTCAAATCTGTTTTCCTCTTTTTCAATGTGTTTTTTTATAGTTGGTTAGCCTTCACAGAACCCGTAAATATAGTTGCTTTTAGCTGAAAGTGATTTCCGTGAAAAATACAGCGTTTTTTCGTAATTCGCAAAATGGACCCTAAATATTGTTATTTTTGCTTAAAAGTGATGTCTTCTCGAGTTATAGCCCTTTTTCTAAAGTTCAAAAATCGAAATACTTTCAAATCTGTTTTCTCTTTTTCAATGTGTTTTTTATAGTTGGGTAGCCTTCACAGAACCCGTAAAAATAGTTGCTTTTAGCTGAAAGTGATTTCCGTGAAAAATACAGCGTTTTTTCGTAATTCGCAAAATGGACCCTAAATATTGTTATTTTTGCTTAAAAGTGATGTCTTCTCGAGTTATAGCCCTTTTTCTAAAGTTCAAAAATCGAAATACTTTCAAATCTGTTTTCTCTTTTTCAATGTGTTTTTTATAGTTGGGTAGCCTTCACAGAACCCGTAAATATAGTTGCTTTTAGCTGAAAGTGATTTCCGTGAAAAATACAGCGTTTTTTTCGTAATTCGCAAAATGGACCCTAAATATTGTTATTTTTGCTTAAAAGTGATGTCTTCTCGAGTTATAGCCCTTTTTCTAAAGTTCAAAAATCGAAATACTTTCAAATCTGTTTTCTCTTTTTCAATGTGTTTTTTATAGTTGGTTAGCCTTCACAGAATCCGTAAATATAGTTGCTTTTAGCTGAAAGTGATTTCCGTGAAAAATACAGCGTTTTTTCGTAATTCGCAAAATGGACCCTAAATATTGTTATTTTTGCTTAAAAGTGATGTCTTCTCGAGTTATAGCCCTTTTTCTAAAGTTCAAAAATCGAAATACTTTCAAATCTGTTTTCTCTTTTTCAATGTGTTTTTTATAGTTGGGTAGCCTTCACAGAACCCGTAAAAATAGTTGCTTTTAGCTGAAAGTGATTTCCGTGAAAAATACAGCGTTTTTTCGTAATTCGCAAAATGGACCCTAAATATTGTTATTTTTGCTTAAAAGTGATGTCTTCTCGAGTTATAGCCCTTTTTCTAAAGTTCAAAAATCGAAATACTTTCAAATCTGTTTTCTCTTTTTCAATGTGTTTTTTATAGTTGGTTAGCCTTCACAGAATCCGTAAATATAGTTGCTTTTAGCTGAAAGTGATTTCCGTGAAAAATACAGCGTTTTTTCGTAATTCGCAAAATGGACCCTAAATATTGTTATTTTTGCTTAAAAGTGATGTCTTCTCGAGTTATAGCCCTTTTTCTAAAGTTCAAAAATCGAAATACTTTCAAATCTGTTTTCTCTTTTTCAATGTGTTTTTTATAGTTGGGTAGCCTTCACAGAACCCGTAAAAATAGTTGCTTTTAGCTGAAAGTGATTTCCGTGAAAAATACAGCGTTTTTTCGTAATTCGCAAAATGGACCCTAAATATTGTTATTTTTGCTTAAAAGTGATGTCTTCTCGAGTTATAGCCCTTTTTCTAAAGTTCAAAAATCGAAATACTTTCAAATCTGTTTTCTCTTTTTCAATGTGTTTTTTATAGTTGGTTAGCCTTCACAGAATCCGTAAATATAGTTGCTTTTAGCTGAAAGTGATTTCCGTGAAAAATACAGCGTTTTTTCGTAATTCGCAAAATGGACCCTAAATATTGTTATTTTTGCTTAAAAGTGATGTCTTCTCGAGTTATAGCCCTTTTTCTAAAGTTCAAAAATCGAAATACTTTCAAATCTATTTTCTCTTTTTCAATGTGTTTTTTATTGTTGGGTAGCCTTCACAGAACCCGTAAAAATAGTTGTTTTTAGCTGAAAGTGATTTCCGTGAAAAATACAGCGTTTTTTCGTAATTCGCAAAATGGACCCTAAATATTGTTATTTTTGCTTAAAAGTGATGTCTTCTCGAGTTATAGCCCTTTTTCTAAAGTTCAAAAATCGAAATACTTTCAAATCTGTTTTCTCTTTTTCAATGTGTTTTTTATAGTTGGGTAGCCTTCACAGAACCCGTAAAAATAGTTGCTTTTAGCTGAAAGTGATTTCCGTGAAAAATACAGCGTTTTTTCGTAATTCGCAAAATGGACCCTAAATATTGTTATTTTTGCTTAAAAGTGATGTCTTCTCGAGTTATAGCCCTTTTTCTAAAGTTCAAAAATCGAAATACTTTCAAATCTGTTTTCTCTTTTTCAATGTGTTTTTTATAGTTGGGTAGCCTTCACAGAACCCGTAAAAATAGTTGCTTTTAGCTGAAAGTGATTTCCGTGAAAAATACAGCGTTTTTTCGTAATTCGCAAAATGGACCCTAAATATTGTTATTTTTGCTTAAAAGTGATGTCTTCTCGAGTTATAGCCCTTTTTCTAAAGTTCAAAAATCGAAATACTTTCAAATCTGTTTTCTCTTTTTCAATGTGTTTTTTATAGTTGGGTAGCCTTCACAGAACCCGTAAAAATAGTTGTTTTTAGCTGAAAGTGATTTCCGTGAAAAATACAGCGTTTTTTCGTAATTCGCAAAATGGACCCTAAATATTGTTATTTTTGCTTAAAAGTGATGTCTTCTCGAGTTATAGCCCTTTTTCTAAAGTTCAAAAATCGAAATACTTTCAAATCTGTTTTCTCTTTTTCAATGTGTTTTTTATAGTTGGGTAGCCTTCACAGAACCCGTAAAAATAGTTGCTTTTAGCTGAAAGTGATTTCCGTGAAAAATACAGCGTTTTTTCGTAATTCGCAAAATGGACCCTAAATATTGTTATTTTTGCTTAAAAGTGATGTCTTCTCGAGTTATAGCCCTTTTTCTAAAGTTCAAAAATCGAAATACTTTCAAATCTGTTTTCTCTTTTTCAATGTGTTTTTTATAGTTGGTTAGCCTTCACAGAATCCGTAAATATAGTTGCTTTTAGCTGAAAGTGATTTCCGTGAAAAATACAGCGTTTTTTCGTAATTCGCAAAATGGACCCTAAATATTGTTATTTTTGCTTAAAAGTGATGTCTTCTCGAGTTATAGCCCTTTTTCTAAAGTTCAAAAATCGAAATACTTTCAAATCTGTTTTCTCTTTTTCAATGTGTTTTTTATAGTTGGGTAGCCTTCACAGAACCCGTAAAAATAGTTGCTTTTAGCTGAAAGTGATTTCCGTGAAAAATACAGCGTTTTTTCGTAATTCGCAAAATGGACCCTAAATATTGTTATTTTTGCTTAAAAGTGATGTCTTCTCGAGTTATAGCCCTTTTTCTAAAGTTCAAAAATCGAAATACTTTCAAATCTGTTTTCTCTTTTTCAATGTGTTTTTTATAGTTGGGTAGCCTTCACAGAACCCGTAAAAATAGTTGCTTTTAGCTGAAAGTGATTTCCGTGAAAAATACAGCGTTTTTTCGTAATTCGCAAAATGGACCCTAAATATTGTTATTTTTGCTTAAAAGTGATGTCTTCTCGAGTTATAGCCCTTTTTCTAAAGTTCAAAAATCGAAATACTTTCAAATCTGTTTTCTCTTTTTCAATGTGTTTTTTATAGTTGGGTAGCCTTCACAGAACCCGTAAAAATAGTTGCTTTTAGCTGAAAGTGATTTCCGTGAAAAATACAGCGTTTTTTCGTAATTCGCAAAATGGACCCTAAATATTGTTATTTTTGCTTAAAAGTGATGTCTTCTCGAGTTATAGCCCTTTTTCTAAAGTTCAAAAATCGAAATACTTTCAAATCTGTTTTCTCTTTTTCAATGTGTTTTTTATAGTTGGGTAGCCTTCACAGAACCCGTAAAAATAGTTACTTTTAGCTGAAAGTGATTTCCGTTCAAAATAAAACGTTTTTTCGTTATTCGCAAAATGGACCCTAAATATCGTTAGTTTTGCTTAAAAGTGCTTTATTCTCGAGATATAGCGCTTTTTCTAAAATTCCAAAATCGATTTTTTTTTTTCAAATCTGTTTTACCTTTTCCAATGGGTTTTTTATAGTTGGGTAGCCTTCACAGAACCCGTAAAAATTGTTACTTTTAGCTGAAAATGATTTCCGTTCAAAATATAACGTTTTTTCGTTATTCGCAAAATGGACACTAAATATCGTTAGTTTTGCTAAAAAGTGCTTTATTCTCGAGATATAGCGCTTTTTCTAAATTTAAAAAATCGATTTTTTTTTTCAAATCTGTTTTACCTTTTCCAATGTGTTTTTTATAGTTGGTTACCCTTCACAGAACCCGTAAAAATAGTTACTTTTAGCTGAAAGTGATTTCCGTTCAAAATAAAACGTTTTTTCGTTATCGCAAAATGGACCCTAAATATCGTTAGTTTTGCTTAAAAGTGCTTTATTCTCGAGATATAGCGCTTTTTCTAAAATTCCAAAATCGATTTTTTTTTTCAAATCTGTTTTACCTTTTCCAATGTGTTTTTTATAGTTGGTTACCCTTCACAGAACCCGTAAAAATTGTTACTTTTAGCTGAAATTGATTTCCGTTCACAATAAAACGTTTTTTCGTTATTCGCATAATGGACCCTAAATATCGTTAGTTTTGCTTAAAAGTGCTTTATTCTCGAGATATAGCGCTTTTTCTAAAATTCCAAAATCGATTTTTTTTTTCAAATCTGTTTTACCTTTTCCAATGTGTTATTTAAAATTGTTTACCCTTCACAGGACCCGTAAAAATTGTTACTTTTAGCTGAAAATGATTTCCGGTCAAAATATAACGTTTTTTCGTTATTCGCAAAATGGACACTAAATATCGTTAGTTTTGCTTAAAAGTGCTTTATTCTAAAGATATAGCGCTTTTTCTAAAATTCCAAAATCGATTTGTTTTTTCAAATCTGTTTTACCTTTTCCAATGTGTTTTTTTATAGTTGGTTACCCTTCACAGGACCCGTAAAAATTGTTACTTTTAGCTGAAAATGATTTCCGTTCAAAATATAACGTTTTTTCGTTATTCGCAAAATGGACACTAAATATCGTTAGTTTTGCTTAAAAGTGCTTTATTCTCGAGATATAGCGCTTTTTCTAAAATTCCAAAATCGATTTGTTTTTTCAAATCTGTTTTACCTTTTCCAATGTGTTTTTTTATAGTTGGTTACCCTTCACAGGACCCGTAAAAATTGTTACTTTTAGCTGAAAATGATTTCCGTTCAAAATATAACGTTTTTTCGTTATTCGCAAAATGGGCCCTTACTATCTTTAGTTTTTCTTAAAAGTGCTTTATTCTCGAGATATAGCGCTTTTTCTAAAATTCCAAAATCAATTTTTTTTTCAAATCTGTTTTACCTTTTCCAATGTGTTTTTTATAGTTGGTTACCCTTCACAGAACCCATAAAAATTGTTACTTTTAGCTGAAATTGATTTCCGTTCACAATAAAACGTTTTTTCGTTATTCGCATAATGGACCCTAAATATCGTTAGTTTTGCTTAAAAGTGCTTTATTCTCGAGATATAGCGCTTTTTCTAAAATTCCAAAATCGATTTTTTTTTTCAAATCTGTTTTACCTTTCCCAATGTGTTTTTTTATAGTTGGTTACCCTTCACAGGACCCTTAAAAATTGTTACTTTTAGCTGAAAATGATTTCCGTTCAAAATATAACGTTTTTCCTTATTCGCAAAATGGACACTAAATATCGTTAATTTTGCTTAAAAGTGCTTTATTCTCGAGATATAGCGCTTTTTCTAAAATTCCAAAATCGATTTTTTTTCAAATCTGTTTTACCTTTTCCAATGTGTTTTTTATAGTTGGTTACCCTTCACAGGACCCGTAAAAATTGTTACTTTTAGCTGAAAATGAGTTCCGTTCAAAATATAACGTTTTTTCGTTATTCGCAAAATGGACACTAAATATCGTTAGTTTTGCTTAAAAGTGCTTTATTCTCGAGATATAGCGCTTTTTCTAAAATTCCAAAATCGATTTTTTTTTTTCAAATCTGTTTTACCTTTCCCAATGTGTTTTTTATAGTTGGTTACCCTTCACAGAACCCGTAAAAATTGTTACTTTTAGCTGAAAGTGATTTCCGTTCAAAATAAAACGTTTTTTCGTTATTGCAAAATGGACCCTAAATATCTTTAGTTTTGCTTAAAAGTGCTTTATTCTCGAGATATAGCGCTTTTTCTAAAATTCCAAAATCGATTTTTTTTCAAATCTGTTTTATCTTTTCCAATGTGTTTTTTATAATTGGTTACCCTTCACAGGACCCGTAAAAATTGTTACTTTTAGCTGAAAATGATTTCCGTTCAAAATATAACGTTTTTTCGTCATTCGCAAAATGGACACTAAATATAGTTAGTTTTGCTTAAAAGTGCTTTATTCTCGAGATATAGCGCTTTTTCTAAAATTCCAAAATCGATTTTTTTTCAAATCTGTTTTACCTTTTCCAATGTGTTGTTTTATAGTTTGTTACCCTTTACAGAACCCGTAAAAATTGTTACTTTTAGCTGAAAATGATTTCCGTTCAAAATATAACGTTTTTTCGTTATTCGCAAAATGGACACTAAATATCGTTAGTTTTGCTTAAAAGTGCTTTATTCTCGAGATATAGCGCTTTTTCTAAAATTCCAAAATCGATTTTTTTTTTAAATCTGTTTTACCTTTTCCAATGTGTTTTTTATAGTTGGTTACCCTTCACAGAACCCGTAAAAATTGTTACTTTTAGCTGAAAAAGATTTCCGTTCAAAATAAAACGTTTTTTCGTTATTCGCAAAATGGACCCTAAATATCGTTAGTTTTGCTTAAAAGTGCTTTATTCTCGAGATACAGCGCTTTTTCTAAAATTCCAAAATCGATTTTTTTTTTCAAATCTGTTTTACCTTTTCCAATGTGTTTTTTTATAGTTGGTTACCCTTCACAGAACCCGTAAAAATTGTTTCTTTAAGCTGAAAGTGATTTCCGTTCAAAATAAAACGTTTTTTCGTTATTCGCAAAATGGGCCCTTACTATCTTTAGTTTTTCTTAAAAGTGCTTTATTCTCGAGATATAGCGCTTTTTCTAAAATTCCAAAATCAATTTTTTTTTCAAATCTGTTTTACCTTTTCCAATGTGTTTTTTATAGTTGGTTACCCTTCACAGAACCCGTAAAAATTGTTACTTTTAGCTGAAATTGATTTCCGTTCACAATAAAACGTTTTTTCGTTATTCGCATAATGGACCCTAAATATCGTTAGTTTTGCTTAAAAGTGCTTTATTCTCGAGATATAGCGCTTTTTCTAAAATTCCAAAATCGATTTTTTTTTCAAATCTGTTTTACCTTTTCCAATGTGTTTTTTTATAGTTGGTTACCCTTCACAGGACCCGTAAAAATTGTTACTTTTAGCTGAAAATGATTTCCGTTCAAAATATAACGTTTTTTTGTTATTCGCAAAATGGACACTAAATATCGTTAGTTTTGCTTAAAAGTGCTTTATTCTCGAGATATAGCGCTTTTTCTAAAATTCCAAAATCGATTTTTTTTTTCAAATCTGTTTTACCTTTTCCAATGTGTTTTTTATAGTTGGTTACCCTTCACAGAACCCGTAAAAATTGTTACTTTTAGCTGAAAGTGATTTCCGTTCAAAATAAAACGTTTTTTCGTTATTGCAAAATGGACCCTAAATATCTTTAGTTTTGCTTAAAAGTGCTTTATTCTCGAGATATAGCGCTTTTTCTAAAATTCCAAAATCGATTTTTTTTTCAAATCTGTTTTACCTTTTCCAATGTGTTTTTTTATAGTTGGTTACCCTTCACAGGACCCGTAAAAATTGTTACTTTTAGCTGAAAATGATTTCCGTTCAAAATATAACGTTTTTTTGTTATTCGCAAAATGGACACTAAATATCGTTAGTTTTGCTTAAAAGTGCTTTATTCTCGAGATATAGCGCTTTTTGTAAAATTCCAAAATCGATTTTTTTTTCAAATCTGTTTTACCTTTTCCAATGTGTTGTTTTATAGTTTGTTACCCTTTACAGAACCCGTAAAAATTGTTGCTTTTAGCTGAAAATGATTTCCGTTCAAAATATAACGTTTTTTCGTTATTCGCAAAATGGACACTAAATATCGTTAGTTTTGCTTAAAAGTGCTTTATTCTCGAGATATAGCGCTTTTTCTAAAATTCCAAAATCGATTTTTTTTTTTCAAATCTGTTTTACCTTTTCCAATGTGTTTTTTATAGTTGGTTACCCTTCACAGAACCCGTAAAAATTGTTACTTTTAGCTGAAAAAGATTTCCGTTCAAAATAAAACGTTTTTTCGTTATTCGCAAAATGGACCCTAAATATCGTTAGTTTTGCTTAAAAGTGCTTTATTCTCGAGATACAGCGCTTTTTCTAAAATTCCAAAATCGATTTTTTTTTTTCAAATCTGTTTTACCTTTTCCAATGTGTTTTTTATAGTTGGTTACCCTTCACAGAACCCGTAAAAATTGTTTCTTTAAGCTGAAAGTGATTTCCGTTCAAAATAAAACGTTTTTTCGTTATTGCAAAATGGACCCTAAATAAGTTTTTAAGTTTTGCTTAAAAGTGCTTTATTCTCGAGATATAGCGCTTTTTCTAAAATTCCAAAATCGATTTTTTTTTTCAAATCTGTTTTACCTTTTCCAATGTGTTATTTATAGTTGGAATCGGAAAACATACAAACCTCACAATCGTCATGCATCGCATTGCTGTGATTTTGACATTTTCGACGCATACTTCAATTTTTTTTTGAGGCATGCCCGATTAATCAATCGTAACGGTTACCATGATACCAAATTCGTGCATTTCATACAAATCGGAGACAAATTTTCTCCGATCGGTTACGATGATAGGGCCGAATATAATAAAAAATCTTGTATAGTTTAAGACTTTTTACGAATTAGTAAAATCAGCAAGAAATTTTTAGGTCGTCGAATGAACAATAGAAGTAAAATCTTTGATCCCAGTTTGTAGTCTGACAACACTTTACCCAGTCACTATAATATAATAACGTTTTCAACTAAAATGCGTTTTGTTTGTCTTATTAATACCAGGAATGGAAGGAAGAACTTATTCGGGACTTCTGTACTGCACGTGCTATATTTGACAGTCAAAATAGACAAACCGAAGCTATTTCACACTCGCCAAGTGATTTCTTACTTTCTATTTAAAATATCACCCAATGACCCCAACTCAAAGCCAATAACTTCCACAACAAGGAAATCTGATATGTTAATTATATATTTAGCTCACTTTTTAAACCGCATTATTACCTTCACAAGAAGTCGCACAAGGCTTTCAACTTTGCCATCCCCGCAAAGAACCTGTTATGTTTTATTGGCCGTTCTCACTCTCAACTCGAGAGGGTGTTGTCCAGTGAGCTGGAAAATTATTAAAAATACGTTGCGTTTCATATTAGCTATAGCAGCACTCATGTCGTCAGATTGTTGCTTCAAGAACCAATTTTAATAATCCTGATTTGCATTTTAAACGAAACCCGTGCGTATATAACTGAGGTATTTTTTTCTACATGGGATTCCAGAAGAAAAAGCACACAGAATATAATGAGTATCTATAGATACAACTACATGAAAGGATTATCGCGCCTGAACAAAAGATATTCACTTTTTCGTTTTAATTGCAACTTTATCCCGTACGATTAACTTTAACCATTTGTTCGAGTCCTTTCATTGTAGCTATAAAGCTCTGGTGGACAAACCTAAGGATATGCAGAGGTACTTTACAAATTGGCATCGATTCTCGTTCGCACCTGAAGCAAATAGGTGGGAATAAAATATATGTAAGGGTTTTGGCATATAGGTATCATCCTGCCATTTGTGGCTTTCTGCCGGTCACAAGATGAGAAATATCCTTGTTCGAACAAGTGCAACTTGTCTGATGGTTAGACTGTATGTTGTGTGGTTGTTTATGTTGAAGGTCATGTTCATGTGTCTCATAAATCTGTTGTACGTTGTACAATTACTGATGGCTGTGTTGTTTTGGCTTAAATATATGGTTATCTGCTGATGTAAGGGCCTTTCTCCCTAAAGCTATTGGGGGCACTCGTCTCATTTACATCATGTGGCACTTTGTTGGCAGTTGAACTTTGTTTCTGTTTGGAAAAACACGCTCCGCAGATGTTGATAGGGATACATTTTGTGTTTACAAGGAATATGTTTGGTGTTTTATTTTTATTGAAACATAAATAGGAGGACATAATAGTGTTAAACGAGTACACCGAATAATTGAGGTAAAAGAGTAAGTTATGAAATTATGCAGTAAGCTGCAAGAGGGAGTACCTACACAGTTGGTTATTTTTTATAATGTTTCATTAAGTGTGTTGATTTATTTGTAGTTTTTCATCATATTTTGTTGCACTCGCGATAGCACTTTTGAACCTCTATCATTGGTATTTGAACGTATTATTTGAATTCTTTTAAGAAAATAAAAAATAGAACAGGTTCAAATTTAGCTTTTCAAATATTTTATATAAGTACCTACATTCAAAATTTTTGTTATTAAGTAAAGTATATATCAAAGCAATCACTAATGCAATCTCTCATAAAGCATTTTTAAATTTCCCAGTCAGGAGTAAACAGTATAATTCTTATCGTGTGTGAACAGTTCATTATCATCTACATATATTTTATTCGTTCTTCTTGTCTTCTGCGCCAAGCCACAATAATCAAAATTTGTCTTTTCATTTCTCCAGACCAATAAGCCGTTCTAAAATGTTTCGATTTTCATTTGTAAGATAATTCTAATACACAAATCTTTAATCCCCTTTGATATTTGTTAAATATTTGTAAATATTTGTAAATATTTGTAAATATTTGTTATGCAAGCAGCATAGACCAAAAACTTTAATGAGTTCTAGACAGAACTTGCCACAAGTTTCAAAAGCGATACCTACGGGGATCAGAATCAGACAGCGGCTATATTTATATATATATATTTGCAAGTCTATAGTTATAGGGCAAAAGGTAGCTGAAACTTATAGTCTCAATTTTACTTTACATTTATAGTTATCTATTATTCGTGGGCGGTTTTTACACCCTTGTTTAATTCACAAACATCGAACGGAACTGTGATCCGAGATTTTTTATGGTACCTTATAATTTGCCATTTTACAGTATAGTTCCATCAATAATCGCTGAACGTTCTAAAATTGTGAAAATATAATACAATCGTTTGGATTACCAATATTTTCTTTAACAAACACAGTTGTCTCATATTTGAAAATGAAATGAACTGTCGAAAGAACAAAATAACAAAATATCGACTGCCAAAATCCGACAGACAAATTCCAAAATCCCGACAGTAAAAAATCCTTATAATAGTACGCATTAAAAATCCCGACTTTCAGGCCTTTTAGTAGGTACCTTCGAAAATATTCCAGGTATTTGTGAATAATGAAACTATATTGACAAAGGTGCCTCAGACGACTAGACAGGACATACCCTAAGCGGAGTACGAAAAAAATTATTGAAATCAATAACTCCTTTTGAGATTTAAGTTTAATATCTATAGACACACAGTCTTTACCTTCGAAATTATGAATAAAATTGTTTGTATTAAAAACTTCAATTTTTAATTGTTTGTATAAAAAATGTAGTAGGTCAGTCGGGATTTCGTTAGTCGAGATTTTTCAGTCGGGATTTTGGCAATAGGGATTTTGGGACTCGGAATTCCGTACCCAACCCCTGTAGAGTCCTTTTAGTCCAATCCCTCAAATTCAGGAGTTCTGATTTTTTTTGCAGACTTATTTATAATGTTGGCCCAAGTTTTTGACTTCGAGCGCCGAATGCAACTAAGTAAAAAATGGAAATTTGTTGATTTTTGTTCAGACTAGCGATTTTTAACCAAAAGGATTAGTAAGTACCTTTTTAGGACGGTTTTAAAGCAGACTGCAATTGTCATTTGTCTCTGTAGATCCATTTATATAGTTTCCGAGATAAAGTTCTTCAAAGTTTGCAAAAAAATATCAGAATTCAGAAGACAAATCTTAATACTTTCGTATTTCGGCAATCACTGAACTGATTTACATGTCTAACACGTTATTGGATGTAAAAGGTCATACTCTTTCTTGAGAACCTTATATTTCAAGTCAGATGTCTACCAATTATCTGGCAAACAATACCAAAGCTGCATTTTCATTTATTGTAGTTTACCTATGGTGCTTTTATTTTGTATGTATAGTATAGTATGGGACTATATCATAGCTGTATAGTCCCATACTATACAATGGTAGCAGTGAGCTACCAATTATTCAGCCCTATTATACTATTCAAGTGGATCGTTAATTTACCTCACTTATTCGATGACGGGTGAACTACTTTATCCCAAATTAGTTTGACAGCTGTTTTCTGTTCATGTGAAATTCTTAAGAAGTTTCAACAAATATTTTGGTTGATTATTTTCTAAAAACCAAAAAATAGAAACAAATTGGATTTTTTTTTCCACTTCCAAACAGAATAAGAGATAATTTAAACAGGAAAATTTGTAAAAACATAAGAAAACAAAATGTTATTGAGCTGCCGGATGAAGTGTGAGTAAATAGGTATATTCTTGAATCGATTGTTGTTTTAGGGGTAAATATGTTAATAATCTATTTAATATTCTAAATTAGGCAGTAAATTTGTTTTTATTTAAATTTTTCGAAGCAATACCTTAAAAGATAAATCAACAATTGAACAGATCCGCAACATTTTATTTGAGGATCTGAATTATATGGAGTGAGTGCGTTCACGTGAATAAGAGAATAACACACTGTGTTACCGATATTATTTATGTAAGTCCACAGTCACACCGCATGAAAAGCAAAATAGAAACAAGTGAAAATTCAAGTAAAATTCTACCCGATGAATAGCAGAATAGGGCTGATTGTCTTTTGAGGTTTTTAGCTTCATAAAAAAATATGGTTAAGATCCAATTTTAATTAAACAATTTCAACAAGAAAACTTAAAGAATCAAGAATCTTCAAGAAAAATAATTTATTTAAACTGTCGTTTTCGACAGGGTTTCAGCTAGTCTTATAATAATTTATTAAAATTTAGGTATTGGTTATGCACAGAGTAGAATTATTGCAACCAAATACCATCAAGTTTTAATTACACAGCGACATATTAGAGTTCCCACATCAACGCTACAGTGTCGCTGCGACGCATAGCGCGGCATACCTGCAGCGTTTTCTAAAAACGCGCCCGACACTAAAAACCCAAATTATAAAATCTAAAACATTCTCTCAACGTCTCTTCCACTAAGCATTTTAGATATTATATGCGCCTGTACTTTTCCGACCTAAATCGAGAGAAAACGCGTCGCTGGGTGCTGTGCGTTATTGCACACTGTTTTACTTAAGTTAATTGCATACGCATGATCGAATACATGTCCGTTAATATAAAATTAACTGTGTTATTATTTTGTAACTCCCTTTATTGAAAATATTTTTTTTACGGAAGATATTCTATATCTATTAATTAATAATATATCCCATAATACCTATCTCTAACGCAGTTTTATAATATGACCGTTTATTATAAAATTTTGTAATATTTTTTGTAAAATTATTATTATTATTAGGTATAACACGGTTATTTATATGTCATCAAATGTTCACTTTATTTTGCATGAAGACAAAATATTCTACCAACAACTCTTAATTACTCGACAATAAAAAAAACTTATGCCCAGTTTCACCAAAACACACCTAAAATCATTTTAGTTAACGGAGTAATAAAATTTACTGGCATTTTAACTTACTTTAAAATAAGTAAACTTGATGCCAACCCTGGATTTTTATTCACCACACATGGGTTTCTTTTACTAGAGCAAGCGAGAAAAGAGCATATCAATCGGAAAGTTTCAAAGTTCTCTTTGTCTTGCATTTTATTGGCTCTTTTAAAATTGAAAATGTTTGGTGAAATTGAAAAATGCCATTTTAAGATTTAACAACCCAATAAATATTTAAAAGTGTTTGGAGAAACTGGCCATAACAAAGTTATTAAGGCCATTTATTATCCTTTTTACTTGCTCAATAGGGCAAGTATTGGTTTCGTGTAAAAAAAAAATTTCGAGGTTTTAATCCAACATTGCGATGATAGAGAAGCCAAAAAAAGTAGGTTTTGTCATGCCGTCCGTTGGTCTGTCTGGGCGGATGTGCGTATGTGCGTATGTAAGGGTGAGCGTGCGGTTGTCTGTTCACCGAGCTACAGCCTAAACGGTTTGACGGATTTTCTTCAAACTTCGTGTCTATCACTTTTTGGTGATTCCCTAGAGAAGAAATTCGAATGTTTGTTTTAGCCGGCAATAACGGGTACCTCCCATATAACGGTTTTAGTTTTTACATATTTACTCGAAAAAAGGCTCTAACGATTTTTTAGTAGTTCTTATATAACTGCATTTCAGGTTTTTGGCTAAAAATGCACATAACGGAGTTTTGGTGTTGACGGTTTTTAACAAATTTGGCCATATTTCTGAAATAAACAAATTTGATAATGTCTTATCCGATTTCATTTAAATTTTATATGGTAAATAATTTTAACATTCAACATAAGATGGAATTTAAAGTTTTTGGTTAAGCAGCCATTTAATGATAGCTACCATACAACTTCACCTCACATTTAGGCCAATTAAATTTTTCCAATCCAATAGTTTGCCCCAAGAGCAAGTTCTTGCGACCCAGTCGTGCATTTTATTTATCCTTGCTTTGCTCACTCGCTTAAGCACGGCAAAGCAATATACAGGCGCATACAAAACAAAACAAGCCCATCTAACTTTGATGTCCTTATGAAGTCTTCAAATGTAAAATAGTCGGACAGACAAAATTATGAGATAATATCCGCCTGTTAAAAAGCCATATTATATTCTTTAATTTATGCATCTTTACCTACATATATATAGCCGATACTTTCCACCTTAAAACGTAAACCTTTTTTTTTCTATGGATATACCTACGTAATTCTTTATTTTTTGTTGACAATTTTAAGCCAGTTTTTTATTGTGCATTTTGTTAAAGAAATTCAGTAAGTTCTTTGTAAAATATAAGTGAATATTATTGGTGAAATAAAAAAAAAAAATATTTGTTTGTAGAACTTTTTTTGTTGTGATAAAATAGTGACAATTTGTAAACATCAAACCCTTTTATTCAGTTGTCGCGAGTGATAAAATATGTTTTGTTTATTTATAAAAATCTATATAAATTATATATTAAATGGTTTTTACTCATTTATTTTCCCCCTATGCACAAATGCATAGGTATGTACCTACATTTGTACAATGCTAGTAGACGAGAGTTGGCAAAATTTAAAATTTTGTGTATTGTATTTTTTATCTCATTCCTTCGTCTGCTTAGTCCTATAGTGTCGTATTTTATTCTCATTCTCTCGTATGCTTAGTCCTATGGTGTCAGATTTTTGTTCCAAAAAGTTTGGAATCACGTCAATGGTAAAGAAATTTCACTTCAAAAAGGTAATTTATGTGCTTTAATATCGAAATTGTGTCGAACAAAAATTGATATTGTATGAAACTGTCGCACTATCGCTGCGTTGGTGCGGGCATGCTTGCGTATCCTCTGTCGTGGTTCCTGTGGTAGCTGATGTCGCTTTGGTTTGGGGCATCCATTTGTAGGCAATACATTTAATTTACTTATAGGTCGCCATCATGTATGCAACACCCTGTTCTAATAGCTATGCCTCTGTAAGATATATAGAAACCGAAAACTATATTTTACATAGACGCCTTCTGATCGTATGATCCTCAATAAACTGTCATCAAGTTAACATCAAAAAACTTTCTCATGTGTTTTATTTGTTTACGGAATTTTGCTGTCCTACACTTTAAACTTAAACTTCGTTATGTGTCATTCTACGATAAAACGGCCGGCGCGTTTGCGGCCGAGGTAGTGAATCTATTAAATTGTCATATTAACTAAATGTAAAGTAAATTTTCAACTTATAATAATCCGTTAATTGATCAAAATAGCTATTGCTAAAAGATCGACCGTTGAAATATCGACTGTCAAAATATCGCATTAGGTATAGATACCTTATACTGTCTACATTTTGAAAGTTGATTTTAAATAGTTAACATTTTGAAAAGTCGGTATTTTGACAAATCGACATTTTTCTTTTCAATATTTTGAAAATAAATTTTTTGAAATTGACATTTAGATAATTGACTTTTCGTATAGGTATGTATGTATATCTATCCTTATCCCAATGAAATACAGGAATGGGAATGCGTTGTGCACACGTATAGTGTACAATGTACATGCATGCGGCACCAAAATGTTTGCATAATATTCATTGGAAAATCGCACGCTAAATGTCATTTTGTCATGGCGAGAGCAACAGGAGGAGGGGAGTTACTGATATCGCGCTCACATCACGATACACCTATTCCTGTATTTCTTCTTCATTACTTTATCCATAAAACAATTAGGTAGCTGTGCAGCCTGAAGGTCAATAAAACATTAGATGAGATGATACCTATCTGTTAAGCGCCTATTATGGGTGATTCTCCACAAGAAGCTCCTTTTCATGGTCCCAGTCGAAATCGATTAAAGTATAAAAATAATTAAAAATATTTCTTAGTCTTTAACAGCGTTACCAGCCGCCACGTTACATCCACTTTTAAGTTTTAAATACTTTCAATCAATTTGGCACCAAAATTAATAATTTTTCTCCCAAATATCATTTTCGTAACGTGTCCCCACCTCGTTTCAACACAGAAAAGGTTCTTTTTTGGTGTTCATAAATTTAAAAAAATCGTAAGATGGAAAAGTTCCACTTTCAAAAAAATAAAAATTAACACAATTATACAAACAAGAAAATGTATCCATTTAAAACAACCTAACATGGAAGGATTTAAACATGTGGCTCCAGATATTTGCATCATTACCGTACATAAAATTAAAAAAAGCTTTCAAATTCGAATTAACGGCCGTCATTTGGTTACATTCAACATAAATGAAATGAATCAATCATGTTTTCTTTAAATTATCTTCGAAAAAAAAGGTAAAGAATCAGTTTGGTGTGTAATTTATAAGTGAGTGGTTGTATTCATTACATGTTCCACAAGTTCGTCATTTCCCGTGGGTAGTATAACTTTTTTGTGTAAAATATATAAAGTTGATTTTGTACCTATCAATTAAAAAAAAGTTCTGCTGCACAATTATTCCTACCAAATTTGAAAGAATATCATTCTATATTTTATGTTAATAATGTAAAAAAAACATCGATTTTCCTAATTTCAGTAGCATAATTTTCGTAACCTGCGACGTAATCATTACGGAAATGACTTTAAATATGTTTTTATAATTATTTGTGTAGATTCCTCCATTCATTTATTCATAGACTAACTACAGAACCTTGAAATTGATTACTATATGTAGATATAAAACATTTTTAGGACAATAGTGGGCCGTAAAATGTCGTCATTTCCGTAGATAGGAGACATTTTCAATGCAAAAAAGGAACTTTTAACAGAGAATCACCCATATACGTATGGGTTAGATATTTACCTACTTTAGATATATAATATATACCCGATAATATATCGCACGTTGAAAACAAAAGTGTCACTAAACAAAAAACCTAGTTTTGAGATATGGCCATTTAAATATTTAGACTTACTTCAATTGTCTATACCTCGCAGAAAAAATATTAAAATGGTGTGTTACTTTGCCACAATATAGTATATATAGCATTTTAAGATTACAAAAAAAAAATCATGTGTATTTAGAAAAAAATTGCTTTTTGAAAAAGTTCGGTATAGTGGCACGTAATTATAAATAAAATGAAATTTTATTATTTTTAGAACAGCACTAAACAAAATATGACTGTTATAAACTAAATGTTTTTTTACGGTTAGAACAAAAAAAATATTGAAAAATGGCTTTAAACCAAAAGTGTCTGTTAAATAATTGCACTGAACATAAAATCAATGTTTTTTTTAGGAGAAAACCGACGCTAAACGAATTATGACATTAATGAATTCACTTTTCAGTATCATAAAAACTCTTAGCTTAAAAATAAATCGACATTATGCAAAAAGTGTCATTTTATCTTTAAGCAATTGAGTGATTTACGTTAAACTTAAAAGTGGCACCAGCGACCTCCTGTGGAAAATAGACGAAGTAAAAAACGAATATCTTCGCAAAAGATGGGTGGTATATACCGGAACCTAGATGTCACTATAACTTTAAAGTGTTAAATTTTGTATAGTGCCACTTTTGTTTTCAACGTGCGATATAGTCTAGATAATATAGGTAGATACCTACCTATGTTTAAAAAAAAACCGTATCCGCATTAATTTCGCTTAAAACCACTCATAACCCGCAGCATTTCACAATGGTCTCTAATGAAAATTCAATAAAATTCCATATAATCCCTAACATGGCACACAGTCTGATATGGTACATACTCGTATACGTCCTATTCGTTTGAAACCACAACAATTGATTAAAAGCTATAAAAAGTCATAACAATCCTAACACCTGCAGTGATGCGAATTGTCGTCGCCAACGCTATATTCACCATACCTCCAACCACCTTTCAATAGAGAAGCAAAGTGAAATCATGGAGCCAGAAGGATAACAAACCACAAGCATGAAAAAAAAAAAATGGAAATAAACATGGAAACGTCATGCGAAATTGGTTGGAAGCAGGGACTTCTTTAACCTTACCTAAAACCTATACATTATACATATCATATATCCAGAGGAGCTAACATAACTCGCTTAGTAAGATGAGGGAAATTGCCGCTCATGGTGCAGCAAGTGCACTTGGTTATGGTAGATCCCTAGAGTGCCTTAGCACCTCTTCAACCATCCGAGTCCTTACGGAGCGATGACAACGACACATGGAATCGTATGTAAAGCACAAAGTAGACTTCTGATAAAAGGGAAAACAGTTATGTAAGGTGCGCATCGCTTCCGCTAGCTTTCAGCTATTATCCTGTTGTTCTTTTTCCTCGGAAAAAATAAACTAAAAGATACAGGATATCCCTTGGTGTTTTGTTTATCTTTCGTTGTTGTTATATTTTTTTTTGTGATGGAAAAAAAAACTTCATCATTGGCATCATCAGCTGTTTCTTTTGGAATCAACTGACGATGTGTTCCTTTTTGCATATAAAAACTCTATGTAGGTACAATCACTTAAATTTCAAAGGACGAAAACAATGCGGTGGATACAATAACTAAAAATTCACATTCATACCTTTACACACATTCATTGCATGGTGTCATACACTCAAGAGAAGAATATGCAATTGTCGTAGTTCCGGTATGTTTTTTAAAGTGCATAGAGGGAGAATACCGTATATATTCACCGCATTTCAACCAAATACACAGACAATAAGGACGACGACTACGACCTACGACCAAAAAGGGGTTAAAGGACTTCGAACTATTTAGGGTTATTTAACAGAACACTTGACTACGTTTTTGTGACAATGAAAGGCCATTGTTCAAGTTTGGCAAGGTGCCGATATCGGCGGCGTCGCCATATGAATTCCTTAGTATTCACACAGACATTCATTAGCCGGAAGGAAAGTACCTATTATTCTGTGAGAGTGTTGTCGATGTTGGCTTTTTTAAATGGTAGAGACATTTTGGTTTGAATTTAAGAACAAATGACCGACTTTTGCAACTCGACTTTCCAACTACAGCTTCTTTCTTTCCAGAAAGAAGCAGCCATTATTTTTGGCCATCCAAATGAAATGTCGACTGACTTTGAAAAATTTATTGTGGAAAGGTTTTAAGAACGATCAATTTGAAAGAATAAAAGTACCTTTTTTCACGCTTTAATAGTGCATGGTAGATAAGCTTTAGTCAGTGAACTACTTTGGTGGTGCTTATGATGTGTAACAAGGTTCATATAGGTGACAGGAAAATTGTATGCCAAGCGCCAATTACACTGAAGTTAAATACTATAGTTAGATAAGAATAAGTGTTTGAAATCTTTTTCTTTTATCTTGACAAAGGACATGTTTATGTACCTCGAAAAATTTGTAAACCTCTCTGATGCCAAATAGAACGGTTTTTTTTAACTAGGTTTTGTAAAAAAGTGTTCCGATTTCTCCCTACCCCTATATCTATTCTACTTTTCCTTTCTCTATTTTCCACTTCATCTACTGATCTGCTTGTAAGGCTCGTCGGGTTGACCTCAGAAAATGTCGGCAAGCTTCCCGGTTATGGATTGTTCCATGTCTGAGGCCGATTTCAATGCTTTGTTATTTCCAGGAATTCTTCAATCTTTCGCGATTGTGGCGGAACGTTTGTATGAAAGCTATGGACGAAGGGGTTCTAAGCGTCTCTTCTAAGTACTTGACATTACCAGCTGAGTTTGTTGTGCTGTATTTTGGCAACGATGGTATTTTTGGCGTGGGGACTTCATCTGATCTTTTTACTTCTGATTCGATCTTGTTTTCTTACTCCTGATGCTGTCATGCAAAGCATCTTCATCTCAGTTGCCATCAATTTGCTCTCAAATAACAGTTAAGGGCTCAATTACGCTTCCTTGGTGAACACTTACTTCGATTGGGTAAATTTTCGGTAGCTGCTGCATTGAATTTAACCTTTGTTTTGGCATGGTCGTACTTATATGTTTCTGGAACTCCTCGTCGCCTAAGACAATATCAGATCTCGAAATTGTTGATCGAACTCTTTTTTTTTAATCTACAAACACAGGAGCACGTCGCCTGAGGATTAAAGGTGCTTTTCTATTCTGATTCTTACACTATCGATTGCATGTGTGGTAGATTTGCTCAAAACAAACCCGCCCGCAATGGTCATTAGATAGCCTTATTTTTTCTTCTTTTTTCATATTTTTCCAGAACTCCCGACGCTATACCTCCTGGCCCAATAGTTTTTCACCGCCGCACAGACTTCTTCGTCTGTGATGTTTCAAGTCTCATGTTTCTGGCATAATACTCCGTACTTATACAAAAAAGGTATTTTTTCTATTTTAATAATTCACACCCGGGGATAGCTGAAAAATACTTAAAGAATAGTTTTAATTCCTTTTTTGTTCATTTAATTCCGCAAATCCAAGTAATTGTGTCAATTTATTAAAAATGGTGTCCGATGAACTGGCATGGGTGTTCCGCATAACATTTTCAAGCTCAATATTAAAACAGTTGCATGACAGTGCGTCACCTTTTCTTAACCCTCTGGTGGTTTCGAAGGTTTCAGTTGATTCCGTACCAACTTTGACGGAACAGCACAGCAAGCATTTTCTAATGTCTGTTTAGAAGGAATTCTAAGGTTCTAAAGTTGGAAAACGCTGTCGTAGGCTGCTTAAAAATCGACGAACTGGTGGTGTGTATATCGATGTTAAATTCTTGGTTTTTCTCCAGAATCTGGCGTAATGTGAAAATTTGGTCGGTCGTAGATTTTCCAGGTCACATTGGTAAGGACCTATTAGATTATCAGAAAACGGCTTGAGACGTTCACATAAAACGATGGACAGGATCTTATAAGCTATTTTTAAAAGACTTATACCTCCTGAGTTTCTACTATGGTGTTCCCATCCCAGGGCGACTTGTGAATCCTGAGTTCATTGTTTCACTCTTCTATATAAGTTTCGTTACTCTTTCCTTCAAAAAACATCCTCCATTTCACGTTTTTGGTGATCTTTTTTCTTTCCAAGGAGAAAGCTTACTTTCAATAAATACCTGAATAAAAAAAACGTATTAAAAACTACTTTTTGTCTGCCAACACAAAACACTTTACTCCAATTGTACCTAAGTAGTAAGTATTAAAAGATTTATCCAATGTGTCTGGCTAACTAACGGAATTCCCTTAGCTAACAGAACCACTTTTCTCTTAACCAGTCACATCGTCTATTTGTAGCTCCTTTTTGCTAACTCCATTTAAAATTGTGAAATGCCGACATCGTTTATTTGCCCTTTCGTGTCAGATAGCACCTTCCTAATGCACTTGTTACAGTACAGTACCAGGGGTTGTTTCACCCTCTTCTCTAAAAGAGAACACAATTTTCAGGGTAAACCTAAGAACAGTTATGTATGTTGTGGGGTGAGTTTAAATATTGCTCTCTGAAAATTTCTCTCTAAACACACATTCCTTTCTTCTTATAATGATTTCTACCGCTTTTCTATCTCTGCTGACAAATTCACCTTTACATTTTCTCCCTCCCCGCCAACAACTTGATGGTCGGATGACAAAAGACAGACGGACAGAAATAATACACCCCAATTTTGAAGGGGTAGCCAAGGCTACTCTCAGTGTATGTTCGGAATTCATTGCGACCGGTTTTCGTGTTGTTGTGTTCTTGATTCTCAAAATCCTTTGGCATTGCGCGATACAGATATTTTGTGATTCTTTTTTTTTCAAATGGTTTTTTTTTATTTCTCCAAATCAAAAAATGTTGTTATCCTTTTTGTTTGATCAAAAGATAAGATCCATATAAAGTGTGAAAAATGTCAAACATTTCCTACGGTATTCGCGTTCGCGAGTTTTGAAAATATATCCTTGCAGACACAGGATTTATTTTTTTGTGCGTGTTGTTCATAAAATGTATAGGGGTGGGTGTTCATCCAACAACCCAGTGCAAGCGCAATAATAGAATAAATTGAAAAGTCAAACGGAAATCGGATACCACCTCTTTCCATCGTTTAGTTATAGTGTATGTGTTTGTGTGTGTGTGTGTTGTGATTCAGTGATTAATAGGCTTATGGCGCCAACAAAAGGATGAGCCATCAACAGTGCATTGTCCTGCGCTTGGACAAATTCAAATAATGCAACTGTTAATATGTTTGGATATCTATTTTATGACAAGCTGATGATCCTTGGTATGTATATGAATGGATGAACAGAATAACATATGGTTTCCCAGCGATGACACTTGTAATCCAGTCACAATCGAAATATGATATAATTCCCCCACACAGAATGTGAATAATTTTTTATCATCAAGGACATCATCCTGAATTATTAGCTCATCTCGATGTTCAAGGGAATTGTTTTCAATGTTGTTGTTGGTCCAAACTCTTTCTCTTTTCCTCTTTCTGTGGGTTTTCTTGGAGACTGAATAAGTTCGGGGCTAAACCATTAGTTGGGGAATGCTATTATCATAATCCTGATGGAATGTATGAGCTGTTTTTGTTTACATTTGCTGTAAGGGTTGAAAAGTTATGTCATTCGGGCGGTTTATGTAATCTGGGTTTTAATTTGTTTTCGATGTAAAAGAATTCCATTACTTCTGCTGCGCGGCATGTGTTTTCATTCAAACCAAATATTAAAAATTTAAGGACACTAAAGTGCAGCAACCCTGTGATAGGATTTAATCGAATTAAAAGCTCCCCATTTATTAACCCAGAAGACTGTGGAAGCTATAGAAAAAAATTGAAAAAACCTTTTTTTTCCTTTTCTCTTGCAATCCTGCTGATTTCCAATTATTACTTTCCCTCTTGTTCAACCTTCCGGTAGGAATTATCCCTTTTTTCTCATTCTCCCTCTTTGGGATGAAAAGCAAAACAAATATAAGTTGAATCACTCCTCTTTGGCAGCTTTTTGTTTGTTTGACTAATGGACTTAATGAAGTATGCAATAAAAGTCCAAAACAAAATAGAAACGAAACGAATAGATGAAGGATTCAATAAGATGGACACGGGATATTATGGTACTATAGCGTTGCACTTGCAAAAGATTGAATTAACGAACTCAATACATTCCACCACCCTATTAACTTTTTTTTTTGTTTTTTCTTTGTGTATGTTTGGTTTTAAGGGAACAAATTGACGGGATATCTTTTGATACAAGCAAAGATTTTCTTTGTGAAGCTTATCGTAGATGAATCATGGGGGATTTGGAGAACAAAAGAAATTATAGAGTGACGGAACTGCTGAGCCTGACTGACCGCTCTTTTTGATTTGAAATTGGATCGGTAGGTATAGCTTTTAATCCCAAGGGATGCAGGTGGCTGTTGTTGCTGGTGGACGTGGTCAAATACACCAGAGGGCTTATATTTTCAATGAACATGTTGCAGTTGGGAAATAATTCGATGCAGTCTGATTGAGGTTGAAATAAGAGTCTGGAGAACAATTTTCAAATTAGAAGAAAAAGTGATAAATAATTTATGATGAGTAAATTTAATTTTCCTTTCGACAATAGTGGCTCAAGCTGAATTGATTTTTCGATGAACGAAACAGCGAACTAAGGTCTACAAAATCGTCAATACTTTATGAGGTTGTGATTGTATGGTCGCTTTGAGATAAAAGTACCTACCTGTTTGTAATTCATAATTTGTTATTACACTTATTCGGTTGAGGGAATAGGATACCAAGTGTTGCGAAAAAGTTTTAAAACCGAGCTTTAGGTACCGGTTTTACACTATCTTAAATCTTACCAGAAGAATGAACGGTTTAGTAATAGGAAGATTATATATAACGATGATCCTTGCTCAAGTCCGTAGAATTTTCAAACCAACCTATTCGAGGTCGTAGTAGAAAAAAGCAATACATTGGCATGACCAAGCCAGAAGGCTGCAAATTCGTTCTAGCGAGTGCAATACTTATGCAGTTTTGCTTGCACGGTCCACGAGAATGCGCATCTGCATTAAAGTGGAGTTTTCCTTCCCGATGTTGAATCTCGTATAGTCATATGTCATAAGTTTAAACTTTTAAAATTCAAAAACAATCTCAGCGCTTCAATTTCGTTCTAGCGAGTGCAATACTTATGCAGTTTTGCTTGCACGGTCCACGAGAAAGCGCATCTGCATTTAAGGGTAATTTTCCTTTCTGATGTTGAATCTGTCCAGAAGTATTTTTTATAGAAATGCTTTGTGGCAAAGCAAAATCTTCCCTTCTGGGTCACGCAGTAATTTCTCTTTAATGGCTTTGAGAGCACTTTGCTGAAGTAGATATATTACAATCGTTTTTTTGGCCCATATGAACATTTTGGGAAAGAACTGCTCCTATTCGGACCTTGTTTGTGTCTTGCTTGTGACATTTATTATTTGGATTATCCAGCGAAACTTTGATGATGTTTATGGGGCCATAGATACCAGAAATCAACTATAATTTCCTGGAAGTTGTTTCATAACCGTTTCCCTGCTATTGATCTTATTTGTAATATCTCGTATCTCTGATCTTATTTTGCAATATTAACCTGCGCTAATTCTGGATGGATTCGGACAATGGCGTTGGAGCTGACCAGTTTTTGCAATTGCAACTTTGATCTGTCTATCTCAGTGGTATGCTATTCTTTGACATTCTTCGATCTTATCTAATAAACTACTTGTAAAGCCAGTTCAGCAGCTATCATGATCAAGGTAAACGCTAATGTTTTTGAAAGTTTTCGTTTTCCAGATGTTCGTACTGCTGGAAGAAAATGTCCGCAAGGCACGAATAAATTCCTTGGCCGCAATTTGGTTAAAGATTTCTTCAAATGAGAGCTAAATGAGACAGTCGTTCGGTGCCGGCTCGTATAGTGCTGAAAAGTCTTACCAGTTTCTAGACTCTAGTACATTTATAAGGTTGATCTCTTATGATTTCTTGCATAATATTCTCATATCTACAACGTATTTCAATAGCCTGAGCGAGCAAGTGCACTAAAATTGCTGCAAGCGTCATAAACTTGTCTTTATCGTCCCATCCTTTTTTCTTTGCTACCAGCTTCGAATTGCCTCTTGTAGATTCACCAAGAAGTTTACCGATAAAATTAAAGCGGATGAATAAGTTTTCTTTGCAAAGAGTCACCGCCAATTTTCTAACCTTTTCCGTTGATGAATTTTTGAAGATATTTTCAACCTTTTCGAATTTTTCTTTGACCTTCCCGAACTACGCTTCAAAGTCATCTTAATATGTGTCAATTTTACTCTCTTCTGTCAAGCGTTCAGCAGCAATAATCTTATTCTCAAACTTAGTGAGCTTACATTCAAGGATTCAAGGAGGTTCTTTTGTTTTTCGAAAATGTTATTTCTAAGTTCTTCGAAAACAGGCTAATTCACCCTTTTTCTCTTCAATGCGTTCGAAAAGTTTCTTATTTTGTTTTGGTCATTCTTTTGCTCTTTTCTTTGGTATTCAAGAAGCTTGCCTAAATTTTACTTTTGTATTTTATTAGTTTTGTCTGAATTTTTTGTCTGAATTTTAATTAAAAAAAATTTTTTCAGCAGTAGAAAAAGAAGACCTAGTTTGCTTTCAAATAAACTAGGTTTAAAGCATTTGCAAGCTTACCCACTTTATTGTGGAACAGTCACTTGCCACCATTTTTTTTATTTAATATCACTTCTGACACCAATGTTATAATTCACTCTAGGTTCACTTAAATAAAGCTTTTTCCTTCATTATAAAGTAATTATTTACCAGCATACAAACATTTCAACTTATTTCTCTTCATAAATCAAAAAATACTTTTAATTTTTTTGAAAATGTGTGATTTTTTTTTTAACTTTCTTTAAAAACTTAACACAAGTCACTTTTAAAATTATCAATCCATAACACACGGATTCAAAGTAATAACTTACTCTCTAGCGTATGTATGGTCTACGGTCGTTCTTAAAAAATTCAATATTGACTCTCGAACCGTCCGGAAATGTTCGAAAATTCCTTTTCAGTTCAGTTTCCAAACGGATGCTTTCGCATGATTAAATTGTTATGTACGCCAATGTTGTCATAAAAGAAAGAGGTTATGTTACTATATCCCGTAGAGTGAGCAACTTTGAGCAACAATTAAACTTTCATCTGTGATTCTTTATTTAAAGGTTCAATTCTTTCCTAAAATACCATGCCTTATTCAGATTAAAATTTTTATGAGAAATTAGAAAAAAATTGCAAGATACGGTAGATATACGAAAATCACACAGATATACGAAAATCACAAAACCTAAAAATCAACTTGGTTTGAATATAAAAATGCTTGAACAAAAGTAGTGTCAACTTATACAACAGTTATAAATGTTCTACATCTCGCGTGCCATAAACCCAAATCACAGTCACATAACATGTCAAAGCACAATGAAAATGGTGCTGCGGAATTCCAATATAATATATAATAAAAATCTTAATATGTAAATATTGACAATGTTCTCAACACCGAATAAATGAACCGACCCCGTATCTTCTATGATTAAATATAATTGTTCCACATTCCACTATAAGAAACCTACCCATAATTTGTCTCCATTCCACAACCCGTCATCATTTTTTCAAAATGAATCAGGTATACCAAACGGGTTAGAAAAAACACACTTCCTAAATTGCGATACTTATCGCTATAATTCTTTACAATGCAAGAATATCCCAATTTTCACTCCAATTCAACACTCAAAGGCTATTGACATTATCTTGTCCCATCTAATCCTAACTAAATTGTTCATATTGCCACACATTATCTGCCACAAGAATCCACAAGAAAGCGCACATCAAACAAAATACCCTAACGTCCCCAATCCGCTTGAAGACTCTAATGGGTGTTAGTTGGGTTTTTTAGGAATTCGGCTATAGTGGCGGTAGCCTCTTTTTCCCTCACTCAACTCCTGGTTTGCTGTTTCATCGTTGTCGTCATGGTGCACGTGTTACGAAACAATTAAGCTCCAATGGTGTACACATCAAGGTATCATCCGAAATTGTCCTCGTTTTGTTGTGGCAAAAAGTCACGTTTTTCCTTGTCCCCCTTCCCCTAAAAAAAAACAAAAAAAAAAAACAAAAGAAGACTTCAAAACAAAAAAATGGTAGCAGATCCAGCTAATCCCAAGATAAATGACTGATAAGATAACTGGAACAGCGACACGGGAGCAAAGGTGGCGGATAGAAGTATTTTTTTTGGTCCTGGTCCTAATTATCAATCTTTGAGGGACTAAAGACTCAAGCGAATGACAGTTGGAAGATTCTATATCAAATCCACAAATGAAGGATATATTATATACCCTTAGCGCGTTCCATGGACTGCTGGTGCTGCTGTATCTTTTGCTTATGCGGTGTCCCAAGGGGTGTAGTAATAAATTTAGTCTAGGCACGTAGGTTTTGTGACTTTTTTGTTTTGTTTGAATTCGTCGTTGGTCCTTTTGAAGAACAAATGCTGAATCCACCATCAGCAGAGATCTTCCACTATGGTAGATAGAGCAACCCCTCTTAGAGAAGCGACACAACGAAAGACGAAGGAATTTTCGAAACTATATAAAAAGGCGTAAGGTAGGGTTTTATCATCCTAGTGTGTGCGTGTGTTCCTGCGTATTTCTACATGCAGAGAAAGTTCGGAAATTCTAGCCAGAATCTCCACCACTGTAACTGGCACAAAAACCAGCAACTGTACCTAATAGAATACACAAAAAAGAAAATAATGCAATTGATGCGGTACCGTAGAATGTAGCTTAAAGGTCTGTGAAAATCAACAGAAAAAGGCGAGGAAGCTCGGAACTGGGACAGAATGGGTGGCATCATTTTACATCTAGGTGAACTGATGAGAAGGGGTGGTTGTTCTTATTTTTTTGTTTTTTCCTAACTATGTGATAAGAATACGAATTCTCATGGAATAAAAACACACACAGTAATGGCGGTTTGTTTTCTTACTTCTTTATACGCTTCCTTTCTTCCAATTCGGAATATCACTGTTAACATTTTGTGCTAAAGAAAGTGGGTGGGTGAGTGGAAGGATATTTTATTTCTTTTTGTGTTAAGCACAGTGGTTGTAAAGTTGTGTAAAGTGTCCGATGCTGAAGAGCTCTTAAAATATTCCATAAGTTTTACGTAAAGTAAATACGCATTGACCTAGATATTAAAGTAAAATGATATTTGAAAACCAAGTTGGATAAGTGCGAAGATTTTTTTTTTATTAAGATCAAAAAAGAAGCTTTTTATGCTCGAAAGAAAACACTGAGAACAATTATGAACGAAAGAAGAAATGAACATACACATTTATCTTCAAATCATGAAAAATATCTAAAGTTGGTTATGTCCATTAGGTTACAGCTTTATAATAATTCTTATACGTTACGAAGTTACACTTTTTCTTTCATTGATCAGAAAGTCAACTGCTACTACGATATCCTATTACTCTAATCATTATTATCCACCAAAATTTTATATTGTTAACACGTATATATCACACAAGAAATCGTATTCTGAAAATATGACCATCAAATTCCCACTTCCAATACTTTTTATGAAATTGTTCTTCACAAGAAGCTAGAACATAATCCCCCACTATTTTGTGCTTCATAAGAAGCCCAGAGTATTAACTATAACTTTTTCCGAAGATGTGTTTCGCAGGGGCCAGGCTAGAAACTTCCAATTTCATTTTCCGTAGTTGTTTTACGAAATCAGAGCATAAGCTCCCAATTTTCCGTAGTTGTGCTTCATAAGAAGCCAGAGTATAAACTAGCGCACTTTTTTTTTGCAGTTGTGTGCCGCCAAAAGTCAGCTTATATAAACTTCACTTTCTATTTTTGTTAGTTGCTCCTTACAGGAAGCCATTTCTAAATTTCTACTTTTTCCGTAGAAGTTAGGGTATAAACTCCCACATTCTTTTTCATAGTGCTCGGGTGTAAACTCTCAACTTTTTCGAAGTTGTGAATCACAATAAACTAGAAAACAGGTCATAAACTATCACTTTTTCCGTAGTAGATTTTCACTAGATGCCAGATTAAAAACTTGCACTTTCTTTTGCGTATAAATATAATATAAAACCTCCTTTTTCTGAATTTTGCAGGAAGCCAAAATATAAGTCCTTACTTTTTCATTTGTTTAGAGTACCTAAAGCTTCTATTGCATTAGATAAGATATAATTTTAAGTATACAACACATTTTAAGGTAAGGTACACTTTACCTTTAAAAAATAGTAAATACAGAAAAATTGACACTAAATGAACCGAGTTTTCTTAATCTCCAATGTATAACTGCCTTAACATTATCAAGCCGGTAAAGGGTTGCCAGAGCAATTTAACAAAAAAACAATTTTTTTTAGTAGCTCTGGCAACCCTTTTAATATTAAGGCACACATTACCTATTTCAAACGTTCCAAATTATATTTTAGTGAAAAAATGGTGACAAAATAACTTACCTATAAGTTGGGCCAATTATTCTGTAGTTTTTAGGGCTGTATTAATTCTTCTTCTATTTTTCCGACGACCTTAATCATCTGAAATGGGACCATAATAATTCAACACTTCATCGCTTGGTTGATCTCAAAAAAACGTCGTTAAGTATCCCAGTTCTAGGTTCTGGTTCGTTGTTGCATTTTTTGTTAATTCCTTGTGTTCTTAACTCTACCTCTTTTCTCCTCCCTGATGTTATAAAATAACAAATGTTTTGTATTTTTGCGGTACCAATTTCACTGCAAAGCCTAGACCCATACATAAAATGCTCGTTAAAAGATTGTTGAATATTCAATTCGTACCTACGGTCCGCCAAATGATTCATTTCCGCCAATATTTCTTCAAGTAGAAAGCAAAGAACAAAGGATTCAAAACACGAATTATGATTAAAATTTCTCTGGTGATTACTATGCGACATCTTAAATTTATAATGAATTGCTCTTACGTATCAACAATCATCCACACACGAAACTGCTTACTGCCTTACGGTTCGCGGACACTATAACCGAATCAACACCCGATTTCGGGTTCAGGCCGGAAAAACTCGGTCGAATACCGCGGAAGTTCATCTCCATTCACTAAAACAGATCGCAAACACAAATTAAATTTTCACAATCCTTTTGTTTATATTTGAAGTTTCATCGAATAAAATAACCGGTAAACTGACAGAAAATTCAAACAAGTTCGAATTTGTCAGTTGATCGGTAATCATTGGCCGTCATCGCCGGATGCTGGCTAAAGCAGTGCACGGGCTCTCATTCGTTTACATGTGTATGATTCAGCCGGCCAAGTTCTGGCGAAGTTGTCCGATCATACTTCGGCCGATGACGGGTTTGGAGTACGCAAGCCATTAGGGTCAGCCATATAAAATGTCTTTGTTGTCGATTGAGCATTTCAAATTCTACCTTGCTCCGTCCGATCCGAACAGAGACGTTGTCTTTTTATCTTGTGTTGGGTTTAGAAGATTTGCTTGAAACTGCATGTAAAGAATTGTATTAGTTAGTTAGTTAGTTAGTTAATTTTCTTTATTTTATGAAAAAAGTAATACAATATTTTTGTTTCAGAAATACGAACATGGCGAAAGTGCCGTCTGCCGGATATGACATTAAAAATATATACATACAATATTTGAAAAAAGAAATGTAATACAAAATCTTATTTATATAATAAGTAAGTTAATCAAGTTCACAATTTGAGAAATAAATAATTCATAAATAAATAATTTACAATTATGATAATTTGCAACGCAAAAATCTTAAGATTCTACATAATTTAAATACCAAATACATAGGTGATTTAAAATTTCGATAAAAAAATTTACAATTTTAAGGATTTTCAAGAAAAAGAACAAGTATTTTGGAACAATTTAGAACATAAAAGATAACTACATAGTTTAAATGATTTAAAACCTAAAATGGTCGTTTTAATTTTTTTGTTTTAAAATTCATATAAAAATTTTAACGATTTTGAAACCTAGAATATTGTGTTTTTAGAGCACTTTAAAAACCTTAAAGAAGAAAAAATTAGTAAACCTAAAAGTGGTGAATCTAAATTTTAAAATTTTAGGTTATATGACAATTTTAATGATTTGCAACATAAAAGGTTGTGTTTTTGAGCAATTTAAAACAACAGAGATAACAATTTTAATGATTTGCAACATAAAAACGTGTGTTTTGAACAATTTGAAAAAAAACACCAAATCCAAATATAACAATTTTTAAATGATTTGAAACATAAAATAGATATTTAAAATAAAAAAAAACCGTAACTGACAGGAGATTATGAGTGCTTTTAAAAGATATTAGAAGCTGTTGCGATATGCCATGGCATGGTCACAGAATTTATATAAATTGAACCAGCCCCTCTGACCATTAAGTATTTGATAGAAACTATTTAAAGACAGAAAACTTTCTTGAAAGTACAACCGTCTGATTTCTTGCAGGATAGGGCAAATGGCAATAAAGTGGTACACGTTTTCTGATTCTCTTCTGTTGCATAGGCTACAAATCGGTTGTAAATCTGTTCTGTGTTGTAAATCTGTTCTGTGTGGTATGAAATTGAGACTAAGAATTTCAACCCTAGCTCTAAAAATAGTACTTATAATTTGAGGAGAGTAATTTGAGCTAAAGTAATTTTCATCGGTATACATTTGGTGGTTCAGGTTTTTATAAAACGAATTGTATTATTTAAAATGTTTCGATTACACACTTAAACCAGGACTTCTATTTAGACACATCAGTCCTTTCCCATCCAACTTAGGTACACCTTGTATTTAAAAAAAAAAAATAATACAAAAATATTTAAAATATTGTCTCTCTCTTCGACCCCACTGTTGATCAAATAAACATGCATACCGATGCCGGTAGTTGTCATCGTAATTCTACCCTCGATAAGACCACCCAAATGTGGTAATGGCACAACTTCTTTGCAACCTCCTGTATCATCCCCCAGTTATATGTGACAATTTCTCGTAAATAGCATGCTCCTTGTATTCTTTCCATCTGTTGTATAAGCTGGTTATAGGTACTGATGTTTACACACACGCAACGCATCCAAGCAAAAAAGTTTCCATTGAAGTTTTATAAAACTTGAATCCCTTTTCTCTTCCCATTCTTAATTCACCTTTTTTTTATTCTTTTTTTATTGCAGTGCTAAGCAAAGTTTCCAAAATGAATCATGTCATCGGTTTCCTCGAGTGGATTTGGATACATGTGCCACACGCTATATCGACATCATGTGTGACAATGACAACACATTCCAATAGTCTTCGTCTTTAAACACATCATAAAGCACATTGATCGTCCTTCATTTCTTCATCCAACTCGCATCCCTTTTTCAAATAATATCCACTCAATTGAGTTGCTTATCACCATTTATCACGGAATTATCAACAAAATCCATCTCTTACTCGATATTGCTTTGCTCTATATATATATATATCTTCAATTACAACTATACAAAACCTCGTCAGGACATCATTCAGGACATCAACGTTAATTCACAATGCCAAACAACGTCGATTACAATCGCAAGTACTCCGCCCAGGAAACAATTCAGGTAAGTGTTTTAATAGTTAGAAGTTTGTTTTTGACGTTTCGTTTGTATTTTATTGCCTCTCTTCTCCCTCTCCCTCTATTAAAACTGTCATTTTCTTGTTCGCGTAATAATTAACACAAATTACAACCCCTACCTCTACGTCACTATACCCCATCACATCACTCTTTATCTTGCTGAATGGCTTTTAAGTACAACTATACAATAACACCCCTTCAGACATTGTAAAGAAGCGAGTAGCAGACGATGAAGGAGAAGGATATACAAGAGATTCCTTTTTATGATAAAAAGTCCTTGATTAAGTAGTTTCCTCGTCGTTTCACTTTATTATTATGATATTTTGTCCTTTTGTCGTTGGTGTTCCTGTTTATATGGAACAACATCATCTTTGACTGGCACAGCACTAGCTGCAGACGACAAAGTGGATAATTCCGAAAATGGAAGGAAAGTAGGAACAACAACCTAGCCTCTATTTTGAATATACCTATGGTGAAGGATCTCAATCCTGACGGAGTTCTACTGGGCCTGAAGGCAAAAGACGCGATGCGATAGCATGTGTTTTTAGTGTAATGATATTTTTTAAACATAGTCCTGTAATTTTACCCTATGAGTATGAAGGAATGTAGATAATAGTTGGATATGGATTCTCTTTTACTGCGAAATTTTTACAAAGGACTTTATTAAGGTGAAAAGATGTACCTAATGGGTGAACACAATTTCTTCTTTTTATGAGCAACATTTTTATTTGTCATTTCGTCTAGCAGATGAACCAACATTTGGTTGAAATATATTTTTTTTTGAAGCGTTAAGATGCAGATTAATGGTATATGTTTTAAGCAAAAAATCCACGTCAAATTTCATTCTAGAAAATTAATATATTTTACATGTAAATTTGAAAAATCACTGATAACCGGACAGAGCTAAGTAATGTTGCGAGCGAATTTGTTATGCATAGAGTTCTCTTTCGCTTCTGATTTGTTCTAGTTCTGCTATTTATTTCAAAGTGTTATGTCATAGTACTATGTCAACATATGAAATTAATTAAATAGTACTATGTCAACATATGAAATTAATTAAATTAATTAAACAGCTTTCATAACCGGACAAAAAATCGGTTAACACTAGTGTCCGCTTATGGGAACATTTTTTGCATAAACATCTTTTATTCCAGTCAAAATAGACCCAAACAAATGACTGAGATTGTAAAGATAAATTCCCAGCAAGCTGATTTTTTGCACAGGTCTTAAAAATATCATTACAAATACACTCCGTGTCACTTGATTACAAACGGGAAGTTTAATGTTTTAATTTTATTGTATTTTTTCAAACAGTTCGCTTATGGGGCCAAAACCAATTGCACAATGAATGAAGGATATTAATTTTTTTCATCCGAAAAGACGACGGAAGGCCATCGAGATTCAGGACGCTGGCTTTTACGTGCTGCATTCAATGGAGGTATCCTCTTAATTTTTCATGGCGAAAATGGTTGTCCTTCTGTATCACACGAAAAACAGTCGATCTACTTACTTAAACTCCACTTAATTTTACTTGTGGTAGCCTTGATCCTTGAGCCTTCAGTATTGCCCGACTTTCCTAAAGTTTTGTTGCTTTGCTGACTCTTACTTTCAATACTTTTTTCGGTTGTTAAGATAGTTATGTGCAACAGTGGCGCCTCATTCAATCTTGCTGGCTATGAAACGGATGGATTTTTCTTCTTTCCAGCATGCTCGAATTTGGCCAGTTTCCTTCTTCATCAATGACTTTTTATTATACTCCCAGGAATCTTTTATTTGTTTTTTACTAAACAATTTGTAAAAGCTAGATTTACTGTTCGTAATCGAGAGAGGCAAACAAAAAACAGGTACTTTCTATAACTTTTTGTCAAAACCGTCATTAAATTTGCAATTTTGAACTTAATTCTAATTTTTTTTTCCAATATAAACATAATTTATATCCTTTATTGGCAGACGGCTTAGGCCATGCATTTAAATGAATTGTAAAACTTTGATTATTAGTTAAGCTTCATTATAAAATTAAACCATTTTCAATCTTAAATCTAAATCTAAATCATAAGTATCCTGCATTCATTGTGTAGTTGGTTTTTCCAAAATTAGCGAAGGGTTTAAAAAGTATCGTAAACTTAAAACTAAAAACTGTCTGTTCTTAATCAAGTGACACGGAGTGTATGCAGTATTTCAAAAGCACCCATCCATCTCGCTTGTGCGTTTTTTTATATCCGGTAACAAAGTTATAAACTTTAAAATTTTTGCGTATACTTATGTTATGACTTATGAGTTATACAACAAAAAATGAAATAAAATGCTAATAATTTTGGCAAAATTTTATGTGAAGCTTTAAGCCGTACAAATCAGTTCTAGTTATATGTTAGAATGTTTTTTGACATTATTGGAAGCAATAAAAAATACAAATTTTATGGCAATTTTTTTGAAAAAAAAGGTGGTCGGAGTACTGAGATTCTGCTACCAGGGATGTTTTGTTTAACTGATAGCTATACTGGCGCAAAATTATAATAGTCAGTCTAAGTTTAAGGAATTAACGCCACATTATTAACTTAACTTAATTTTAACTTTGAAACAGGTCTCTAACTTTAAAGTAATTATATGACTCTTTCTGAAGTACTGACAACTGGTGTGGGGCTTAGAAAATGTCTCTAATTTATTTGTGCGGAACACGCCTTAAACAGTGACAGTTCGCTGAGAAAACAAAGCAAACACACCTTTATATCTGTCGTCAAATGTCATCAGCCCGAAATGTGTCAATAAAATGATAATATGGCTTTTTAGGTAACAACGATATATCTCTTTCTCGTTCGCAGAGCAGTGTCAAAATCAGCAGTACGAGGGTGACAGCTGAACATTTTTTTTTGTATCATTGGTGACATTTTGATTGAAAACAAGTGCGGACATTTTAATTTTGTGCTCGAAAATAATTGTGAACAGTATATTATTTATCTTTTAAGTCACGGAAATCTCAAATTTCACAGGAAAAAAAAGAGATTATTTATAAAATACTTTTACAAAATTATGAGTTTGATAAAAGCGCGATACATATTTCAATCTGTCATCCGCTTAGTGTGAGCTGCCATTTTTTCTTTTGACAAGATGGTAAAATTCCCTATTTTCTGTTTAATTTCAATTTTCTCCCTCTTTGAAATTGAAACTAATTTAATTTTTTTAAAAACTTAGAAATATATATCGTTAAAAAGTTGATCTTTGCACAGAGTGCTGTAATGCCGCTTTACGAAATAAAGGGTATACAATTTCAGTTTCATGTCGTCAAACAATTCAAAATCTTCGTCCCCCGAAAACATTTTGCAATTTTTTTTTCTTTGGTTTATAGAATATGACAAAGTGAATATGACAAAGTCAGAGAAAAGCAAGTGTGGCACTATCAAAATTAAAATAGGGTTTTCATGATTTAAATTTTGATGCAAGTCTTTAAAGATAAAGTGTAGTTTAACTTGTCTATATTTGTCAAAAATGTAATTTTAGACTAGTGTCAAACTAAATTTGATTTAGCTTCGAGTTAAATGGACTATAATTTTGCGCCACTTTGAAATTTTATCACCTTTGTTTTAAACACATCGCGTCGCGTTCAGCACTTGATCCTTTTTCCTACCCACCAATAAGCTGCTCCCTTAATTTAAATAAGTTGTCAGAATCAGTAAGTGTACATAGAAAAAACAAACCTTATTGGGTCGATATCGCTCTCCGAAACCTGAATAGAACCAAAATGTTCGAATTTATAACCTTCCGAAAGTAACATAAGGCCAAAATCTAATACTATGATTTCCTGATTTACATTTCGATGGCTCCATGCAAAATAATACTAAGTGACTTTATACAATTTTTCAGGAGAGAGGTTTAAAGTTTTTTTCGTATAACTTTTTTCTTTTCTATTAGATCTCCATGCTTAAAACGTTAAATTTCCTATAATTTATGTCCAGATTTTTAAGGCATAGTGTTGAATCGGTCAAAACATAGGATCTATGTTATAATGCACTTAGTATTATGTTGACTGTACAACTCAAATTATGTGATGTTAGTTTTATTTAACATGGAATAAATCAAATTCAAAACTATTTTAAGTGTACTTAGTATGAAAGTGACTGGAAATCAATTTAAAACTAGGGACTTAAATGTAAGTTAGAATTGTTTATATTGTTTTTTACTCATTTAAAATTTTTAAACATAAGTTAGTATAAAAGAAAAACAAACGAAATCATGAAGAATAATTATTGTTTTTATTTCAATCCAATCAAAATAATTTAATGTCAATACTAATATAAACATAAGAGTTCCTATTATAGACAGAACATGTTAGGGTTGTAAGTAGTTTCATTCATAGAAAGTTCATTCATCATCTGAATCTGATGCAACTGGGACAAAAGATGTGGTCCTGAGAGATCTGTAGAAATGTTGGTTGGTTTTTGGAATTAGGTTTTGATCACAAAGCCAAACGAGGTCAAAATATTTTTCGACTCAATGTGTTCTTTGAAAAAAGTTTTTGAGATCTCTCTCACCTCATTTACAGGTCTGAAATGCTGGCCTCTTTTATCAGGGCTTATTATAATTCCATCATTTTTCCCAATTTTATCAAAGACAGTCCTAATCGTTTGGGCGGATATCGAAAAAGTATTTAAAAACATTGTTTGACAACATTGAATTTTTTTTCAATCCCATTTCTGACAACAATTAAATTATACATCCTGGTGCAGGTTCTTTTTGAATTTGAACCGACCCGAGTTCTTTTTTTATCTTTAACAGCTACTAGCCTTGCCAAAAAATCCCATTGTCTAGTTCTGCATCCAATTTTGTAAAAATTCTTAAAAAGTTCATACCTTTCATCTTCGGATACTTTTTCTTGACATTTTATCCTGCAGTTTCCTCCACAGCCTTTTGGCGTGGTTTTTTTTTTCCTTTGAAACTCCTCTTGAAGAAATGTATGGCTTTCCTGAATTTTTTAAGATTTTGGATTGATTTCTTTTCCATAGTTTTTCATTAGATGGTCGTTTTCTTCCAGTTTTTGTTTTAAGATTTTCTGGAGTGTCAAAACACTAAATTCTGGCCTTGAAAGGCTGGAGTCAGAAAAATATTCATCATCCGGGTGATACTCGCTTCCGCTATCAACGAAGGGTTCCAAATCATCACAAGAATCCATACTATGAGATGTAGGAGATTTTGTTGGATTGTCTACATTTGTATAGTATTTTCGAATGATTTCTATAATTAACAAGCATTGTTAAATTATATTTACCTGAATTCGGGATGTCAATTAAGACAAAATCTTCAGTTTTATTTGCAAGAACCTCTTTCGTTTTATCTGAATCATAGTTATATACATATATATCAACATATACCATTTTTTTAAGTTTATTCCTCATGCTTACCTATTTCCACTTTTTTTCTTGCTAGTTCAAGCATTTTCCTCGCCCTGGAAGTCATTATTTCATTTATTTAAAATAAAAATTTTATAATTCACTTGGCACCAAAACACGACTGCACAAATTTCTTCCAGGCACAAACATTATAACGCTAGTTAGTATATGCTACGAAAAAAAAATAAATCACTTCATGACATACTAAAATACATTTAGGTGCCATCTTCTATCTCTTTTGTACACAAGAAAAATATTAAATACTAAAAGTTCCATGCAAAATGTGTATATAGTATGAATGTGATTATTAGAAATTTTCTTTATAAAAATACTAAGTGCAGTTAGAATGTTTTTGTTTGGAATAAGTTATAAAATAAGGCGTTATACTAAGTGCTTTTTTGTCAATATCTTTATAGCGGATTATTCGATTCACATGAAAAAAATATGAAAAATAGAAGCTGATACGGGGATTCCAATGGTATACATAACTCAAAACTATACTATGTGCGCTTAGTATGTTTTTGCATGGGACCATCGATTTGTGCTCATATACATAACGAAATTATTAAGTCTTGTGATAGAAAGAAAACTTCTGTGCATTTAGGATATATATGAATACAATTTTAAGATTTGGTTGTATTCCAATAGACGGGAATGCATCATGGAAAGCGCAATAAGACAAACTAACCATTGGAAATTGGATTTATTACACTTTTATAAAGCGAAATAAGGCCAAATTTTGTAACTTTATAACTTGGCATTATTTCACGTCACCAAAAAACAATTATATCTAATAAATTATCACTTAGGTATTCAATTCGAAATAATGACTTTTTATTTAAATGGTAGAAACAACTGATCGACATCAGCTTGAATTATCATGATAAGATAGCTATATTTAACCTAATGGACTCTAAGAGTGCTTTTTATAGCTTCAATATAACCGTTAAAAAGTTATGTTGGATCATCGATTTAAGATTGCATATAGCAAAACCCGTTAAAATGCATCGTCTTCCAAAAATTTCTCATACCTAAGGATAGAATGTTAGTCTCTTTTTTTATAAAATTGCCAGGGGACAGAGATTTTCACACTTTTCAAGCCAAAAAACATATTTACGTATCATGTAAAAAAAATAAAAGAATGATAAAATTCTAAAAAAATATGACTATTTATATTGATTTTTTTTACGTAAACACTCACCAAAATAAACTGAACTAATCAAGGACCTCCCTCACAAAAGTCTTCTTCTTCTTCTCAATTGATATATAGCAAACTTATGTAAGATACAAACACGTTTTTTTAAAGAAGACTCGTTACTCCTTCAGATGGAAATTCGATGGATTTCGAAATTACAGATATTTTTAACGTTTTCTTACATCCTGGTAGGGTTACTTACCGTCATCGACAAAAATTAAAAAGCCTGACATTCAAGAGTAAAAAGCCTGATTTTTGTGAAAAAAGCCTGACAAAAGTTGTTTTTTTTTCTAAACTATAGGTAGTTAGGTACATTGTACCTAACGGTTCCTTTAGAAGATTTTCGTTTATTAATTAAAAAATTAAATAATATTGATAGTGGAAACTGGGTTGGCTACGTTTTCCCGCGTGTGATTTCCCGTTAAATAGTAGTAGTAGAATTTTTTGGGCGGGGAAACGTTGAACGAGATGTAATCGTATTGATTATTAAATTTTTTCGGCGGGAAAGCGGGATATTGTGTCTGTGAAACCGTTACGGTATTCTGGAATTTTTATTATGAACTGAAAAACTATGACATTTAATTTTTGAAGATAGTTCAGTTAAAATTTGGCCGCGACTAAGCCACCGGCCGAGCCGTCTGCTTCATGCCGAAGGTTTGTTCGCCCTTTCCAGCATTGCGAAAGTTACAGAGGCATTTGAATTTTACAAAACAAAAACAAAAAAAAAAGATTTCCGAAAAAAATTCGAACTTGTCAACTGATCGCCTAGCTAGATTGTGCGGCATATTAACTTTAAATCTTGCCATGTTTGTTTCCTAGGAATTAATAAATAAAAAAAAGCATGATAAAGCAAGAAGCCTGGCCTAAACCTAACAAAGTAGTAAAAAGCCTGCCAAGTCAGGCCAAATCCTGACGTTTGGTAGCCCTACACCCAGGGGACTGATTAGAAATGCGGGTGATGTTTAAATGATTTTTGTTTTGTAATAAAATCAACTATTAAAAAATATTTATCTATCTCATAACAATGTCGTTTTATTTGAGTTTACAATATCCATATCTTTAAAACGGTGAGAGGTATTTCCTTTTGAAGCACCGTTCCGCGTTGTCGAGTTAAAGCGTTTTTAAACATACAAAATGCAAAAATAAAGGCACTCAAATATTCCAATATTTGTATCTTCAAATGGATCACCCGAAGATGTATACTGGTATAAAACTGCACATTCGTACTTTCTAGGTTTAAAATCGCTATAACTTGATAACGGTGCTAAGTAAAGAAAAAAGTATTGAAACCTTTTTTGTAGAAAACTTTACGATCAACAACTCTCCGTCATTTATTTTTTCAGTAGCTTTTAACGTTTCAGAGTTATACGAAAAAACAAAACTTTGTGACCTTTTGACCTCGGATAAAAAGTAACACGTAATTGGAAACAATGAGGACTTTTGACATCTGTAAAATAGCTTAAAATACAATTTTAATTTTTTTTTTCGTTATGTAGAACAAATGAACACTAACGTTCCACCACTTAAGTCCTTAAAAGGAGAACAAGAGACCTAATGTGAAAAAATAAAGGGTCTCGTCGAGAGAGCTTTGTTGGATATTTGAGAGCATGCTGATATGCCTAAAATTATATGTTATAACTTTGATCAAATGCTCGAAGTCGAATTTTTTAAATGAAATCTCATTATCATTTTCCAAAGGTTTAAAAGTTCTTGATCCCTTTTCTTCTAAATGGCAACACTTTCATGTCTTCTCTTGGTCTCGATTCAAAAATACTCTTATATTATATTTATATTAAAGGAGAAATAAAGCATCCTCAAGCCACCCACAAGAAATTCACCACAGCAAACGTCAATGCCAAAACGTACGTTGTAAAAATATGGATTTCACATTAAAGCATCCCCGGCACAGGCGCCCTGCCTGCATCTAAGAGACAACGGAAATCCCCGGATTGTTTAACTGCACGTGGTTATTCTGGAGCACAACAAAATCAAGTATCTTTGAATTGCCGGGCAGGTGTATAATTGAGAGAGAAAGTCAAACACTTGTATTGCTGTCGATGTATGGTAGAATCATTGACAAAGAGAATATCTTGATTTCCTGTGCTGCGGCCCAAACAAACTGGGAAATCTAACAGAAGGCCAAGTGATTTTTTAACTGTTTTTACCTTCAGGCTATTTCAGGGAACGGAACTGACGACGACGATGTTAACATTGTATAGACCTGAAGTAGATATGTATGTATCTTTATCAAGGACGAGGACCCCATTACCAATAAAGATGTACGAAAGGACACCAGAGACAAGAAGTGGGGGCAAGAAAGTACCTTCAAGTGGCTGCTACAAACCACCACCGACTTGCAGGTTCAAGTAAAAGATACCTTTAGCTTCAGTCTGGGGGCGTATAAGTGTCCTTTTTTTTTAAGCTACTTCTTTGTCTGTTTGTGTTTCATTGCCTTACATTTGATTTTCATACGAAAACTCTTTTGTGTTCAACTTCCTTTCGGTGTTTTTGATTCAAATTGAGCCGTCTTTTCCATTTTTGTTTTTGTAATTTTTAAACTTCCTTCTCAAAGTAAAGTACGAGTGGGTGGATATGGTCGTTTTGCTTTGGAAGTGGCAGAATAATTCGCTTTGCATATACTTCAGGGGGAGAATTTATTAATGTTGCAGGTATAATAATATGTCAACTGAAACGGAAGATTGCTCATATGTTTGGCGTTTTTATTTCTATACAGTAGTATATCTACTGGGGGGGGCTGTTTTATATAAACTCTTTAAATTTTTCCCCCCTAAAGTTTTTCTTTTCTCAAGTGCAATAACCATAAGGGCTTTTAATTTATGGGCTTTTATCACTCGTTTGAATGAAAGTGACTTGGGGATATGTGAAATGTCTTGAAGCGATATAGGCATTTATTCACATTGTGTGAAAAAGTGTTTTGTTGAGATTTTTCTTTCATGCAATGCGGTGGTTTTAATTAACCACCAAAAAAGTCGTTATAAGGTTTTATTTTACTAAATCTTTGGGATTTTAATAGAAATTGTTGTTGGCCTTTTAGAAAAAAGGAGATATAAAGAATTTACGATTTAAAACGACCTTGCTTTGTTTGTGTATTTTACAAGACAATTCAGGTTTATTTAATAAAACATTAAATTTTTGATAAAAGCCAAATATTGTATCATAAATAAAAAGGGACAAATTTGGCTCCATATTGATCAATTTCTTATACTTACTAACATACTTAGTTGGTGCTACTTGGAGCGAATTCAGGGCCATATGCGGCTTGATCCCTATTTTCATATACAAATAAAATAAAATACCCTGAGTACCCTGTAGGTATAAAAGGTATTATCATCATATGACTTACAAGCAGGAAGAAAAGAAGTAGAAGAAGTCCTCAAAACTCATGGAATAAACAAATGCAACTACATCAGCATTCAGTTCGCCCCAGATGTGGACAAATCGGACGTTTTAGGAAGTCAACCTGGAGGAGAAGAATAAGACTGTTAGGTAAAGCAGAGAAGTGAGAGAGACGAGGTCCCATTCTAGATTATATATAAACATCGTCAAATACAATAACTTGAAATTTGAATTATTTGAATTTCTTGTATTTGCGTTTTTTTTAATGTTTTCTAAAATTATTCCGATCGTCCGCGAGATGATGACAACGCCTGATATATTACTTGCCATTTCTATTGTTTGTTTGAAGCTCAACGTAATCATCATCAATAACGGCATTTATTTTTTCAAGGACATTAATTCAAAGTTTTCAGACATAAATTTCGTCCGGAAGGTCATCACAACTATTTATAAACCAACACCTACTTACAACCAGTCACCCCTTTTGGAACAAAGGGCATATATACGTACACAACATGTCACTATCTCTAAATTATTCTACCAGAAGTAATAAACCTCAAAGCAGCAATTAATTGTCTTTTACGATTCTAAATCTATGTGTATATCCTAAACTAAAACTATTCACTCTGTCTTACCAGACTTACAATAATAATAGGTATATGTATCTATAGTTGACCCCAATAAAGTTTTGATTGTGATTTCCTCCTCAAAGTCGATTTGACCACACAACAACCCCCAAAACAACAACAACAATAGTATGGTTTAGTAAATGTTTGTTATCCCAAAATAATAATAATGTAAATTTACAACCATCACTAACCCTCTTACTCCTTGAAAAAAGGTTACACATTACACGACATGCGTTTGGGTTTAGCTTCTCTTACCGGGATTGTCATCGTCCCCTTGTTTCGTCTTTCCCATCACACCGGAAGACAAGAAGACACTTTGAATTTACTGTTATTTCTTCGAGATATGACAGGCTGCTCACAACTCGTACGCAACTTTGAAAATTACTCTAATAAAAATCGAAAAAAAAGGTAGAAAGACAGATGTGAATATTTGGAGCTTTCTGGATGTCCTAATGGCGTTCGTCGGTGCCCGGAAGGAAGCATGAAAAAGAAAAAAAATTAATATTTCATCCCCCAAAAGTCACCAAGTTCCCTCATCCCAGACAAAAACTCTGTTTTGTATTGTAAGCGCACCCTGGGCCGCCCCTTTTGTGTTAAATTCAAATTCAAAACATGTTTCGGTCGTAAATTTTTATGAATTTAATTTCCATTGATCAGTTTTGGAGGAGTAACACTGCCGGTCATAGATTTTGAATTCTTATTTCGGTTTAAACGGAATCGATTGTGCGACAGAAGCTGTATTATTATTATAGGGATTAGGAAAAGCTGCCCCCATCATTAGGGCGATGGATGCGATTTATTTTAACTATTTTAAAAAGTTATGGATATGGGATGTTGTGGTTTAGTGTTTGAAAAGCCAATAGTCTGGTAGCTGACGACCCGGAGGAGATTTATTTTTTAAAGTGTATAGGTTTTTGTATGTTTTGCATCGGATGAGTGTAATAAAGGTGGCAAGATTTTATAGGCTGCTTTATAAGTTGCCATTAATCCAACATTAGCTTGGAAGGTAATACTAGAAATATTTGAGTTTTTATCGATAAACTTTGATTTATTAATATTTTTTGATGATTTAGGAATTATGATGAAAATTAATTTCATAAAGCTGTAGATTATTAGAAAAAGCTGTTGTATGAAGGCAACGTTGTTTCACATTTTCAATTGATCAGATTTAGCCTTAGTTACTTAAATACAGTTCTTTCAAATCGAAACATAACCACCAAATAGCAATAAGTTAGTGGTAACCAGTATTACCGCAGATTTAATTTTTAATGACTCCCAGAGGCTGAAAAAATAAGTCGTTAATAAATAAGTCCCTTTAAGAAATATTGCGATCATGACCCTTGAATATTTTGTTTTCCTTACTGATGAGAGTATGAAGACGCTGTGTATTATGTGATGACAAAATCTTTTTTTTTTGTTTAATTTTGAAGGTCTGATGATGACTGGCCTATAAACACACAAATAGCAATTTTGTTTTTAAATTATTTAATTTTTAAATCAACCACAGCTATACCGGATTCCAAGTTTCAAATTACTAACGACGAAATAAACTTACACTGGCACAAATAAATAAATAAAAAGAGTTTTTTTTGCATGTGTAGGAGTAGATTTCGCGTAGCTCGTACGTTTAGTTTCAACGTACAAAAAAATTAATTAGACTTTAAATGTAGGAACTTTCCTAATCTTGACCATTTTCACTTCAAATAAATAGGAGAGGAGATATTGCCACAAAACTGTTTTTGTACGCTGTTTTTTTTTCAAAATGTCGGCTCCAGCGGCGAAGATACGAGGTGGAAAGTGAAAACTCGGAAAGATCACCGCAAAATCTATAAAAATAACTTTAATTTAAAACTACCAAATGCCTCGACTATAAGGGTTGTTGACGTTATATGACATAAGATTCAATGCGGTCTAGCGGGTACACGGTACAACCAATATAAGTGGTAAGGGTGTCCATTTTTATAGAGAATTCAATAAAGTTTTACAAGAATCTAAGTTTTTTGTTATGACAAGCATAGTTTTCGAGTAACAAGCGAATAAATAACACAAAAACGGTTTTTTTTTCGCATATGCGGAAATTTTAGTGCTTTTTCAGCACGTTCTAGCGCCAGATGGTTCAACCATAATAAAAACTTGATAAAAGTTTTTTGTTAGAAATTTAATGTTCTTTAACTTTTTATCCTCAAAAGGTGCAAAATTATATGATTTTTTGGCAAATAGGTCGAAATTTTCGTTGTGAAGCCATATACGTGCGAAGTAGCAAAGTTGAAAATCGGATTCAGCGACCCTCTTTACATTAAAAACTTCTGTATTTTTTTTACTCGTGGAAACACCATTTGACTGGACTATACAAGAAAAGGAAGTTTTTAATTTTCCTTGGTTCTTCTTTGTATTGTTTTACGACTTAACATACATATATTTTTTTAATTTTTTTTAATTTCCAGAAACATCTTTTTTTTAATTACTTTTTTTCGAAATATTCGTGTGCATTATTTATTTGCAGAACTATCTGAATATATAATTTTATCGAAATCGATTAATAAATTTACGAGATAGCCGATACAAAAAATAACGGTTCTATGGGAGGTACCGTTTTAAAGTGTTTTTCGATTTTGTTCTGATGAAATAATTTATCTTTGGCAATAAATCACTCATGCAAAATCTTATCAAAATTGATCGTTTTTTTTTTTGAGAAAAAATATGTTACATTTTTGATAGAAAATCAAGGCGATTTTTCATTGTGTAAAACATATTTTGTGTATATGGGGACAGTGCGAAGCGTCTTGTATAGATGTATCAAAAATGATACATTGGACGTGGAGAAAAAACCAGGTACAAATGGTGTGATGTGTGCAAAAATGATACATTGGACAGTGAAGCTATAATGTAAGTCTGGGGTGTAAAAATTAAAATTTGTATGGGTACACTGAACCTGTTAAGGTTGTTTCAATAAGAAACAAAAATGTACTACTCTAAATTAAAATTGGTATCGTCTATGAAATAACTTTATTTTTCATTTGAAATATTTTCAAATGATAAAAACTTTTGATTCAAAGGCGTTTCATTTTAATTCAAAGGCGTTTGTAGTTAAAATATTAGTTTAATCGTTTTCTTAAACAGAACGATTGAAGAAATTCAAATTTGGTATAAAGTATTCTTAAAGTAATCTTCCCAGATGTTTTTTTTATTATTTTTATCTTTGGTCTTAAATAAACGGTATAAGCGTGACTGATAATTTATTTTTTGGAGGAAAAAAATACGATCAATATTGACATCATTTTATATGAGTTTAAAACAGTGACGTTTTATTTCCGACGACGCTTATTAACCGTAGCTGCCATAGAACCGTACCTCTTTACCGACTATATTTTGAACTGTTACACCGATTTGGATGAAATTTTAATCTAAAAGTTCCGCTAAGCTTCATTATCGCAATGAAAAGTATAACCATTGACCAAGTCCTTCATTACACAATACATTAATGTATTTAAAAAAAAAATCTTGGCTCATTGGCATATTCATAGATCTGTCAAAGAATATTATTAACTCACAAAAAAATCTTCAAATGTCGACGATGTTATTGTGAAGCTTTAATATTTTTTCGATGAATTAATACATTATTTCCGTATTTTGGGATGCGTTCAGTAAAATAAAATAATGTGAAAGTAATTTTTTTTATTAAACACAATGGCATAGATTAAAACAAAAAACACATTTTAACATAATTTCCTTAAACAAAAAAAAAACTCAGCTTTCTGCAAGTATTGGCAGCGTTTTTTTGATGTTGATGCCTTTTTATTGCATGGACTATTACTGAAAGAGAAAAACTATTACTAGTGAATTTCAGAAAATTTACTAGGTTGGTACCGACCGCAGATGTTTATATCTCAGCATTGGACACTTTCGCATCCGGCGGCTTAGTACCCTAGAAACATAATGTCTCTCAAAAAAAAATCATTATATTCGGATGTAGGTAAATCACTCTCTTTTGAACATAATGACACTACAGAAATAATAAACATAAATAACTGCAAAATATTTAAAAGTGAAAATTTAAAAGAACACATTCACAATAAATGTTTCCATTTGCTATTATTTTCTAATAAATTATTATTTATTACCTATCGTTATTTTTCCTTAACCACTTCGAAACATTGTGTGACAAAAGTCTGATCTTTGTTACACTTCCTTCATGTTCTCATTGATAAGAAAAATTTTCATCCAATAAAACGAAAACACGGATAACACCAAAAAACAGCAAAATATTTAACCTCATTATCCCAATAAACATATTTAGGGTATAGGTACCTATAATGTTTCATATACTCATAAATCTACAAAAAAAAACATATCCTTATTGTTATCCCGAACCACTTAAAAACAAACCCCATAATCGGGTAATAAAAAGTCATGTAGGGTCTCAACCACCACCACCCTTCCAATCTCAAAATAACAGAAACTGAATAAAAATAAATCCAATAAAGGAAAACACATTTCAATACATTTTCTTCCCTTTCCAAAAAAAAATGAACGCAAGGAAAATAAGAAAATCAATGGGAAACTTAATGTTTCCGTTTTTGGTCGTCTTCTGTCTGATATATCTTTACGAAACAATCAACGATAAAAAACCAAAAAACCCATTGTAAGAGAATAAATACCTCTTTTGCTTGTCTGTCGGTGTCGTAGTGCCTTGAACTGTGCTCGAGAAAAAAAAAGAAACCAAAAAGCACACGGTAAGTTCAATGCCGTATTTATCGATCTAATCATTCATTTTCCACTTTAACCTTCAATTTTTCACTTTTACCATTATGGGTATACATTTCGTAAAGAAATAGCAAGAACAACGAAATAATAGGAAAGAAATACCAAAAGACTCTTTAACTTACTGTCAAATCCTTGCAACCCTAGAAAATTTATCTAGCATATAGGTTCCTTGGTCCTTTTCAAAATCCAATTTATCACGGGTAGTAAATTCTCTCACAGCTTCTCTACAAGTTCGGGGTTTAGTCCAATCGAATCTCCTATTCCAATTCGAAAAAAAATATATAATTTGTTTTGTGTTTTATGACATCTTGACTTTTTGTTTGTCCTTTGCGCTTTTTCTATAATTTTGATGAAGTTTAAACTTAACACCCACTTTAACTTGAGCTATGAATGCATTGCATGTAGATGTAGATAAAATGGCTTATAAAAGAATAAATGGCGACGTGACACAGAAAACATGTATAAGCAGCTTTTAAAAAACATCTTCCGAGATAAACGGATTTCGATTGTTCCTTGTGTGAACTTGTTAAGAAAACTTTATTTGACATTTTGGACAGAGAGAAAGAGGAGTTTCAAACAGACAAAGAATATACCAGTTTTCAGAGTTTATCCTATTGCAGATGAAAAATACTGCACAACACACAGGATATAAAGAAGGTTATTTTGGTTGAAAACGTTGAAACATGAAAGTTTCAAATGTCACGGACGAGTGGCGAAAAGTTAAACGGATCAATTTTCTTTGTCTTGAAAAAGGATTATGGTATCTACGTGCATTTGTTCAAATCAGAAATAGCATTTTAATAAAAGAGTTAAAAAACATACTATATTAATGTTGAGTTATCTCATGTTAAAATTTTAAAGTAAAACTCAAAAGTTATACCTATATCTAAGTAATTTTCTTTACTTATGGCAGCATTAATATTCTATCTTTTTGTGGTTTAATAGAGAAATCCGAAATGGAAATCCACAATTCCCTTCAAAACATTCACCCACACATCAAAGTGCTCGTAGGAAAAATTATGTTGGCTCCATCGCCAGCAGAGGATTAGGTACTAATACTGATTCACTTTTTTATCCGTCGCTTTATCTTCAAAAATAATTAATCCAACAATTAGAATCAAATATCTAGAATCATAAACAGGAAAATTTCCGCAACTCTTCTTGAGATTATCGATCGAAAATTATTTTTTTTAAAATAACAAAAAAATGCATGCAAATCATTTGACTGATTGGACTATTTTTAAGGGTGTTTTTCCGTCTATTTTAAGAATTGACACATCTTATTTTACTTTATTGTCGTCTAGGAAATATTTGTAGTCCTTTGTATTTTAAAAGACAAATAATAATAATAGACTAAAAGCCCACTCTAGTTTTTCGAGTGATCGATAACTTAATAAAGTTGCGGTATTCTTCGATAGTACTGTAATTGGCATTTTCGAAAGTCAGTGTCTTGCTGAGGGCATTTGTAAGAAAGACTGCATTTATTTTTTTAAAGACAAAATAATTTTGATACGCATTTAAAATTAATTTAATAACTAAGAGCTATAAGGCATTTGGAAATATGGTGTTGCAAGAAATTTTTCAGTGGAGTTTTCGCTTGCAAGAATCATTAAATATCATGCAATATCATATTTGCTCATAATTTCTAAATTAATTTGGAATTTTAAATATTATTTTGTCTCTCAAAAAATATGCATTGTTGATAAAAAAAACTACTCTTTTATTTTATTTTTAAATTAAGTTATTTAAGTGAACAGTTTTTTAAAAAAATAATTTTCAAACTCAAAATTTTGAAAAAAAAAAAATTGTTTGTATTTAACTATTATTCTATAATGTATCTTAGTTTTTGAATAGTTTTTGTATAGATAGAACAAAACAATTGAGTTTATACACATATAGACGAATCAAGATGGTTTCAAACTCACCGAAATAGATGTCGCTAAATGAACATATCTAGAAATTTTTATTATACCCTAATTCCCTGTAACGAAAATTACTCAAACCGAATGGAAGACAATTCTTCTGCATACATTTGTATTTGTTTTTCTTTATTTTTATTGCCTTTTAACTCATAAATAATTGCTACAAGAGTAAAAAAAACAATTCGATAGTAACGAAATCCAACGAGCAGTATTTGAAACTTGCACATGATTTCTCTATATGTATAAACTCAATGATAATAGTGTGAGCTCTCGGTCTACAAATGCAAGTGTTTAAAATGTCATAACATAAAAAAAACATGAAATCCTTCATAACCCAATGCTTCATCCAACTTTGATTTGAAATTCCCTTCAAGTCGAATAGTTAGTTGCACTAATATAGGTACATTATGGTCATCACTGTTTTTTTTCTTTTAAATCTGCATGTTCACTTATGAATTATTATTATTTAAAAAAAAAAACATTCCACATTTCGTACAAATAACGATTTTATTAAAAGTCGTTTTAGTTTTAAATGGTTTATTCACAATAATATAAGAGTGTTTATCTAGTACAAGACTCTTATTATTTTTCGGAAATAATTTCGGATAAAAATTTAGTTCCGAATGGGCTCAGTTTATCTAAGAAACATAAGATAGCTATGTTCGAATTTGCTCAAATCCCTTTTCGGTGTGTTTATTTTTTCAGCAACCCGTTTAATTTTGGTTGTTGTATTTGATAAATTATTCGGAGTGCAGAATCAAAGGTATTCACAATAGATTTATTTGAAAAACAAAATGAAATATTAAGGTTCTGTTGAAAAATAGATGTACCTGTTGTTTGACTTAGACGTTAGGAAAGGATTCCAGAGTCTAAAAAATGTACATAGTTCGTATAGTTCAGTCTCCTTAGTACTAAAATAGGTTCAAACCTGCCACAAATTAGTATAACAATTTGAAACCAATTGTAAACATTTTCTTCGGTGAGTGGTGATTAAAAATAGTAGATTTCTACTGTACATTGCAACTAACAACAATATATGGTTTGAAACTATAGTTATTGCGGTTTTTCGTTGCCGTTTTTCGTCACTTTTCTAAAATTTTTAATAAATTAAATATTTTGTTGCCAATACACACAAATTTACTCACCCTTGTTCCGATTTCGTTACGAAAACCATACTTATTGCTTTACATTTGTTTTCAAAAGGAAGGTCTCCGGAGTTTCATGGCATTTTCTATTCTTACGAATGAAATTAGTTCCGATTTTGTTTGGCGAATTCAAACAAGCAAAATCGTACACGTACAAATGTCAGATTTCTTTGTGAAAAACCTATTTTATTTCTCCGAAATATTAGATCACCTTTTAAAAGAAATGAAACTCAATTCGTTTATGTTATACGAATTCAATTTCGAACGAAAAACTGAACGGGTGCATATATATGATTTTTTGTATGACGATTAGCTTTTTTTCATATCACTTCAAACTCAAAAATTATTGCACAAAGGAGCCGTTAATTTATTTTATTTTAATTTGATTTAAAAAAATTGAAAAAAATATGTCGTGGAACAACATTTTTTTTTATGAAAAAATGTTACCTACTCACAAAAGTATTTTTGCAATAAATTGATGCCAATCTCAAAAATATTTCACCGAAAAACAAAATAAAAATAAAATTTTAAAAATTAAAATTCATATTTGAACAATTTAGGTTCTAATAATAAAGTTGGATAGGTATTAATCCGTTGCATTATGGAACCCAAATTTTGACTCTGACTCTGACATCTGGCCTGTATCTATGTTATGGAGTATTTATATAAAATCTAAAAACCTAAAATTCATACTAGTTATGTATCCTTTCTAAGATCTCTGTCTACCCATCAATATAGAGACAATTTAAATTCCGTTCCAGTGCTTTTCTGATTTAACACATTAATTCACCCTTTTTCTCAAAAAATAAATAGAGCCATTCATATTATTTTTTAAAGCAATACAAACAACAAACGAAATTGTCTTTCATATAAATTTATACTGCATGAATTTATAGCATCAAAATAGAATTAACTTTTTCTACATGGTCTGTGTAGCTAGAGGCCGGAAAAAAATATTTAGGTCTTGATACCTATTCCAATTCTATAACTATTATTTCTACCATTGTCTCGTCTCATTCCAGTATAGCTATACCTATTCAAGGACAAAAGGATTAACATGAAAATTATCACAGCAGAAAATCTGTTATTCCCCAGAGGATATAGAATATAAATTTTAGACAAGAGACGAGATAACAAAATGTAACCCCCAGAAAACTGTCCTCTTTTTCCATGTATAGGTATTGACGGTGGAATTTGAGTTTAGGCAAGAATAGTAGTAGCATGACTACATTTTTAGTTTTTTTGTATTTGTCTATTTATATTTATTAGGCTAACAGATAAGTTTTTATTTTTTTTTTTTCAAAGATGTGGTATGTTCATTCCAGTTCGAAAATATAAATACGCAGATAATATTTATTTTTTTTTTATACAAAAATAAAAAACGTTTCAGAAGGTATTAAGATGTTAAGGTTTAAGTCCCCTATTAGGATTCGCAAGTCACAAGTCGAATGTTCGTCTAAAGTCGAATTATTTGGTCACGAGTTCACCAAATAATTCGACTTTAGACGAACATATATGAGAGGCGAACTAAGATTTTTGTCTTTGAATTCAATGCTGCCAAAATAAAAAAGTGAATTACAAAAATTGGAGAATTGAATTTTATTTTTTCATTTTAAAAGTACCTCTTTGGGATTCTTTAACCCTTAAGTTCGAACAAAAAAAACATCTTGTTCGTCCGCCAATTAAATAAAGGCGTTAGTGCTGTTTTCTCGACTTCTAATGGTCATAGTCCCATAATAATTTACTTAGTTTGAATCATAACTTTTAGTTTTATGAGGTAAAATATTGGCTACAATATTTTCTCACAAATATTTTTGACAGATCTTTTCCATAAAAAGTTATTGGCAAAGAACTGTCAAAATGTTGGAAATTGAACTCATTTTTATCTTCAATGTTGATAGTTGATCTCCGAAGTTGTTGATTACAAATAAAAAACTTTACAACTTTTAGTTTAGTTAAAACAAATGGGTTAATGTTAAAAATTGTATCAAGCAAGGTTATAGTAACAATTATAATGGTGATTCGGAATAACTAAGTAATTAAATTTAAAAGTCTTCATTAATAATTTTTCCTCTATAAATAGTCGCCTCTGCTGCCTATTCATAAAGTCGGAACCAATCTTCTCCATTCAGTAGAATTTTAACATCTTCTTCTAAGTAGTTCATCTCAAAGTACTATAAGGCAAGTTATGCATTCGTGCAGAAAAAAAAAATTGAGATAACAATCAAAAATGACATTACGATGATAGCGAAGTCGAAAAAAATGGGTCTGGAAATTCTGTCTGTCTGTCTGTCTGTATGTCTATATGTCAGTCTGTATACATCAGCACCTCTAGCCTAAACGGCTTAACCGATTTACTTCAAATTTGATATGTAGGGTTTGTAGACCATTCCTCAAAGAAGGAATTTAAATTTTCTTAGCTAAAAAAATAACGGTACCTGCCATATAACGATTTTGGAAAAGCTTAATTTTCTCGAAAACGGCTTCAACGATTTTTCCCATTGTCTTTTGTTAATTTGAAAAAAAAATGTTTGCAAGCTTATTAATGGTACCTCTTATAGAACCGTTATTTTCTTCTTGAGCTATGTCGTGAACGGGTTAATCGATTTAAATTTAATTTTTTTTTAGAAAGACCTAGATGACTTGATAAAACTTCAATACCAACATTTTGGAAAAATGTTTAGTTTTGGTTTTATTGAGTTTTTTAACTTATTTTTTGTAAATTCAATATTTGGAAAATGGCTTTACTAAAAAAATTAATTTTTTGTGCATTAAATGCAAACTATTAAATTGTCGATTTTTAAATTCGTAAAAAAAAAATTATATAAATTATCAAGTAAACATCGATTTATTTAAAAACCGCTCTAAAGATTTTGGAATTATTTTGTTGATAAACTTGCATTTAGGCAACAAGATTTTCTGCATACTTTGATTTTCATTTGAATCTTCCTAAAAAGTAGTGTTAGCACTTTTAAAAACAATTCATATGATTTTATTCGTATCTTAATTCCAAAATTTGGTTCATATCAAATTTATTTAGAACTTTTGCACAAAATTATTAGGCCATAATCGTTAGGTACTAATAATTCTATTATTCTAGAAAAAAATATGATAAATTTTGATAAAATTTTATTTGAATGATTCGTTCACAATATGCTGATGCCTGTCATCTAAAATCTCATTACTATTATAGCTGTCGTATAGAATCCGTTTTTTTTTTTTACAACGGCTATCGTTTAAACGGCTACAATGATTTTGGTGAAATTCAATATTCAAAAAGTCCTGATGCTAAACTCGATTGATGCTGCTCAACTGATGATTTCGAAAAAAATTGAAAAAATTACTGATTTATGATTTGACTTTCATGATTTTTCGTCTAAATTTTTTAAATCGTTTGCTGGAATGAAAATACCTCCTCTTAATACAATAAAAACTATCTGTATATTTAGCCTAATAAATATGAATAGACAAATTAATAAAAAAAAAGAATATAGTCATGCTACTACTATTGTTGCCTAAACTTAAATTCCACCGTTAATACACGTAATAAAGAGGTCAATTTTCTAAGGGTTACATACTTTTATTTCGTCTCTTGTCTACAATTTATATTCTATATACTCAAATATCTCTTCGCCAAAACATTATTTTATATTTATTGTCTTGCCATACCGCAATAAATATCATACCGCAATACCTATCATTATTTCCCTTATTGCTGTTCGCAATAAAAATTAATTTAATAAAAATTAATTAAAATAGTTTCATATGTTCGTATCTTTTTTTTCCCAAAAACAGATCAATTTCTTGGAGATGGGCTATAAAAATGCTAGATAAAAAATTATTGGTGAAAAGAAATACTCAAAAATGTGTAAAAAGTGTAATAATTTCAAATCGTTTAATTCCTTTAATAATATTAACATTTTAAATAATACTATTTTCAATGCAATTTCAATGTTTATACATACCCCCAATATCGCCCCTTAATTACCAAAATTGTTTCCTCTTATTTATTCCACAAAATTTGGTGTGCACTCTAAAGCTGCGAAACATACTACTCTGGTTCTCTAACAAAACGTCCTAATCTGCAAGTTCCTGGTTTCTCCACAAATCTCCAAAGGTATACTTAAGATATTAACCTCTTAAACTTCCTCATAAAAATGGAGAATTGCATTTTCTCTCTAAGGAGAAATTGAAATTTATCCTTTGCAGACTTTCTGTAACATATCATGGAAGGAATATAAAATATCCCTTTTTGGTCAACATATACAATACATCTTTCTAGTTTCTACATCTACAGCAATATAATCTCCAAGCTGCAAAGTTCCTAACTCCCCTTTTTAACTCTACAAATCATTTCTCCAAACAAACTTCTGCACTATCATATTCTGAAACATACTCCTTTCTCTAAATTCCAACATTAATGACGTCACTTTCATCTGGAATATTTGTTGACACTTGACTGCGCATGTCCTTACTTAAATTTCTAAGGTCAGACAACACTTGTAATGCCAAAAAGGATATCCCCCGTCATCATTGTAGTTGACACACACACGCGGGGGTGGTTTCCAATTTTATGCAGCGCCCTTGCTCAAAAGTTGGGTATTCCATACTGCAACTCAAAAGCCAACAGTCATCTAAGGACACTGTTTGAATACGGTCGTTGTTCTTGGTAAAAAAAAAAAAAAATATTCCACAATACGAACTGAGTTCGTCTCTTTTATTTGGTCGGTGGTTTTTCGCTCAAAGCTGATCGGAAACGGAAATAAATTCTTCAATGTCCGAACGATTACCACGGCCAGCAATCACAGGGATTATTCTTCATTCAAGGATTACCAGTGAATTTTAAGGATATATCATTTAGTGATTTTCGGATGGTTAATTTATCAGTGTCCTTCTTACAAGTGAGGAAAAAATTATCAAATGGGGGAGTCCTTGGGAAAATGAGTGATAAATTTTGAAAATAAAATCCCCCCCCCCCGCCGAAAAAGTGGAAGTGCAAAAAAAAGTGTCAGTGGTGTGTGTAATGTTTTTTTTTCAAAGTCCTTACATCCTTTTGCCATTTGGTGTTTAATTTTTTTTTGTCTAAACTCCTACGGATTAAGCTGGAGGGAACGCAATGGGGATGTATATCCTACGAATGGAAGGGGAGTTGGCAAAAATGGGGTGTTAAAACAATGACATACCGCTTGCCGCACTGAGATAATAAAGATATCCTTGGAGTGTTGATGGAGTTGAATTCCTAAACCAAAATCAACACCGGAAAGTGCCTACTATAATGGTTTACCCTACACATGATTATTATCCTTGAATAAAGGAACTGGGGTTCGAATAGAGTTGGGGGATTTGATGTTATGTTGTTTATCTACATTGTACGTGAAAATGAGGAATCTTTTTTACTTTTGGCATTTTTTTTTTCTGTTGATATCTGTTAAAAGGATATTCAGGATCTTACTGAACGTGATACGTTCGGGAAGTAGTTTTAATTGGACAACGTTTCCAGTAAAAAGGATATGAGTAGCCGAAATAAATTAAGACAAAAAACAATTTTTTTTCAACAACAACAAAAAAGAAAAAATAAATAAAACTTTAAGGACGCAGACAGACTTTTCTATATCCTTGTAACATGTCATGGGCGAATGTATGTGACGTGCTGCTGCAAGTCTTTGGGTGATGTAATTAAACTTAGCCACGGAAGTGGAATGTTTCACATTGTCCATATGTGTGTGTACAGTACATATTTGACTAAAGAAGCAAGTCCTTATTCCTTATATGAACTGTACGATTTGTCAGCGATATAGGTATGTGTTGGAATGGATTTTTTTTTCTTGTTTTTATTCTGTCGTTTGTGTCATTGTCAAAGGAATTTCGGCCCTTTAAGTTGTCACCCTTTTGTGGATACGGATAGTTGCACTCGAGGATGTGGCAATGAGTTTTATTTGGATGGAGTTGGTTTTTTGTGTGGGTCATTCTAGAAAATGACTCGAGGTTGCAATTTCATGTTGTTTTTTTTTTTTTTTGCTGGTGGTCGTCGTTTTTCTAGACTGGAAAGGACAGAGCGTCCTTGTGTATACTATCAGACAAGTGCAGTTTCTTTGATTTTGGTTTGTTTATTTTTTTTTTGAATGTTGATTCAGTTGGAATTTAAATTGTGTTGAACATTATCTTTATCCTTGCATGTTAATTTCGTCTTATGACATTTAAAAAACTTGTCTTAATTTTGTCAAAAAAGACATTTACACTTAGTCACTGTGTCGTCTGAAAGTCTGTTCAACCGATTTGCTTAAAATTTGATATGTCAATTTTTTTTGAACATTCCTTAGAATAGAAATTGAAACATTTTTTCTAACTAACAAGGGTTCCTGCCATATACCAACCTAACCGTAAACGAAAGCTTAATTTTGCTCGAAAAAAAAAAATACGATTGATTTTGATAAAATTTCGCGTGAGTGATTGATGAAGTCTATTATCGGAAACAAATTTCTAAACTGATTTTTAAACGGTACCTCAAAAACAACCGTTTTTTATAACGATTATCTCATAAATGTATTCACCGATTTTTATTAAATTTGATATGCAGATAGAGCTGCAATCCCTGATAAAAATTGCACAAAAATATTTCGAAAATGGAATTTTTTTTTGTCACTTGTCACAAGAACAAGTTCATGCGACCCAGTCGTGCACTTTATTTTCTTAAGAGCACTGTTTATTGCGAGGAATTGACAAATCCTTTAATATTTCCAAAAAATGCATCTGCAGAGGAAAATTGAAGGTCACCTCTATCCCTGAATCAGCAACGCACACAAATGGATTAGTTGATTGGTTTATAGAAGAGTGAAAGTTAATAGGCGTTTGATTTCGCTATACGAAGTTAGTGTGCAATAAAATTTATATATTTAATTTCACATCCCAATAAATAAAATTCGAAATAATAAATTCAGTGAAATAATATATTCAAGTAGAGTACGGTGTACGTTCAAAATGAGTGCGACCCATTTGGACAAAACTAGTTTCGCAAATCCACAAATATTGACAGAAAATTTATTTTGTTATTTGGCAAATTTTTTTATTTGGCCTTTAAAAAGATTCGCAAATCGATAATTTCTCAAAAGTTTTCTCCCATTTATTGTATCGCTTATTATTATGCCATATGTGACAAATTGTTATTTTTAAAAACATCATTTTTATAACCGTCGATTTTCGTTCAATATATCGCCGTTAATTTAAATAACAATTTTGCGCTATCCTTCGATTGTTTGCAAACGTTGATCTTAAAAAAAATCTAATCTAAAAAAATGTCCGCGAAAAATGTGGTTTATTTAAATTCATAAGAATTAAAACTGGTGTCATTGGAAATAGTTTTTCTACGATTTTGTGTATCAAGAAAAAACTACGTTTTTTTTATGAATTTCAGTCAAAGATTCAATATAAGTGCAAAGCTTGTTTACTTACCACAGAAAGTAACTTGAAAAAAAAAAAAAAAAATATAATGTCTCAATGTGATGAAAATAACCACAAGCGGGCTGGAATTACGAAAGCCTGTGAAATTCGCACGAAATTTATTTACTTGTAAAATTTTCAAAGAAGAATGTAATAATATGCGAAATAATTATCTTATACCAAAGTATGTGTGTAGTACCTTCAAAAAAGCAAAATAATAATAAAATCTCAGATAAAATTTGCGATGCGAAAAATGCAAAATGAAATTTTTGTTAAACAATAACAAAGCAAAAGGACAAATTGCTTCATAAAAATCGCCAATTAATGGGAAATAACGAAAAGAAATTGCGAAATGTTCATGGCGAACTGTAAAATCGAAAAAAAACCTTATTCGTTATTTTCTTTTTTATGATCTAAGTTGCCATTTTAAAGAACATAATAGATAGTATTGATATGGAAACTTCCGATTGCGATTTTCTTTCAATAAAAAGCTGAATGCAATTTATGTTTTTAATCGATATTTGCCGATGTTTCGATTCTATGGTTAAAATCTTCTCAGGTCTTTTAGTAGACTGATGTATCATTAATTGATTAAGTTTTAAATGTCATTCATTAGCAACACAACGTTATTAGACGAAAATCTTCACAATGTTTTCGCATAACTGGCTGTATTTTGAAAATAACAGCTCTTATAGTATGTGTAGTGCATGAATCATAACTTACTGTTTTTAGCAAATAAAATGTCATTTTAGTGTCAATTGAAAACTAACAGTTCAAAAATGTTGTAAAACTAGAAATCACAGATAATGTTGGATGATCCTAATCTAGCCATTTTTCTTTTGCATAGTTTCGTTTATATTAACATTTTTTAAATGTATAATAATTCTTAATAACCTCCTAGTTTTTATTGTTTTTTTTTTTTTAGTTTTTATGAAGAATTCAAATTTATATGATGAAAAAAGTGAGTCCAGCAATTTTGTCTGCCGTTACTTACAGCTGAAAGCAGCTTAACCGAGGAGTACTTACGTACATACATAGGTCTAAAAAACGGTTGTGCCATATAACTGTTATCGAAAAATTTATTTTTTTCTATAACAGCTAAACCGATTTGTAACGAAGTTTACTATTAAAATTGTCTGCTATTTTAAATATTACTGTATAAAAATTTTTGTTTAAAATGTTTTTGATAAAATGAATTGTTTTCCGGATTTTTATAGAATTTCCTGTTATGCTATATAAAAAATTTAGTTTTCAAGACTTGCATACTTAACTTAAGAAAAAAAAAAATATTTTCAGAAAAATTATTTTAAAAAAAAATATATTTTCAATTTTTTTTTTTTTTTTTTTAAATGGCAAAACATAGTTATTGTATAGTTGTAGTCATATGCAGAAACAGCTTTTATAAGCGGATACTCACTGTCGACGAGGTTTGTCCGGTTAAAAGAGAGTTTTTATTTAATTTCACATCTTGACATTACACCGAGCATTACACAATGAAATTGTTGCGGAATTAAATTGCAAATTATGAGAAGTGCTGTAGAACCACATACAAAATTCATAACATAACAACATTTTATCGTGAGGGGAATCCTCTACTAAGCTCATGACTTAACATTGCTGTATCTGGTTGAAAGATTTTCCGGTAATCGGAGATTTTCATTGGATTCGCTAGAGCTATATAAACAAAAATAGAATCTGTATTGGAAATTGATCTCCTCTTGTTTATTTCTCTCTTTTTTATTTCTTAGACAAAAATAAACTTTTATTAAATTATTGTGTCCGTTTATAGGAGATTTTTTATTTGAAATGAGCGAAAAAATGTCCGCATTTGTTTTATTGGAGTGTCCGTTTATAAGAATGCAATTTTGAATGGGAAATCAGAGTCAATAAAATATGGTTCCCGAAAATATAATCCTCTTATGGGAATTGTCTGCTTATCGGAGCTGTCCGCAGGTAGAGCTATCCCTGTATTTATAAGAATCGTCCATTTACCTAATATACAGGGTGTCCCGCAACTCAACGTCAAGCGGGTACCGGGTGATAGGGTAGGCTATACCCGTACTGCAAATAGAAAGAAAAAAAATAATATTTCGCTGGGTTACGTAATAATAGCAATATTTTGAAAAATTATGAAAATTGATACCCAGGGCCACATTTGTATGTACTGTGGTCACAAATTTTGTTATTCTTCAGTGATTTTTTTTCAACGTAATCCTTAATAACCATGCTACTGAATACAATCTCGAAATCCATAATAAATATTGTAAGTTTTGCAAGAAAAATGAAATTTGACTAAGCCATTGTTCAAACAAAGTTTGTAGGCAAATTTTAACACATCATATTTTTTTAAAAATGTAGCACACTACCCACGGCAAGTTGTTTAAAAAATTGACCCATTTTATCAGGTTTTCAAAATAGTTCAACACTTGCCACTTGCTACTTCCATAATCATGTAACCAACATTTAAATTATTTTCGAGCAAGTAAAATTTATTTTTTTTGTAAACAGGAACGTATTATACCTTTTTGATGTAGGACTCCAGTAAGCCATTCCTTTAAAATATTGTTCAGGCTGCTTAAGTTGTTATCATACTAAAAGTCCTGATCCCTGGGAGGTTATCCGGAGGAGGGCGAGAAGTAAAAGCCCCCAAAAGGGGGATTTTGGGGACTTACGCTTATATCACGGAAATCGTGCGTCGTATCGATTTTTTTTTAAGAATAAACAAAAGTCCATCGAATTTTTTACAATTTTTGTTATGGTCACTTTTTTCCAAATATTAACTGTTTCCGAGATACACACATCGCAAGGGAGAAAAATTATATCCTCTTATGGGATAAAAAACAAGTGTTTTATTTATATTTTTCATCAAGCATTCCATTTATTGTCTTCTAAACTGTTAATCTGACAAAAAAAAGAGTTCTTCGATAAAGTTAAAGAAAATTAGATTTAGTACAAAAAATTACTCCTTTAAAATAGATTCTTGAATGCAAAAGACCAAATTAACCTTACTTAAAAAATGGAAAGTTTTACAAATGTAAAGCAAAATAGTAAAGGTGAATTTGGTCTTTTGCATTCAACAATCAATTTTGAATAGGTAATTTAAAAAAAAAATTCAATTCTCTATAACTTTATCCAAGGATTTTTTTTGTCAGATTAACAGTTTAGAGTAAACGATATGATAGAATGCTTGATGAAAAATATAAAGAAAACACTTGCTTTTGTAATTTTTCTCCCTTGCGATGCGTGTATCTCGGAAACGGTTGATATTTGGAAAAAAGTAGTCGTAACAAAAATTGTGCAAAATTCGATGGGCGTTTGTTTTTTCCAAAAAAAATTTGCTACGACGCACTATTTCCGTGGTATAAGCGTAAGTCCCCAAAAGCCCCTTTTTGGGCAAGTGTTGAACTATTTTGAAAACTTGATAAAAGGGCCAATTTTTTAAACAACTTGCCGTGATGGGTAGTGTGCTACATTTTTTTTTAAAATATGATGTGTTAAAGTTTGCTTACAAAATTTGTTTGAAAAATGACTCAGTCAATTTTCATTTTTCTTGCGGAACTTACAATATTTATTTTGGATTTTGAGATTGCATTCAGTAGCATGGTTATTAAGGATTACGTAGAAAAAAAATCACTGAAAAATATCAAAAATTGTGACCACAGTACATAAAAATGTAGCCCTGGGTATCGATTTTCTTAATTTTTCTAAATATTGCTATTATTACGTAACCCAGCAAGATAATTTTTTTTTCTTACTATTTGCAGTACGGGTATAACCTTCCCTATCACCCTGTACCCGCTTGACGTTGAGTTGCGGGACACCCTGTATAAATCAAAATCGTTGAACCAGATTATTAAATTGGATTTCGCTAGTTTAGTTCTTTACTTTTGACTTTTTTTTTTTTAATTTTTGCTTGCAGTAATAACCACAGATTTTTAAGAATACCTACTAAATGTCCAGACAGACATTTAGACACACGAATGCATAATTTGCTTTATTAGTACGTAACATTAAACTGACTTGAACTTATGCACCTTATTAAAATCGAAACGAAACACTTTAGTCTATAAAATTTATCACCCTTATTTTAAATCGCTTCATGTTTTACCGACATCATCTTGTTATTAAAATTCCAGTCGCTAAAAACACTTTATGCCACCCTTCGTTTTTATTTGTCGATCCACCAATTCTAAGAAGTTTCTTCACGTAAATCAAATACCCTTAGGTCATGTTTTGTAATTGCACATCCATTTTGGTAGCCCGCACTCTCAATACATGCAACACCATCACGGTATTCCTTAAAATCATAACGATGTTTGATGGTGCAACTTTCAAAAACTTGAGATTCTTATAAGAAACCCCAAAAAAAAAAAAAAAAAACGAACGTACATTTTAATATTCCACATTTAAAATGACATGTTTTAATTTCAGCGAGAGAGAAGAAAATAGCCAAGAGCTATGAATTCTTTACCGTCTACGTTTTCTAGCTATTTGAAAAATAGGGTAGCTTTTGTATGAAAGAATCCAAAATTACTTTTGGAAAACTTTAAATTAAAATTAAATCCAAAAAATCTTTATCTATCTATAAGAAAAAAACAAGATATACAAAATAAAATGCACAATGCAGCACACAACGCCAAAGAACACCAAAAAGAAGCAAAGTATTCAGGAGTATAACTGAAAAACTTTTTCAAAATGAAAGCCACGACATCAATTGAAAAGACAACCAAGTGGAATTCTAGATAAGCGATAAGGATAGAGTTTAAGAATGAGATTGGGTTTCCCTTCTCTCACAGTCAACCACAGATATTTCGTTTGAATTGAAGAAATACAAAAATAAAGTAGAACGAACACCGCAAGGACTAAGGACTTGGAGCACTTTCCTTCTCCGGAGTCCGGATCCGGAGGCAGATTCAAGTCAATTCTCTTTCTCAAACTGAGTGAATGGAGAAGAGTAAATGTTCTTTATATATTATTTTCTTTATTACTGCCTGCTTTTGACTTCTGGCGAAGTCCTTTGCAAATAAATGTCACCAAAGTGCATCCATAGTTTGTCAGTAGTTCAAAGATTGAAGTTGAACAATGTGCAGTCGGTATATACAAGATTGTAATTTAACCTTTTGTCATTTGTTAATTTCGTTTTTTTTTCTCAAGTGTTGTTATCCTGTACAGACTGAGACTGAGAACACAATCACCTGCATTTGAACTGCTTTGTTGGTTACTTTTAGTAAGATAGAATATTTGAATTTGAATGTTGCTGTGGTTTAAATGTTTTTTGGTTAGTCAATTGAATGTGGTTTTGTTTGTAGTGAGGACATTTGCTTTAAGTAGTTCCTACTCAAGTTTTTAAAAAAAGATTTTTTAAATTGAATGTGGTCAAGGAAATAATAGTTTTTTTCTTTATTGCAGAGTGAGATGATTGTTATTTTGTTAAGCTTTGTTTTTTAGTATATAGGTATACTGTAAATATTGTTATCTTCTTTTGAGCGAATGATATCGATATTTTCGTTAAAAAAATTCACTTTTTTATGTTCTTCAGACTTAAGTTCTTTTGGACTTTTTTCTTGCCTGAAAGTACACATTGCTCACTTATGAATTGCATCTCACTTAAAAATAAATTTAGTGGCACTGACAGCTCCGAAGACCACGGCCTAGTGACTTACAACTTTTAACCAATCCTTATGTGTGCATTGTTAGTTCTACAGGATTGGAGGGGATCTACAATTTTACGTCGAATCCGAATGACTAAGGTGAGAAGCACTTTTCATGACAATGATACTCTTGGAGGATTTGTCACTTCCTCGCAAGAGGCAGTGCCCCTGAAAAAACATTAGTTATTATCAAAGCTGGAAGCTAGGCTTGAAATCAGTCCTTCGGCGTGATAGTCCTACTTTCAAATGTTAAAATGAGCAAAACATTTATGGTTTCTTTACACCAATTGATTTGCTTTCAGGAAGCAAACTTGTCATTGTGTGATGACCCGAAAACTTCTTGCATGCAAGCGATGGCTTTGAGTGATTTTTTTTTGTATTCAAATCCTTGCAGGAGATAGATACTTGCATGATGTTACTTGTAACTTGCTTATAAAATCTTTAAAATTTAAGTAACTATTGTATTTTTACTGCAGAAAATCACTTGTTGCAAGCAAATAATTTATTGCAAGCGAATCACTTGCTTCAAGCAAATCATTTGTTGCGAGCTAATAACTAGCTGAAAGCAGATCACTTGCACAAAACAAAGCAGTTGTTGAAAGTAAATCACTTGCTGCTTACAATTCACTTACTAAAAGCAAATTACTTGCAGAAAACAAATCACTTGTTGACAGCAAATCATTTGCTGCAAGCAAATAACTAGCTGGAAGCGCCTCATTCGCTGCAAAAAAAAATAATTGTTGCAAGCAAATCTTTTAATGCAAGCTGAAGCAAAACTTGCTGAAAGCAAATCACTTGCTGCAATAAAATTACTGTCTGCTAACAAATCACTTGCTGATAGCAAATCCCTTGCTGTGAAAAAAAAGACTTGTTGCAAGCAAATCTTTGAATGCAAGGAACTTGCTGATAAATAAGTTTGCTAAGAATAAAAGTGCAGTCACACCATGCGAAGAAAGTCACGCAGCAAGCAAAAGATTGCATGGCGATTACTTAAAGTTTTTTGTTTACAAACGCTTGCTGCAATTGCATTCCCCGCAAGTGTGATTGAACATTAGAGTACTTGCTTAAAGCAAATTACTTGCTGATAGCAAATCACTTGCTAACTCATAACACTCATGTTATGCTTATTCAAAAATCACTTGATTGATTTCGCTTGACTGTAGATCGAACATAGTCGTTCCAGCATTTTTCTTACTTGAGGTAAATACATTTGTTTTCTGGTAAAATATTTTTTTTTGTGGCGGGTTTAGACAATTGGCTATATTTACTTAGGAGTCAAATCAATTTGCCAAAAATTGTGTTTGGTTTCAACGAGTTTATTAAATTTTCTAATGAAATTAATCGTTGAAAGTTAATGAAAGTAACGAAAGTTCCAAGCTAGTATACGAAAATGAATAAATAGTGTGCTTCCTAATTGCCCCTTAAACTTCATCCCCAAATAAAAATAACAAATATTCTCTCGAACGTCATCAGTTGGTCCTAATCAAATAAAAGTGCCCATCGCTTTATCAAAACAAAACCCAGTTTGATCGCAGTCTTTACAAATCTTTCCAATTAATTTACCCTATATAAAAATAAAAGTAACACACTTTCGTCATCATTAATTACTACAACAAACTAAACCCGTAGTCCTGTATTCCTAGCTAGAAAAAATCTTAAAATAGTCCTTATAAGCAATGACAACATAACACTCATCTCAATCCCTCCTCAAATAGTAAACAAAGAAGATATTTTTCTAGATTTCTATTTTTTTTTCCATGGGGCAACATTAAAAGCACAAACTTTATCTTGAAGTCTGAAAAGCTAAACCCATGGCAACCCCTTTGAAAAGGCTTAATCCCTGTCCAACCTTCATCGTGTCCAATTAATTGATATACACCCCCATACGTGATTCCTTCAGTAAAAATATTTTTATCTGCTCGTTTTATTTATATAGAAATACAAAAAAAAAGGATGAACGAAAAAGATTTATGAAAACCATTAGTATCCCTTGCAAATATGCCAGGGTATAATAGTGCCAAATAAAATCCGGTAAATGTGTCCTCTCAATTAATATTATAACATAACAATTCTACTCAACAAGCAAACAAACAAAAAACAAAAACGAGAAAATATGTCAAAGATGTTCCCGAATGCTTTTAGCAAAATATGCTTCCGAAACATGCCACACTCAGAGTCCTTTCTGAGGATACGGCCAGTGTGGGGGTTGTTTCGAATCTAAAGACATCCTTATACGATTGGGATTCGCCCAGTTCGTTTACTGGCACTGTCAAACGACGCCCCCACTCAATAGCCACAACAAATGGTTCCTTTTCATCATCAGCCTCATCGCCAGAATCTCCATCGTCGTGCAATAACAATCCAAAATACTATAGAAAAAGTTTTCATTCTGGACAGCAACAGATAAGGCCTCCGGCGGCGTCGTCGTCGGTCAGTGGTGCTGACAAATTTAATCAAAGACGAATAATACAAGTTGTGTTGTCGAAGAAGAAGAAAATGTCCTCATCTTCGTCATCAATGCGAAAGGACAAGCCAACTAAGTTACGTATTCCAAAAGTGTCTGATCGAAATGCAAACGCGACGGGAAACATAAATACACCCACCGGCAGTGGTGGAACTCTTAAAAAGCATCACGATGCAAGGACTAAACTTTTACAATTAAAATCGCCAGGGAGCAAAGTTCCTAGTGCCTCAACTGCATCAAGGATTCAAAGTTCAAAAAAGTCCACCACTCCAACAACTACAAAGAATGCACCACCAACATCAGGACTACCACCATCTCTTGAGCTACCTCCATTTATGGGCCCTGGCAATGGTTATCGATTTGTACAAAATCCTTATGATCCTGCGGAGTTCACAGAACTCTTTTGTGACTTTCCGGTTTGCTATGAATCAACAACAATTATCGCAGCGAATAACTTTGCTGGCGTTAAACCTCTGCCACCTCCATATCGAGAACCACCCCCACCGACACCACCACCGATTTCACAAATGCCTTCGCTATTGCATGGGCGTGTTGGCAAACGTCAACAACAGGACGAAATTATGGCAACAACAACAACAACAACATCGAATAGCAACACATCATCGCCATCTAGAGGGAAAGTTGTTCTAAGCAAAAAGGAACGCAAGGAGTTAATCAAGAATAACAACAAGTCAACGAAAAAGACGAGGGATGATCCTGAAACTGACAGTTGCGAAGCAACAGCTCTTCAAAAGCATAACCACCAGGACATGAATAGAATGTCTTCCACCAACAACGTTGGTGCTGCCGATGAAGAGGACGATAGAATTCATATAAATGCAGCAATAGTGGCAGCAGCAGCAGTAGAGGCAATTGTGGTAAGTGAAACTTCATCGCCATGCAAACAAAAGAGTCCTTACAAAGGACGAGTTACGGAACTAAAGAATTGCATAGCAAAAATCAACAGTCGTGGTTTATTCTCTTCGTTGAGTAAAAAGGAATCCAGTGGCAGCAGCAACAATGGTTCCGTGACTAATCTCAGCAATAGCACCACAACCATCAACCATCAGGCATCGCCTATCAGAACAATAGACTTGAGCTTAACTGTTGAGGGATCAGATTCCACAAGTCCTTTTAAAAATATTCCGGTACGTCAGCGTAAAGGTGGAATACCGCCAATGGAAAATTATTGTCTTTTCGATCCAAGTGTAGATTTTATCAACGAAAAGACACTAAAGCGTCGAAAAAGGACCAACGATGACAACGAGGACGACCACGACAATGATCCAACGCCAAATATTGACGATGCCGATGAGTTTATTCAGGAAATTATTTATCACGAAGAGGAAGACGAAAAGAATCCCTTTGAGCACCACAACTATTTCGTAATAGATCCTGAGGACTTTGAAATCGATCCGACAAGAATTGGAATTCCAAATCCTTTTACTAATGAAGAGTTAATCAGTCAAAAGCTTATTCTCGCCTCTAAATCGATATCCTTGGAAAAATGCAACGACGACAGTATTCAGGATGTGATTTCTGTCAAGGAGGACCAAAGTAGCAATACACCACTTAACCAATCGACAACTTCATCATCGAAAACCGATGATGACAGCAGTGCTAACAGTGGTTGTCAAACTAACGACAACAACAACAACAATAATGACAGTACGAATGACAGCAGCAACAATGACATGATGATTGGTTCGTCTACATCGACAGCGGCTTCAAGTTCTTCATCGTCCTCGTCCACAACATCGACCACTAAGAAATTGTCCTTTTTGAATTTGTCACCATTTAGAAGCAATTCGTTGCGTTCAAATCATTCTGATGGCGATGGTGGTGCAATTGGTGGTGGTGGTGGTGGTGTTGATGGTAGTTCTGGACGTGGTACAACTAAAAGCAATGATGATGTGCAATTTCGTCATCGGACAATTCCAATCGAATCCAATTACGTGCTATTCAATCCGGGACCGGTGCCAAGTCGCAATGTTCAATATAAGATTCGCAAGCCACGACCACTATCCACACATAGTGATGCTGATAGTGGATTTCTTAGTCCTTGCTCGCCGGATGAATTGAAATTTAATCCGGCAATATTGGTGTTGCAGCAGTGTGATAGTGTGCAAGGATACATTGAGGTGAGTTTTTCTTCTTTTTTTTTTTGCTCTTCTTTTTTTGTTATTTACTGTTTAGATGTCCTTTTTGTGCACCATCTTTTATGCACTTGTTTTAACCAGTGAAAAAAAAAGAAAAAAAGTGATTTAGAAAAAGAATTTTTTTTTATTTGAAATGGAATTTTAGGCAGGGCTGGAGTGTGGTAAGTGATTGGGCCCAAGGAAGTTGATTTTGATTACCTATAAATTATATCATATTAAAGAATTTCAGACGATATAACAATTTCAACATTTGGTTTTGATAGAAGAGTCATCTCTCGCACGTTGTCTGGATGACTTTGCATCCAATTGTCTGTTTTGAATAACAGGGTGGAACTCTGCCCTTTAGCTATGATTGGCTGAGATTAGTTCATCTCCTTTTTTGTTTTCTGATATATAATAATGGCCAGGGACTCAACAGCCGAACAGCACTATTAGCTGCTGAATATTTTACAAACAGATCACTTGTTTCCACCAGAGTTAACTCTAGGTTAATCTTACATTGGGATATTCTAGCACTGAAAAACTGAGCCATATGGGTACATCCCGAATAAAAAGCATTTACCAAGAGCTCCAGCGTATCATTCCATTGCTCTGTTCAATATCCACTGAGTTCTTAAGGAGATCGTAGTGCAATTGGTTCCTTAGCAAGGATGATTCAGTGGTTCTTTCAACCTCGTTGCACAAGGTTCTTCAAGTGTTACATTTCGCTCCTTGTATTTCTCCTCTTTGAATTATCTTTGACTGGAGTCTTAAGTTTCCCATATCAGTCATTATCTGTTCTTGTGCGTTCGGCAATATTGTAAAGTTTTCTAATTTGTTTATTTCCTTGGAAATTCTACAAAATTCTATCATGTTATACTTTCCTACTACTTTCCAATAAGAGGTGTTAATTTGATATTCAAAGAAAAATGGATGTTTATTTCATTATAAAGAGGAAGGTATGCCGTTAATAATGGAACACAACATCAGCCGAATGGCCGCCACGACCACGCTTACAGGACCATATCCTTTTCCCATAACACCTCTTATTGGAAAACCCTTTACAATCCGAAGTACAATCCAATCAGTAAATATCTACATCTTTTGTAAATGTAGCCTTTTGTTGAGTATCTGATTTGGCGTTGTACTGAGTGGGTGTCCTGGATATCTCTAGATCTTAATGTTCGTAAGTACAATTTTGACCTCAGCTTCCATGAATATTACCATCCAAATGATTTTATGACACATTTTCACTTGACACATTCGATTCTATCACTTCAAAAATTGCTCAAAAAATTGCTGAAAAAGTAACAGGTTATACTTGTTTATTTTATGAATTGTCTGTCATGAAGAAATCTTCTTTAGTTAAGTCTCTGCTAGGGTTTCTTCCTTTCCAATATTACAATTCCAATCATTCTTGATTCCTCTCTCAATCATTTCATTCTTATTTATAGTCTTGTTTCCTTGTATTTCTCAGTAGTGGTTGAGTCTTGAAATTTTAAATTTTAAATTTGAAACTTGAAACTTTTCTACTTTACTTGTAAATAAGTTGCTTTGAAAAATGACTGAAAAACAAGCTCAATAATAATACGTCCCCAGACACCAACTATGTATGTAAATTCACGACTCACCACACACATGTATTCTATTCTGACAATGATTTTTTGTCAAATTCTCCGAACCGAAACGAGGAGGAAAAACAAAATTAACAAACTCCCCCATCCAATATCCTTTTCTCCAAAAAAAAAAACAAGAATAATTTCTATCGCGTTTATTGCGGTCATTTATCATTCAGCTAAAGTCGCAGAGCTTATCTCCATAATACCGTATGTCAGTTTTTTGTTTTCATATATAGTAATATAGGATTTTATATACTTGCTAACCAGATTCGTCAAGGAATCCAAATATCAAAGAATGAACGAAAATGAACAAGGGATCGTTTATGTTATTCGACAATGCGACAGCAAAACTGACACATCCACGTGGCAACATTAAATTCTTCAAAAAAAAAAAAAAACATTAACCACTGACGGGGTTGAGTTTGTACGCAAGGACACAACCCCTTAAGGATTAAAATGTCGAGTTTTTGGAAAATGCATAGTAGCTGCAACTTGCAATGGCACACTCTTCGGGTAAATGACTTTAATCAGAAGAATAACACGGTCTATCACTTGAAGGGAGTGAAAAAGTAAACTCACTTGTTTTTTTTTTTCGTAAGAGGGTATGGACGTTGCACGTTGTCATTTTCCAGATATTCTGTTGTTGGGTTATTTTTTTTGAATTTGGTATAGAAGATCTCGAAGTGGGGTGCTGATTAGATAAATTGCCTTCAATGCCTTAGGGTACAATCAATCTGGAGTTGAGTGAGGCGGCAAGTGAGTCTGTGGCATGTGCTATTGCTATTGGTTGTGTCCCATTGTAGGTTGTCGTGTAAAAATGCATCGTTAGCTGTTTTTAGAAGAGGGCGGGCAAATAAATGGGGAAGTATAAAGAAATAAACACGAGCGGGTTTATATGATTGCGAATGCCTGAAGTGAAAATGTAAGAACCATTTTTGAAGACAAATGTTTAGAAATATTTCTTATCGTTATCTTGTTAATCCATGAAGAAGATATATGTTCGGAAGCTATAAGGGTGTAAATGTTTATAAAAAAAAATCAGTCTAGGTACGAAATACTAGAACTGCAAATTCTGGAAGCAGTTAGCGTCCATAAATCACGAGAAAGAGAGAAATCTCGACATAAAGTCCTGAAATCGATATTTATCTTATTCGGTTAATTCACTTCTCAATAATTTACTTACAGTAAGCTCAGTATATATGGATATGGTGTGGCAATATATAAATATCCATTTAACTATTTTTTGGCATTCTTTCGCACTTACCATTTAAAATGGAATTTGAATTCAATGTAGTGGTTAACATTCTTCAAAGAATATTTCAAAAACATTTTTTATTTTCTCTGAGTACTAAAAATTCTTTATATGTCACCTGTTTCAGACCCTGTATTTTAAGATATTTAATCAAGTAGACGTAGCTAGCTGTATAAGCCTTAAAGCTCGTCGTTGAATATTCTCTATAATATTGTCATTCTTACTCATTTGATAAACACTGGACCAAAAATCACACAAACAATCTTTAAATAAGCACCCAGAGTAACATTTGACAAGATTCATATGCTTCTGCACCATACATCAAACCTGGTTTGTTCTCTTTGAGAAGGTTTAACAACTTAAATGACTTGTAGTTATGAAGAAGGAGCAATTTTGGCAGGAGTAGGTAATTCTTCGTATTATCTTTGAAAGTTTGCACTATGGCAAAATGTTGGAATGTGACATCGTGACAGTTAGCACAAGTCGATGATGTTGAGGTTACACTTTCTTAGTGAAGGCATATACTTCGTCTTGTCGCCATTAAAAAGTTATCTCATATATTCGTCGAATCCGATTTAGTACTGCAAAGTGCCATAGATTTCCTTGTTCTATAGATACCTACATATATCACTACAATATTCCCACTATTGATGCTGGTTGCGGACTAATTGAGAGACATAGTTCTGTCTGTGTCACTTACTGTCATACAGATAACTACATATACTCAACTTAGTGTTGAAGTTGTGATCAAAGTCCAAACTCTCGTTGCATTTCAACTTAAAACACTGTCGTGGAAGATTTCCCAGAAATAAGGATATCTTGATAGCTTTTTCCTTCAAGTAAGATTAACAATGATTTATAAAGTCTTTCTTTTTATTATGCCGTAGTTTGTTATTAAAACCATTGTTTTAGAACTGATTTATCATTCGGGAGTTTAAAACAGCTCCGCAATTATTAAAACATGATGTTCAATATCATCAAATTTGTACTAAAATATACATTTGTCTGATGATTTGCACTTGATTGGATGGTGTTTCGGACTCAAAAATATAATAGCTATTTCCGTTCATTAGCAAAATCCAACACAAAATACAACTATGAAGAGTTTTGAACGCAAAACATTATCATCTTAAATACCTACACTTGAGAATCATTCTTCAAAGCATATATCTCAATCTCCATCATAAACCAATAATGTGTTAAGTTGAAAATCAATTCTTAAAACAATGGCACATATCTTAATCCGCATTTGAGTCCATTAGTAAATAAAACAAATATTCCAAAAAGACAAAAAAACAAACACCTATAGCAAAAAAGTATTTCATTTGAAGATTTACCAAAGTACTTAACTAAAATGCCAAGAAAATAAGAAAATATCGTATTTCTCCAGAATTTTTCTGATGAGGCTTAAGTATTGTTTATTTGGCGACGAAGGCCAACAAATTCTATTGTTTCTTCTTCACACACAATCCTGAGAAATTTCCAGATGCAATACACAATCTCCATCAAGTTTTGTCAATAAAATAAATAAAAAAACAACAATAGAACCTCGGCCTATTGTTTTTCAACAACACTCCCCATTTTTCTTTCACCATCAATATTAATATTTATTTCCACAGTCTTAATGTTAATTGAGAAAATTATTTTTATTCATTTTTCGTCCTTGCCGCATCACCCCCTTTTTTTGAAAGAAATATATCTACCCGCATTATTCTCAATATACAACTTCGTGCAAACAATGTCCTTAAAAATAATAAAAACCCTCCAGGACAACAAAATCATGTCCCATTGCAATATATACGTATATGCATAAATGTACATATGTATGTACACAAAGAAAGAAGAACAAAATAATAAGTGAAAAACAGAAATCGAAGGAAAAAATTATAACAAACGATGTGAAAGATATCAGGTGAACGGGATATTAATTTATAGATCGAAGGACGAAAAACCATATTCGAATAAGGATTTTTGTTTTTTTCATTTCAATGGGGGGGAGGTGGGATGAGCAGATGAAGGTTGTTTTGTTCCTCCATAACATATTGTTGACATTATTGATGGGACAGTGCTTCTTATTTTTACTAGAAGTATAGAAAGTTGTGGTCATGTTTACATTGTTATCCTTGCTGAAAGGATATTCATCCAATAGGTACGGATTTGTATTTCTATTTTTTTTTTCCTTCATGCATGTTTTTCATCTTTGCTTTCAATTCAATTCATTTTGTGAACGAATTTTGGTTTTGTGTTTGTTTATATTTACACTTTTCATAAAAATACCTATATAACGGTATCTATAGATATATCTTTCTCGTATTTATTATCGAACTCAAAACTTCTGGGAAAAACAAATACATATCGATACAATCAAAAAATTCGATCCTGAATCAATAGAAACTTTTTCTGGTTAGTGTTTGTAAATACCTATGTATATGTATGTGTGGTGTGTATTTTTATTGTCTCTGAACACAATGAAAAGTGGTATTCAAAATTAATTTGCTTAAAATTGAACAAAAAAAGTATTTACATGGTACTTGATGCATTGGTTGATGGTCTTGTCCTGAGGTTCGGTCCATTCCAGGAAAATACATTCATTTAACAGCTTTTTAACTCTTTCGAGAATTAATGTGATTGCGATGTCCTTTTTCACACTGCTTTACACACAGCACGTTGCTTGTTTGATAAATTACATGTAGTTGCAAGTTTAATGAACACTTTTTCTCACACTTACAGATGCAGTGATGCAGATTATGGGCTCTTGTCGTGTAGGAGCCAAGGACAATGAGGATTGTGTAATGGGGAGAACCCTTAATGTTTTTTTTTTATAAACTACAGTCAACCTCAGTTGTGTGTGTTTATGTTCAGATTGTTTCTGGAATTGAACTGAGATTGGATTGTTTTTTTTTGTATTGATTTGGTGCATATTGTATTATTTAAGTTAAGCATTGAATGGGTAATAAATATGTTAAAATAATTTACTTCTCGAAGAATTTAAAAATAAAGTCTTATAACAACTTTAATATGTCATATATCACATGTGATTCACAGAATCATATCTGTCACTTGTCGAAGCGTATATGACAATTTACAGTCGCAGAATAAAATTTATTTATAATATTTCAGAGCCCATGAGTCACATTTGATTCAAATTCATATCTTTCTAAAAACAAGCTTTTAAATGATAAAAAGCGAAAAATTCTCCGAGACCAAATTAAAGTCCATCAAATTTCCTACAAAAAAAAAAAAGAAAACATAGTTTTTACCTAACATTATTCGCATCTATCTGCATTCAAACTCGATCCATCTATACTTCAAGTAGCCTTTCGTTGCTTTCTTTGTTACTTTTCTTTCCGGGGTAAGACATTTTAGAATTTAAAAGTATTTTAAAAACGTGAAAAAAATTTCGCAAAGATATACAACGAAAGTTGAAGAATTTTATGAGCTTTACTGTAACATATCATTTTCTATTTTTCAAATAGTTGGATTTTCGTTTTATCCATTGAACAGCCTAATTTGAAGAGTTAATTAAATTCTCTATAACCCTTTCCAAGGAGTTTTTTTTTAGATTAACAGTTAAGAAGATATCAAGGAATATCTGAGGAAAAATATTGTGAAAGAATATTTTATTTGTAAAAAAAACTTTAATCGATCTCCATGGTTTTTATTGAAATATTTAGATTAAGCTGATTTTATCCAAGCAATTTTTATTTGTTAGAGATTTGTGAAAAAAGGTGCATGACTTTTTCAGTAAAATGTATTTCAGATAAGTGGGGTTGACTGTATTATACGTATTCAAAGCTTACATAATCTTTAAAATAATATCGAAGAGAAAAACGAATTCTTGGAAATAACAGCTGTGTTTTCAATAAAAACAATTAAAATGATCATGGATCACATATGATCCATTAAGAAATCCATAATACATTTAAACAAAAACAATACTGACGTAACGTGAGAATGTGTTTAATCACATTGTATGAGGACAGTAAAAAAAACTTGTAAGAAATCATGTTTATGAATCAAATGTGATCCATGAATACTGAAAACAGCATTTAATCCTATGAATCAAATATGGTTCACTAGACAGTGAAATAATTTTGTTTTAGGATATTCTTTTTTCTTACCTTCTTTAAATTGTATTTTGAATATAATTTTATAAATCTGTAAAAATATGATGATATTTACTAATATTTGTTTCCTTTATTTACAGGTAAGTGAAATTTATTAAAATAAAATTATCGGTAAGACTATAAGAGAATTTATTATTATATAATATTATTTATTTAAAAATTTAAATTTAAATTTTAAAGCATATCAATTAAATACCCTTCTGATTTGTTTAGATTTATCTTGATTGCCGTCAGAGTAAATCTTTCGACAAAGGTAAAAAAACTTTTTTACAACAAAAGATTAAATTTTATGTTTGTCGAAAATTATAGTGCATTGAACTCGAAACTAATCCTACTTTGCCTTGTTTTAATTTAGTTTAGGTAAAAGTAATTTCAATGAAATATTATTTTCCAGTACTTTTTAACTATTGAAAGTATTATGTAGGTATTTATAGACAAAAACCCCACCCACTATACTATTCCCTTACAACAATAATTAAATTCAACTTAATTTTCCTACTCTTTAAAGACTATCCTCTTTTTAAACATACAAAAAAATCAGGTTGCTCTTTCAATGGTGAATATTATTACTCCTCATCCTCATCATAATAAAAGAAACGATGCATCCGTCATTCGGGATAAAAAGAAATAACTATACAAACTGGATGAAAACAATATGCTCCATCAAAGGACATATGCTGCACACTGTGCAGTATGCATGGTGCTGTGCAGCGACTACGATACCGCCACAGCCAAACGACAGAGAGGCCCATTATTTTTACATCTCGTGTATATTTTCGCGGAAAATTTATGATTCGCTGTGGTTGTCCTTCGGGAGTAATTTGTAAAGTCTCATTTTTTAATCCTTTTACAATGTTTTAAATATCGTTTTACTTTTTTGAAAAGCAATTTCTTTTGGTTTTTTGCACTTTTCCTCGTTTATCAGTTTTTGTTATCATTTAAATTCTTTTTTTATCGTAAAGACTCCTTCATTTGTTAAGTTAAGAGTTCCGGTTAAGTTGTTGTGTGTGGAACAGAAGACTTGTCATGTTGTCAATGGGTGTTAAAAAAAAAAGTTGTATTTTTTTGTGCTGTATATAGTAACGTGCCATTGTTGTAGTGGCCGTGGTCTAGGAGTCTAGAAAGAGACCTAAGGGAACGCATTGAAGGATTTAAGTTTTTAAGCTGGCCTTCTTCAAAGACTTTTTGTACGTGTTGGTTATTTGTTTGGTTAAAAATAATTAAAAATTTTTGGTTTTCTGAAAATTGTCCTAAATGTCATTTCTTTTCTTTTGACCATTACTTAAAATGCTTCCAAACTATATTCTTCCATATTTTTATCATGTTGATTTTAAAACCTGGTGAATGATATTATTTTATTCAGCACAATATAACCCTGGGGTAGCAGGATTCATTATATAATCCAGAAAAGGCAATTTTTAACTATACAATCGTAAATTTAAGTTGTAATGTTTCCAATTCACTATAGAGATTTACCATGCCAAAATTATTTGTTACAGAATTTTGTATGCATTATTATATTATACACTGTTTACTAACTCTATATAACTCTACCAAACGGCCAATAATTGCAAATCTGAGTTATCTCACACTCGTCCTGTAAACTTTTTTTTTTTATAAATAGAATGTGAACTATACGAACGAATAAAAGTTCTTTACAGATCGTATCATCTTGAATGAATAGTGAAAAGTCCTCCGAAATTGTTATTTTTTTCATTGGACTAATGGCAGCGCTAAAAAATCAGTGGCCTCATCACCTTTATTTTGGCGGATTCTTCAATTCCTCCGTTAAAATGTCGTTGAAATAGATTATTTTTGTTGTATTTGATTTGACGTATCCTTACACAAAATAAATGAAAATATTGTTTTAATTAAAAAAGTGTTCGTTCATTCTGGTAAAATTTCGTTAATACTTGAATTTTTCAATAAAGAAAAAAATCGTATCGTATTAATAAAGTGTACCTATACTTTTGATAATTTTGAATGATCCTTAGTCAGAAATATGGTATACTTCCTTTGATTCAATCACTTTTGATACTAAGCAGATGATTGCTTACAAGTGCTTACTAGTATTTTAAACATAGGTGTTTACTATTTTTGCTATACAAACAAAATTGTTGTATAAATTTAATAACCATTAAAAGGTACTCAAAATGTTTAAGTTACACTTTTGTAATGTCTTTTGAAATAAATCTACAAGTGCTTACAAGTTTTTTGAATGGTCAATAAACTCAGAGCTCATGATCTTATAGAAATTAATAATTTTCCATTGAAAACAATCTTGCTTACAAGTGCTTACAAATTATATTTGTATAAAAAGCTGTTGCTGTGATAATTTTCTATATATATTATTGAAAAAGAAGCTTGCTTACAAGTGCTTTTTGACAAACTTCTAAAAGTATTTGATCATTATTCCTTGGTATACTAAAATTCTCTAACATACTTTCTTACAACTCCTCAAGCCTTTGTATTCTTACAACGTCAATTATCCTAGTAAATTGTCCCATTATTGTATGGTATTTCAAAGTATTTAATTTTATTTTATTCTAAAGGATAAAAAACTTCAGAGCAACAATGTATGTAACACAAAATGAAATAACCTTCTATCCTAAAGCAAATTGTCCCTTTGGAATCCTTAAGGGTTTCTTAATTCCTCAATGGCCTTAATTCCGTCTCTGATATATTTAAACAAACATGTTTTTTTTTTTTTTGTTAAATCCTGTAGCCCATGGCTCAGTCGGCCTTCATACAAACTTTAATATTATTTGTTGGACTTTTTTTCAATAGTTTATTTATTTTATATATTCGTTTATTCGGTTGTATCCTTAAATCTCAAAACGAGTGTTCGTGCTACTATCGTTTGTTTGATGTTGCAACACATAATAAACGAGATAACATAGAAAAAAAAAATTGAAATTCAACAAAAACACTTTCATATAATAAATTATTTCGTTCCAACTCAAAAATATAGACGGAATCGTCCTGGAAACCGTGAATGCAATTTTCATTATTGTTTTTATCACAATTGTTTTTTTTTTTTTTTTTTATTCTTCAACTAGTATTATTGTGCATATATATTTCTTCTCTCCTGAAGGTGATTTTTCTCATGTGAATATGTGTTTTAATTTTTTATTAATTTTTGGATCGTGTTTCATGGAAAACGGATTTTTAATGCGCTTATGTTGATGCTCCGCTGTACGATGATATAATATGCAATGCATGTATCATATTTGCATATCCTGTTATTTGTTCTTTTTGATTTAAATTCGAATCATTCTGCTGATGATATACCTACAAATATTTTTTTTTGTATTAAAAAAAATAATTTAATTGTTATTTTGTTTTAATCGTTCGAAAAACAAAAAATTAATATACAATGACATTTTATTTTGTGTAATTGAGTGCATTGCTTTTTTAAAATAACAAAAGTATAATAATATAATTTACTCGTCCATCATATTAAATCAATATGCGGAGATTTTTTTTTGTAATTATTTGATTTTTAATCAGACAATATAAATTGAACAGAAATGAAATACAATCGTTATTCAGCTTTTATTTAATAGCTTAGGGAGAAAATAACAAAATATTAATTTTTATTAAATATAAATTACATTAATGGAAATTTAAAACATTTTCGAAACAAAAAATCATATTGTACACAAAGTCTAATAAATGATATTTTACTTTATTTTTTAATGCCTATAGAATTAAAATTTAAATTATAAAGGTGACCAGATTATGGTTATTTTTATTTTAAATTTATTTGAGAAATTTATTAAAGGTGCATATATATTTTTGAGTATGATTGTGTTTATAGAATGAACATTTCGTATCTATGGACGGAACTTTTATAAATGCTATCATACTTCATACGCTTATTAAACAGATATTGAAAGTTGCAATAATGGTTTTAGTTATTGGTCAAGTACAATCTAGGTCATAACTACTTACAACATAAATTTGTCGGTATATTACCCCAGGGTATTTTTCACATACTAAGCTTTAATTTAAAGCCGAAAATAATGGTGCTTACACATGCTTACAAGTTGAATGAGTGTCAACAGATATCTAATTTGGTACTCGCGTATTTAAAGTTAACTTTGTTTTAAAGAAAAGGTTGCTTACAGGGTATTTAAAAACAGTTTAATATCGTAGTACCTGCAGTTGCTCGAAAATGAATTACTCATTTAAAAGATCGTAAGAAACTAATGATAGTATAAGATCCATCGATATAAAATGATTATACTTCTGTTGGCATTATCTATTGTAGTATTATTTTTACACCAAAAAAGGTTGAAGCAATAAGGATAGATGGATCTTAAAAATTTCAGAAAAAAAAGTCTATACTATTAAGCACTTATGTAAATACTTACTTACTTGAATGAAGCTGTTAGCTTTCACACCAAAAGAACCAAGACGACGGAACATACATAAAACAACATGAAAATATGTTTGTATATATCTTTTCTTTTATTTCTTTTCTTTTATTTCAAAATTGTTAAAAAAAAAAAAATTGTATCGTTAAGTTACGTTAAGTTACTGACAGAAAAAATATATGATTACTCGATGTTATCATTCATTCTATTTCGGTCTTTTAACCACCCACTTAACAAAGCAAATTTCTCCAACAAAACACAAAATATCGCAAACAAACAACACCCCCATTGCTATGCAAATCCACTTCAGATCTTCAACTTTTAGTGATAGATGTGTCGCTTTCAATCTGCCATCCAATTTAAATCCTCCAAATTCAATTGATTTATAAAATGATTGGCGTTTCCAATACTCCAATAGTCCAGCTGATTGTGCTTGTAAAATAAAATAATTCAATATATTCCTATATATTGAGTTTTCATTAATGGCAAGTGAATAGGGAACATTCTCTAGCAGACACAACTCCTTACACCATCGGAATAGTTGCTTGCCGTAGAAGTTCTGCTGAATTTCATAGATTTGCCATTTGGCATAGTTCACCGGAAAAGCAAACTTGGTATCGAGTGCATCTCGAAGTGCGGTTAATTTTGTAAAGTTTGTTTCGCAGAGAAAAACATTTGAATATTTCTCCTTCAAAATAGGCTTGTTAAGGAATAACATATCTTCTATTTCAGCTTTAAGGCCATATATTTTAACATTAGCTGATTGAAGGTCATTAAAAGATTTAATTAATTTTTCACTTGGAGGATGGGTCATGAATGTCTGAAGAAATGCATCATATGAAGTTACCATCATTATTCCAAACAAAAAGATCAATGAATAGGTTATTTTCGTACTGTAAGAGGCATTTGGTGTTTCCGCGAATGATTGACCAAGAATCCCACGAAAAACATTGAGGTTTATAATGAAATCAAGAATATAAATCTGTTGTCTTGTTTTATTTGATGTTGTCATTAGAAATGATAACAGTATAAATATAGAGACTGTAATCAACAAAGCCTTCCAATGGAACACAATAGTAAACACTTTATAAATGGGGATAGTTGGTTCTATTGGTAGCATCACACCCCAATCCAAGATATCATACGGATACGAAAACCATTCAATTGGAAATCTAATACCAGTGGTCCCAATACCTGCTATCTCAACAGATCCATTAAGAACTTGTCCAAAAAGTTCAATATGTGAAAGTGATATATTTACATTAGTGGTATTCAATCTGGCATTATGTTTCTTTGCTAGAGCATCAAATAAATTTACTACAAATCCATCTATAATCGTATTATCTTCTTTATTTTTTGACAGTATTACTCCAGGTGCAGGTCCACCGAATAAAACGGGTAATGTTTTTCCCTGAAGATCATTCATCTTTTCTCGATAGAAATTTTGCGTTGTTTGATTTCGTTCCCAGATAATTTCTTCTATAAAAAATACTTTGAAATTGGTGTAACTATAATAAACTCCAGAATTCGAAAAATCCTTGAAAATTACTATTGCATTAATTATTCCGTTCTTGCTGCAGAATTTAAAAAGATTTTTTAATTCTGTCTCATTTTTTGAAGAATTATTTAGAAGAAATATCGACTTGCAGAATCGCATTCTTTGTAGATATTCCAAAATTCGTTGCCGAAATAATTCAATAGAATCAAATTGAATTAAACACAGAAGATTATCATTGAATTTTTCCTTTAATGAAAAAGAAGTAATTTCGGTGGCTAAAATTAGAGGAATACCGAGTGATGTTGAAAGGTCCCGAATGTTTATATTATTTGTATTATTGCAGAAAGTTCTTTTTGATGATTTTAGCAGAAAAACGCTTTGGAATCGCACAACTTTGTTAATATCGTTTATAAAACCAAGAAGTTCCATATTTTGTATTTCTGTTTTTAAGAAATTTGCTGCACAAACTGCAACTAATGAAAGAAGACTCGCCGAAGTTAGTTTCATGACTGACTATTCTTTTACTAAACTAATTTCTATTTCTTTCTATATAATTTTTGATCTAAAAGTAAAATGTACAACATTAACATAACAGGGTGTTCTAAATGTATTTAACGAAAATAATTTTCAATTGCTTAACCGTTGTGGTCGTGTCAGCTGTTCTGTTTTTATAGACAATAAACTATTGTTCTGTGATCGAAAATTGCCCTTTAAATTTAAATGTCCAAAACTGAGGAAGGTCTATCATAATATTACGAATAACTAATTCGGACAGATTTCTTATGGCAAATGAAGTATTGAAAACCAAGGACCAAATAGAAATTAAAAAACTTGACATAAGCTAATTGAACCTGAACGTATAGATTTATTAGTCCCTATAGTAGCGATTTTGAATCTTTTTTTGACCATGGTGAGGGGCTATAAAGGGAATACAAAGGGTTATCCAACGATATTTAACTAATGTTGAACCGTGAAGTAATTGTAAAGTAGGAAGGTTGATCTGAGTGTACTTGACAAACCGTCTACTACTATAACAACTTAAGTTTGAAACTCTTCCTGAACTATTAGAAAATATAAGCTTCAAAAAACTTTATCGAATGTTTACAATGGCAACATTAAACTTAACTTTTCTAAGATTTTTACATTACCACTCCATAACACCCTGTGTTCTTCGAAACACTTTTCACATTATATATAAAAACTTTTTTCTAAATGTCGGGTGCTTATTTGGACGTAATTGTATCTCCTGTATTTAGCTTGGATATAAGTACTTTGTTGATGATATGAATAATTAAAGGTTTTTATGGTTTGTTTGCATTATTAGAAGTATTTTAATCGTTAGCTATCTGGGATCTCATTGTCAGAATATTTCCATATTTCCATATGTATTTATTATTGATTTACTAATTCTTTAGTCTGCACTTTTGCTGATAAACTAGATTTAATTTATTTCAATTAATTTTTTAATTGAACATTTGTGTACTTTTCCCAAATATATACTTCACATTGGTTTCTAGCAAATAAATGATGTCGATGTTTATTACGGTAAATGTGTTAAACTTATAATTTTGTGTAAATATGAGTGAAAAAAGTGAGTTTAATTACATTTCCATCACTGCTGTTGAACTAAGTTAGTATTATTTTCTGGAAAGTATTAATAATAATTATTATTATAGCGCTACACAGATGAGTTCAAATTAAAGTCGAGCGATTCAATCGATTCTTTTCGTGTGTGTTGGATAAGAGTAAAGGTGTTTGAAGCCATATACAACAAGTACGAGATTCCGACACTACTTGCTTTTTTGTAGATAAATAAGAAAAAAATCTTGTATTCAGATTTGTATAATCCTTCGAGCCAGATTAACATCGAGATTGTTATCTAATCTACTAATGGGAATAAATGAGGAAGGAATTGAAATTGAAACACGAAAGCACACATATTTTTACTTGCTCAATATGGCAAGTATTGGTTTCGTGTAGAAAAAAAATCGAGCTTTTAATCAAACCTGACATTATGGTGATAGAGAAGTCCAAAAAAGTAGGTTTCGTCATGCCATCCATCGGTCTGTCTGTGCGGATGTGTGAATGTGCGGTTATCTGTGCCCTGATCTACAGCCTGAACGGTTAGTCGGATTTTCTTCAAACTTCGTGTCTAGTACTTTTTGGTAATTCCCTTGAGTTGAAATTTGAATTCCCCATATAACGGTTTTAGTTTTTCTAAACTTTCTCGAAAATGGCTCTAACGATTTTTATAAAACTTGGTGTATGTTATATTTAAAATAGTATTAATATAACTGCATTTCAGGTTTTCGGTTAAAAATACACATAACGGAGGTTTTGTGTTAACAGTTTTTCACAAATTTGGCCATAAATTGATAACGGGTTACCCGATTTGATTTAAATTTGGTGTGATATTTAATCTAAACATTCAACGCAAGATGGCATTTTAAATTGTTGCGTAAATAGTCATTTAATTATAGCTACCTTACAACTTTATGTCATAATGAAGATATTTTTCCACCTTTCAACATAATTCAGTAAATTAAATTTTCCAAATCCCATATTTGGGCAACAGGAACAAGTTCGTGCGACCCAGTCGTGCATTTTATTTTATTTGTGACAACAATATTAAAAGATATAATTTTATAATTCTTTTTTTTTTGTCATTTTAAAGTATAACATTTGTTCAAAAAAAAGCTTTCTTACTAATAACTTATCAGGTGAAAATAGTGCTTTTCCACATAGAGCATTATTAGCCTGCAATTGCTTTTGTTTGTTATTTAATGGTTTTTGTCATATCACAAAAGGGCTCCATATTATGTAAACACAGTTAAAGACTACTAACTAAGAACATTCCATTACTATCCTTACTTTTAATATTTGATGCCAGACTTTGATCAAAAAGCATCAAATTTTAAGTTCATATTTTAATCGATTTTCTTTTTCAATAGTCCAACAGGCTAGTAGATTGTTCTTGCAGAATAAAGAAATTTAAGATATCTTTATGTATTGAGTGTTATAATATAGCAAAACTCCAGAGAACAATGAATGCTCTGTTAAATATATTTCGAATAGAGATTGAACCGGTTGGCTATAAATACTTGTTGAAGCCAAAGACAACAAGTTGTGTAAATTAAGCCTAAGTAAAGTACATACCTTGCTTGCAATGTTCCTTAAATCGTCAATGAAGTCGAAATAAGTACTTGTCTTTTCCAAAACTAAATGCATTTTTATATTTTTTTTTAATTGATGAACAAAAGTTATCATAAAGGGATCAATTTTACGAACACAACTAGTATCTAAAAAAGTGCAAGTACAAAATATTTTCTCCTTTTAATTTAATTTTTGGTTTCAATTGTATCCTTTTAGATACAAAATGACAATAATTGTAGTTACAAATACGACATTTACAGATACTATTTCATTTAAAAAAATATTACCTAAAAAAAGTATTTATTGCTCAAAACTTCACACGGTAAAATAATCCGTGTTCACCTACAGCTTTTGCATCTAGCGATGGCTTAAGTTAGATGAAACAATCTAGGAAATATTATTCGATCTTGTTTCCATTCGTTTATAAATCCAAATAAATCAGCCATAACTAAGAGTAAAAGCATTATATATATTGAGGAAATCCCGAAGTTAGTTTCGCACAGGAAAATGTTTAAATATTTCTCCTTGAAAATAGGATTGTTATAGAATAGGAAATCATCAATTATAAATTTTAAGCCGTAGATTTTTAAATTAGATGATTGGAGATCATCAAATGTTCCAATAAATTGTTCATATGAAGGTTGCGTAATGAATGTATTTAGAAGTTATTGTATAAAGTTACCATCATTATTCCAAACAAAAAGATCAGTGAATAGGTTTTTTCGTACTGTAAGAGGCATTTTCTGTTTCCGCGAATGATTGACCAAGAATCCCACGAAAAACATTGAGGTTTATAATAAAATCAAGAATATAAATCTATTGTCCTTTTATATATTATGCTGTCACTAGAAATTATAACAATAAATATTTCGGGATTGTAATCAACAAAGCCTTCCAATGGAACACAATGGTAAAAACTTTATAAATAGGTATAGTTCGTTCTATTAGGAGCATCACTCCCCACTCCTAGATATCATACGAATACGAAAACCCTTCTATTTTAAATCTAATACTATTTGTTCCAAAGCCAAGCAAAAAAGTTCGATATGTGAAAGTGATACATTTGCATTAGAAGTATTCAATCTGGCGTTGTGTTTCTTTGCTAGAGCATCAAATAAATTGACTAAAAGGCCAACGATAATCGTGTAACCTTTTTTTGTTTTTTGAAGAGATTACTCCAGACGATGCTTCTCCGAATAAAACGGGTAATATTGTTTCCAGGAGATCATTCATCCTTTTTAGATAGAAATTTTGCGTTGTTTGCTTTTGTTCCCAGATAATTTCTTCTATAAAAAATACTTTGACATTGGTGTAACTATAATAAACTCCAGAATTCGAAAATGGTTTATTGAGAAGAAAAATGACTTACAGAAACGCATTCTTTCTTAATATTCCAAAATTCGATGCTTAATTAATTCAATTGAATTAAATTGAAATAAACATGGAAGATTATCATTGAATTTTTCCTTCAAGGTAAATGATGTAATTTCCGTACAACTATCGGTAAAGTTGATAATTCTTGTGTTATGTCATCAAAATCATTGCAGACAGGTCCTTTGGATAATTTTAGTAGAAACATGCTCTGGAATCGTTTGACTCTGTTAATATCTTCGATAAATTCAGAAAATTGCGTGTTACGTTGTATTTCTATTTTCAATAAATTCGCTGCACAGACTGCAACTATAAATGCAAGAAGACTTCCTGAAGTTAGATTCATGACTGAATATTCATTTACTTCCACAATACCAATGTTTGTTTGTTCTGAAAGTAATACATATACAATTTTCCGTTACAGGGTGTTCAAATAACTGGAATGGATATATTATCTTCAGAAGTGATCATAAATGATCTTATAATGATTTTATAACATGTAAATCAAATGTAGAAGTAAGATTCGCGTTATGAGTTCCTTGCTGATGTATAAGAAAAATGGGAAAAAGAAGGACATAAAGCTGGTTATCGATGTTTTTTTGATATTCTACCGACCAATTTCTGTGTAATTTCATAAGTTTTTGAAAGTTTAACTAGGAAAGTCTTGATAAAGAAAGGAGTAATGAGATCTTAAATCTTGCTACGTTAAATTAACTGCTAGATAACTATAAGAAACATTTATACTATAATTGTAATAGGTCCATTAGCATTTGTTTCTATACATAAGATTTACATTTAGTACTTCAGAAGTCGCTTCCGAATTTTCCTTTATTGTATTAATTAGCCTTCAACGAAAATTGTAAGATACAGAATTTCTAAGATTTATACAATTATAACACCCGGTATCTGAGAGCAATTAGTGGAATGAACAACAAATAATAACTATTTTCTGAAGTTTTTTATGATTTAACTTAATGCGAATGTAATAATTGTATCTTTAATTAGCCTGTTTTTTCTAATATTTACTTTGTTGATTATATTAACACTCAAGGGTTTATTTGCATTTTAACCCTTGACAATGTAAATTCATTTTGCTAGAATATTTATTCCCATATGTGCTATTCATTTCTTTTTTTTTCGGGATTGTTATGTTATTGCTTGTAGAGACCCAGGGGAATATGGTAACAAGAAAAATATGCAAGCAATTATACAACAACTGGACACATATGGGTTTATCTAAAACCAGATAAATGTCCGGGTCGAAAAAAAATGGTACTACCCAAGCAGCATTTTGTACCTATTAGGTTACAAATTTATTGTATGTCGTTTACAATTTATATACAGATGCTGAAAAAATGTTTTGTATTTTTACATTTACTAATTGGATGATTGGTAAACAAATTGTAACACACAAATGTTGTTGAAACAACACTTCTTCAAACGTAAACGTACTGTAAAGAAAATTTCGTGAATGTAAAACCAATATCACAAAACATTTACATTTGTAGCACTTTTGTAAAGCTATTATCAAAACTTTACTGTTACAAAACGTTTACAGTAAATAGTCACAGTACATCTTCAAACATAAACGTACTGTAAATCAAATATCGTTAATGTAAAATCAATATCACGAAACGTTTACATTTGTAGCAGTTTTGTAAAGCCATTACCAAAACTTTACTCTTACAAAACGTTTACAGTGAATAGTCACATCACATCTTCAAACGTAAACGTACTGTAAATCAAATATCGTTTATGTAAAATCAATATCACGAAACGTTTACATTTGTAGCAGTTTTGTAAAGCCATTACCAAAACTTTACTCTTACAAAACGTTTACAGTGAATAGTAGCATCACATCTTCAAACGTAAACGTACTGTAAATCAAATATCGTTAATGTTAAATCAATATCACGATACGTTTACATTTGTAGCAGTTTTGTAAAGCCATTACCAAAACTTTACTCTTACAAAACGTTTACAGTGAATAGTCACATCACATCTTCAAACGTAAACGTACTGTAAATCAAATATCGTTAATGTTAAATCAATATCACGATACGTTTACATTTGTAGCAGTTTTGTAAAGCCATTACCAAAACTTTACTCTTACAAAACGTTTACAGTGAATAGTCACATCAAATCTTCAAACGTAAGCATACTGTAAAATATTTCATTTACAGATAATGTAACACGTATAGCATTGATAGCGGCCATTATAATGTTTCCATTTTTTATCAAATTAGAAAACCCAAAACATTGAAAATCTATTTTTGTTGATATTTAGTAAAAACAAAGCATGTTTAGGTTTTGATTGAAATAAGACTTTGAATTTTATCTGACAAAATATTGAAAAATATGGTTTTTTGGGAAAAAAAAATTGTCTCAAATATTTTTATTAGAAATAATTTCTAAAATAAGAAAGTTTTTACAGGCCCCTTATTTTTATCGACCTGTTTTACAAAACTGGTAGAAAATATTTCTCGCGTTCGATATTTTGCCTTTACTTGCACGAAAAATATAATTATTGAATATTTGTATACCTCCCATATTATAATAATAATGTCAAGAACAAGATGGAAATTGTTTAAGTTTTGGTTTGTATACATAAAGTAATATGATCTCAAATGGCATTACGTATTTACCTATACAGTTTAATATTTTTCTGTAAACGATTTGTACCTAAGTTTGTTTTTATGTTATTTATTTCGAAATGTTTTTGAACGTTTACATTTGTAAACGTTTATATACCTAGTCCAGGAATAGTATCTGTAAACGATTTGTTACTAAAAAGTAGTTTGTCTTGTATGTGTTTTGAAGAGATTTTGAACGTTCACATTTGTAAATGTACAAATCAGGTACATCAAATAGAATTTGTTCATATACTGTCAACACGACATTTCATTCCCCAAAACCGTTTACATTTTGGTTACAGGGAGTAAACATTTCATATACGCCTGAAACATTACAGCTACGATGTTAACGTTCAGTAAATGTTATGTAGCTCTGAAATGCTCCTTGGGTATATTCATTCTGAATATCTGTTATTTCATGTTTTGTTTTTTTTACTCTGAACAATGCGATATCAGTGTTTCCGGATATAGTGTTTCCGATAATAGTGTTTCCGGTTATACTTTTAATGCATCTTATTATAGTCAGTGCTTTGTCTGCCAAACCTCAAAAAGTTAAATTTTTTACCAGCAAGGCTTAGATATCAATGTATAAGAAAGCTTATCAGAACCGGACATTAAACATATTGATATTATTTCTTATTTATTTGTTTGGTTATGTAAACAAATTGTTAAGCTGCAATAGTTGTTTTCTCTTATTTAAAAGTTACCTATATATCTTGAAAAAGTCATGCCAAGCATTCAATTTACTAGAGACATAGGCACGGAAAAATCTAAAACCCGTTTTCGACTCAGAGTACGCCACAGGCAGATTCATAGAGTGAAGCAGTAAACGATACATCTTAAACATTGTAGGGGAAAAAGAAACAAAATTGATTTTTTCATTTTGAAATAGCCTATCTTGTTAAGAAAAAAAATATTTTTCACAACATACATAAGTTCAATTCGAAATTCGTGAATGTCAAAGAACAAACAAAAAACCAGTATTATTTTTATAATTTGAAATTTTAAAGTTATTCATTTCAATAAACACCGCGGAAGTTCAGTTTAGAAGAAAACAATTTATTGCGTTTACAATAATGATAGTAAATGATAATTGTATTCTTCTTTATTTTAAAATTAAAACTATAGAAAAAAGCATTACACATTAAGGTTTCACACGTTTAAATAAGGTTGGTACACATATATGTAGAGGGTTTTTATTGCACGATCCCTCGCGTTTGTCATTTACTGATTTTTGTCGAGTTGCTATGCATGTCTTAAAAAATGGGTAAGATGACAAATATTAAACAAAAATTCTTTATTTAATTAATCCACTTAAATATGCAAATTTCTACAACAAAACATAAAGTGTCGCAAACAAACGAAACTCCCATTGCTATCCAAATCCATTTAAGATCTTCCACTTTCAAAGGTTGATGTTTTGATTTTGATCCGAAAACATCCAAATTTAAGCTTCCAATTTCAAATGATTTCTTTTTCCAATAACCCAACAGTCCAGTTGATTGTGTCTGTAGAATAAAGAAATTCAAAATATCTCTATATATTGAGTTTTCATTTATGGGAAAACCCCAAGGAGCATCCTCTATCAGATTTAATTCCTTAGACCAACGAAATAGTTGTTTACCGTAAGAGTTTTGCTTGGTTTGAAACACCTGCCATTTTACATAATTAACAGTAAAACCATATTCCGTATTGAGAGTATCTCGAAATGCAAAAAACTTGCTGCTCTCGTTTTCGAAGAGAAAAACGTTTAAATATTTCTCCTTGAGAATAGGGCTGTTACGAAATAACAGATCTTCAATTTCAACTTTTATGCCGTAGATTTTCAAATTAGATGATTGAAGATCGTCAAAGGATTTAATAAATTTTTCACTTGGAGGTCGTGTCATGAAAGTCTGTAGAAATGCATCATAGGAAGTCACCATAATTATTCCAAACAAAAAGATCAATGAATATGCTATTTTTGTACTATAAGATGCATTTCGTGATTCCGCGAATGATTGTCCAAGGATCCCACGAAACACATTGACATTCAAAATCCAATCTGAAATAAATATCCTATGTTGTGTTATCTTAGATGCTGTCTCAAGAAGCGATAACAATATAAACAACGCGATTGTAATCAGCAAAGCCTTCGAATAGAACACGTAAGTAAACACTTTAAAAATGGGGATAGTTGGTTCTGTTGGCAACATCACACCCCAATTCACGATGTCATATGGATACGAAAACCATTCAATTGGAAACGTTAAATCAATTGAACCAGACGCTGCTATCTCAATAGTTCCATTCAGTACAAGTTCAGTAAGTTCGATATATGAAAGTGATGTATTTACATTCGAAGTATCCAATCTTGCGTTATGTTTTTCTGCTAGTGCGTCTAATAAGTTCCATACAAATCCCCGGATAATCGTATTACCTTGATTGTTTTTTGATACGATTACTCCTGGTTCAGGTCCTCCGAATAAAATTGGCAATGTATTTCCCCGAAGATCACGCATCCTATCTGGAAAGAAATCCTGTTTTGGTTGATTTCTTTTCCAAACGACTTCTTCCACCATGAATACTCCGAAATCGGTGTAGCGATAATAAACACTAGAACTCGAGAAGTCCTCAAAGATTAATATTACATTGATTATTCTATTCTTGTTGCAGAATTTTAATAGCCGTCTCAATTCTATCTCATTTTTTGAAGGGTTATTGAGAAGAAATATTATTTTACAAAACCGCAATCGTTGAAGATATTCCAAAATTCTTTGCCAAAATAATTCAATTGAATCAAATTGAATTAAGCACAGAAGATTATCATTGAATTGTTTTTTCAAAGGAAATGAAGTTTTTTCGGTGGCTAGAATAACAGGTATATCGATTGAAGTTGTAATGTCCCGTATAGATTTGTCATCAAAATCATTGTAAAATAATTCTTTCGATGATTTAAGCAGAAACACGCTCTGGAATAGCTCGACTTTTTGAATATCTTTCACGAAATCAACAAGTTCCGTGTTACGTTTTATTTCTATTTTCAAGAAATTTGCTACACAAATTGCAACTATCGCAAGAACATGAAGAATTTTTGAAGTAAAATTCATTACCGACTATATTCACTGTAATTTAGTGCTGGATATTATACCTATAGAACTTGCAACGCTAAATCTCTAATGCAACTAAATAACAGCATTTTGAAATTCACGTTAATATGATGACTCGCCAGTCGAAATTATTAGTCAGTTAAACGTGAGTTTAAAAAATCGATTCTACAACCACAGGGTGTTCAACAAACACAGTTCTCAATAAATTTAATCTTCTGTGATTGAAACTCACCTCCACCAAATAAATAATATGACACCGTAAAATCAAGAATATTGTCAGAATTTGATTTTGAGAACATAAGAAAATATAATCTGGTCAAAGATGTTAGAAAAGAAAGAATTTGCATTCGGAAATCTTTCTGGTGGATTACTTATGGTTAAAACATTAACGGGTTGTTATGGTTATGATAGAGAAAGCAAAATAAAAATCTTAGGTACAGGTGGATTAAAGTGATTGATGGCCAAAACATTTGTACAAATTGTTATAGGTAAGTCCGTATCCATTGTGATACTTTCTATCTAAGTTTTAAATTGAATTCTATATCAACTTTAGAAACCGTTACCGATTTTTCTGTAATCGCACTATTGTTAAATGGTAAGCCAACGAAAATGTTTAAGATATTATAGCATTTCTAAAATTCATACACAACACTCATAACACCCAGTATTCTAAAACAATTAATGCTATTTATAAATGAATGTTTTTTACTCAAAAATAATTGCTTTTTCAACTGACTCGTGTGGGTATTTGTATTATTTCCTTGATGATATCAACATTCGACCTTTGACTAAAATTCTTTCATTTAATTCCTGTAAACAGTGTTGGCAATTTAAATTCTACTTGCTACGATATTTTTTTGTCCATTTGTGTTATTAATTTCTTTTTCTTTTTTTATTAATTGATGTTTCTGTAGGCCAAATTATGTAAAATTAAAATTAAAATTTTTTTTCAGAAAGATAAAAAGAATGAATCTGAACAACATTAAAGTTGATGAAATGGAGAAATGCTTTGGCAGAGAAGCTTTAGTAGCTTCGAAGAAGTATAAGAACCAGGTTAGATCTGAAGCAAAAAGATCAATTTGATTGCATTTTTTTAACAACTCATTTGACTTTGGAAATTCAAAGACCAGATATTCAGACTGTGCAAGATCCAAAAATCCCAAAAGCTCAATAATCTCATTTGTTAATCAATTTGTTAGCCGCTTTTGATATTTTGAATATAGATTTTATTTCTTATAGTAAGGATTTTTTAATTAGATGATTTTTCAATTGATGGTTGCGTGATAAATATCCGAAAGAATGCATGGTATGAAGTTAGCTTACAGATCAATTAGTAGATTAGGTATATTGTAAGATGTATAGAAGTTTTCGCGAATTATTGCTTCAGTATCCCAACAAATACGTTCAGGATCAAAATAAAACAAAATCAAAATAGAAGTTGGAAAAACTACGGAAATAACCATTTTGTATCCTGTTTTGGGATTAAAATCTTTTGTCTCATTTTTTGAAAAAACTTTTGGGGAGAAATATAAATTGATTGTCTATAAGATTTCTGTAGACTGCACACAGTAATTGAAATAAATTTTTACCAAACTGTTATTAGGTTTTTATCTGATGGAATACGTTTTATTTTTCTTAAATGCTTTCGGTAATATTTCGGTTATTTTCATACTTTTCTTCTAAGAGTTTTCAAGATTCTGCAAATAAAGTGTATACTTCTTTCTATATAAACCAAATGATTTTCTTTTACTAAAATATTACACATTTCACAAAAAATTCTGATAAACTATTATATTCATTCCTCAAAACCAGAAATGAAATAAACCACTGGTCAATTTATTTATAAAGATATTATTTAATTCACGGTGCAAAGTAGAGAGTAAAGTAAGTTAGTTAAGTAAAGTAAAGTAAATATACTATATAAATAACCGAAAATTCATTGATTACTAAACACTAATTGATACAATAATTTTAAACTCTGTGGGGATTTTAAAAGTAGTCATTTGGTCAACAAATCATTTATCAATATTATTAAAACAACCGGCTCAAAATCTTCTTCAAAATCTGACGCATTTTCACGTAACTAAAGTAAAAACATTGCCAAATTTTTGTTTGAACTTATCAATTTGAAATACTCGTCTCTTTCTAAGCTTGGTCCTTTTTTTTATTTTTAGTGAACTTTTAAATAATATTAAATATTGTATTACGTACAATCTTTTCCCTTTTTGCGATGATTATTCTTATGTTCTGTTACATATACTGTGGTTTCTAACATTTCAAGTTCATATCTAGCTGATGATTAATCCACTTAAATATGCAAATTTCTCCAATAAAACATAAAGTATCGCAAACTAAAAACACTCCCATTGCTATCCAAATCCATTTCAGATCTTCAACTTTCAATGATTGATGTGTCGGTTTTGATCCGAAAAAAAACAATTTAAAACTTCCAATTTCAAATGAATAGTCCACCAGTCCATTTGATTGTACCTATAGAATAAAGGAACTCAAAATATATTGAATTTTCATTAATATAGGAAAATCACACAGAACATTATCTATTAGACTAATTTCTTAAGACCGTCGAAACAGTTGTTTGTCGTTAAAGAATTGCTGATTTTGCTATATCTGCCATTTCACAACAAATCTTCAAATTTGTTTTTAATGCTGTATATTTTTAAATAAGCTGTTTGAAGATCATCAAAGGATTTAATTAATTTTTCACTTGGATGTTGTGTCATGAAAGTCTGTAGAAAAGCATTGTATGAAGTTACCATCATTATTCCAAACAAAAAGATCAATGAATAAGTTATTTTCGTACTGTAAGATGCATTTGGTGTTTCCGCGAATGATTGTCCAAGGATCCATAGAAACACCTTAACATTCAAAATCCAATCTGAAATAAATATCCTATGTTGTGTTATCTTAGATGCTGTCTCAAGAAGCTATAACAATGTAAACAACGCTATTGTAATCAGCAAATCCTTCCAATGGAACACAACAGTAACAACTTTGAAAATGGGTATAGTTCTATAGAAAGCATCACACCCCAATCAACGATGTCATATGGATACGAAAACCATTCAATTGGAAACGTTAAATCAATTGAACTAAAAGCTGCTATCTCTACATATCTATTTGCAACAAGTTCCAAAAGTACGATTTGTGAAACTGCCTTTACATTGAATGTATTCAGTCTTGCGTAATGCTTCTTTGCTAGAGCATCAAAAAAATTTACTACAAATCCAATCGTGTCGCCTTTTTTGTTTGTTGAGATAATAACTCCTGGCTCAGGTCCTCCGAATAAAATCGGCAAATATTTCCCCGAAGATCGCGCATCCTATTTTGAAATAAATTCTGTGTTAGTTGACTTCTTTTCCAAATGACTTCTTCCACTATAAATTCTCCGAAATCGCTGTAGCTATAATAAGCTTTTGAATTCGAAAAGTCATCGAATATTGCTATTACATTGATTATTCCGTTCTTGCTGCAGAATTTAAAAATCCGTTTTAATATTGTCGCATTTTTTTGAAGAAGTATTGAGAAGAAATATCGACTTACAGAACCATATTCGTTGTAGATATTTTAAAATTTGTAGTAGAAATAATTCAATTGAATCATTTTGAATTAAAAACAGAAGATTATCATTGAATTTATCCTTTAATGTAAATGAAATAGTTTTGGTAGCTAAAATTACCGGAATACCGAGTGAAGTTAAAAGGTATCGAATGTTTATGTTAAAGAAATCATTGTGAAGAACTTCTCGGGACGGTTTAAGCAAAAACACGCTTTGGAATCGTTCGACTTTGTTAATATTTTCAATAAAATAAGAAATTCCCGTCGTACGTTTTATTTCTATTTTCAAGAAATTTGCCGCACAAACTGCAACTAATGCAATAATATTTGCCGAAGTTATGCATTTACTTCAGCAATCACTCTTTATGTTGGTGCTAAATAAGACGTACAAGTACAAGAATACAACCTTTACACAACAGGGTGTTTAATAAATTGAATTCTCTATGTTATCAATATTTATACTGTGATCGAATATTGCCTTCATACATGAATAATCTTATCACAACTTGAGTGGACCAAATATATCAACATGGAGGTGTGGAAGACGCTGAATGTACTGAACAATATGATGATCGAAAAGAAAGGTCATAAACAAAAAGGTTGCTGAAATTTTTTTGATTTTTAAGCGAAAACTTTTTGAATCTTTAACTCTGATGGGTAGGTTAAAGTGGTTGTCCTGTTTCTTAGGAAACAGGTTCCTCATATTGTACCATTGAGTTCTTAAGGAAAAAGTTTAAGATATTTTATCATTTTTATCATTTTATAACACCTGGTATCCTTAAACTATATGAACACTACTCACAAATGAAAATTTTTTTTAATACAGTTTAAGGTGATGGGTAATCAGTATTATAGCATGTTATATCACTCGAAAATAATTAGCTCGGTTACTTATTAATTTGTTGATGATATCCAAATTCAAAAGTTTATTTTACTTTCGTACCTGAGATTAAAGTTTCAATTAAAAAATATTATGAAAGGTACCGTTCGCTGAGAATCATTTTGTATACAAACGTTTGTCCCTTTATAATATTGCTTTTATTATTATTAAAAGCTGAAAGTACCTGTCTAACTTAATTTATAAATTTGGATCTTGGGTGATTAGGAGTTCTCACATTAAGAATTTTAGTGGTTCTAACATTCTATGTGCAGATCCGAATCTTGTTGTCCATTACTCGCATCCTAGGATCGTCAAAATTTAATCCATCCATATTCGATCGATTTGGTTGTAGTTGGATTTAATATTTTTAGCCCTTTGGTGAGAAGTTATCACTATACGAATAACTTTTAAGACTTGGAGAATCATTTGCCTATATGAACTCAAGGGACAGGGACCCATATGTCGGTCCATATATGGAAGATGCCTATAAGTGCCCCGCTTCGGTCGTAAGTTTTCACCCGAAACCTTGTTCTAACTCAACTCAGTACTTACAATTTCTTCCAAGTTATCAGCGTCCATGTATCATAATATATGATCAAATCATACAAGACACTTCCCTGTTCCAATACAAAATTTATTTTGTATACCTTTACATCGAGAATAAAATTTCCTGACAAAAGACTTTTGCTTCAGTGTAAAATGTATCACAATTGATACACAGTATTAAATTTATACTTGGTTTTCAGCTTTTATGAGTCAAATCAAACACATAAAAAAAATTGAAGTGTCTGTTTGCAATGTCAAAATAACAGCATTTAGCAAGATGTATATGTAAACATATATACGGCTCTTATAACCACACATACATTTTTAAAATTGTTGTCTGTCTGTCATTCTGTTTATTCCGGCTTATCTCGGAAACGGATGTATCGATTTTGAAAGGACTTTTATTGGTAAATAGCTGATGTTTTTATCAAACACTTAAGGCTATTTTAAGTTGCACTTGGGTCGTTTATTTTTGAAAATTCGTAATATGACGCTGGTCACTGTCTAGTGTATCATTGTTAATACAATCATGCAATTTGTACCTGGTTTTCAGCGTTTAATGTATCATTTTTAATACAAAATAACATGTTATTGAAAACAAGGACATTTGTATCACTTTATATATGGACAGTCTTGTATAAATATATCAAAAGTGATACATTGGACGCTGAGAACCAGGTACAAATTGTATGATGTGTATCAAAAATGATACATTGGCCAGTTAAGTTATAGTAATTTTTTATTGTGGACTAAGTTTCGTATATGGGAACAGTGAACATGTTAAATTCAAATTTTGCGTCTCTTTTATATCATTCGCCACATTTTTTTGTAACTATATTCATTTTATATTCTAAAAAGTGATTCCTCCAACTTGAAATTAGGTAAAATATTTGAAAGAAATAAAATATTCATTATACAAAATCAATTCTAAACCCTTATAGGAGGAATCTCTTCTTAGCATCTCTCTATAAAACTTTTCTTCATTTTTCGCTCGCTTTGTTTGTTTGAACATTTGTAACTAGTACTTGTTCCAATCTCCTAAAATAAAAAGGAGTTATTGGAAATCATTCGATTGAAATCGGAATATTTTACTGTTTAATATCTATAATAAAGTAAAAATGCAATTTTATACTTTTTTTTTTTTTTTAATTGTAAAATCGTTCTCAAAATAAAACCAATTGGCAACCATTTAAATAAGATCAAAGGCATCAAAAGATATTTTAAATGTCTCTTTATTTTTAAATTTGTCCTTATTTTTTAATTAAAATAGTAAAACCAACAAAAAAATCAAACTTTAAAATAGCCATTGTCTTCATAAAACGTTTACTGTCACTGTTACTGTTACGTAACGGTGTTTTATTACAAACATGACATAACTCTATATTGATTTTTATAGATTAATGATTAAACCACTTAAAGATGCAAATTTCTCCAACAAAACAAAAAGTATCGCAAACAAACAATACTCCCATAGCTATCCAAATCCATTTCAGATCTTCAACTTTCAATGATTTATGTGTTGATTTAGATCCGAAAACATCAAATTTAATGCTTCCAATTTCAAACGATTTTCTTTTCCAGTAGTCCAACAGTCCAGTAGATTGCGTTTGAAGAATAAAGAAATTCAATATATCTTTATATACTGAGTTTTCATTTATAGGAAAACTATAGGGAGAATTCTTTATTAGACTTATTTCCTTAGACCAACGAAATAATTGCTTGCCGTAAAAGTTTTGCTGATTTTCATAGATTTGCCATTTAAAATAGTTAACAGTATAAGCATACTTGGTGTTAAGAGTATCTCGAAATTCGGTAAAGTGTTTGAAGTTGATTCCGCACTGAAAAACATTTGAATATTTCTCCTTAAGAAAGGGATTGTTCACGAACAATGAATCAATTTCAGCTTTTATGGCGTAGATTTTCAAATTAGATGATTGGAGATCATCAAATGATTTAATGGTTTTTTCACTTGGAGGTTGCGTCATGAATGTCTGAAGAAATGCATCGTATGAAGTAACCATCAATATTCCAAAGAGAAAGATCAATGAATAAGTTATTTTCGTACTGTAAGATGCGTTTGATGTTTCCTTGAACGATTGTCCAAGTATCCCACGAAATACATTGAGATTCAAAATCAAATCAGGAATATAAATCCGATATCCTGTTATCATTGACGATGTCTCGAGTATTGATAACAATATAAACAACACGATTGTAATCAGCAGAGCCTTACTATAGAAAACATGAGTAAACACTTTATAGATGGGAATTGTTTTTTCTACTGGTAGCATCACACCCCAATCTACGATGTCATATGGATACAAAAACCATTCCGTTGGAAACATTATACCGGTTGAACCAGTACCTGCTATCTCAATAGATCCATTCAAAACAAGTTCAAAAAGTGAGCCTTGCGAAAGTGATGTGTTTACATTCGAAGTATTCAACCTTGCGTTATGTTTCTTAGCTAGAGCATCAAATAAATGTATTACAAATCCACTTATAATACTCGTTCCTTGCTTGTTTTTTAAGACGATTACTCCTGGCTCAGGTCCTCCGAATAAAACTGGCAATGTAGTTCCCCGGAGGTCGCGCATCCTATCTGGAAAAAAATCCTGTTTCGGTTGATTTGTTTTCCAAACGAGTTCTTCCACCCTGAATGCTCCGAAATTCTTGTAGCTATAATAAACTCTAGATTTTGAGAAGTCCTCAAAAATTACTATTACATTGATTAATTTGTGTTTGCTGCAGAATTTGAAAAGCCTTCTCATTTCTATTTCATTTTTTGAAGGATTATTTAGAAGAAATATTGACTTACAGAACCGCATTCGTTGCAGATATTCCAAAATTCGTTGCCGAAATAATTTAATTGAATCGAATTGAATTAAGCATAGAAGATTATCGTTGAATTTTTCTTTCAAGGTAAATGAAGTAGTTTCGGTAGCTAAAATAACCGGAATACCGAGTGAAGCAGAAAATTTACTTATGTTTATGTCGACGAAATCATTGGAGAATTGTTCTTTGAATGTTTTTAGTATAAACACGCTCTGGAACTGCTCGACTTTATTAATATCTTTAACGAAATTAAGAATATCCGTGTCATTTCTTATTTCTTTTTTTAAGAAATTAGCTGAACAAACTGCAGCTAATGCAAGAAGACTTGCTGAAGTTCGATTCATTACTGACTGTTCTTTGACTGCTTCTTTTTTTATATTCGCTTTCGTTTTAAAATTAAAGAATGCAACCCTACCAAATAACAGGGTGTTCAATTTGTTTTCGATAAATAAAATTTCTTAGTGAGTGTTCGTCGTATTTTTTTATATAATGTCACTGTTAACTGTGAATGTTTGCTTTGCATGGGTGATGGTTTAAATAAAACGTGAGAATAATTAAGGAAGTCAAGAAAACATCTGTAATAAATCCATTGATGTAATTATTACAATGATTCAGGCATAGTCGAAAACTTTTTACAGCTGATTTAATACGGACTTGAACGAAACATAGCACGCGTTGTTTTTATGATTTTGTCTGAATAGTCTTTTGTTGCTCTCTAATTTTTAAAGGAAAATGAATCATCTCCAAGTTAATAAACAAAACACTCTTAACACCCAGTATCCTATAATAATTAATACTATCGACACATCAAATTAATTGTCATAAGTTTTGGGTGGGTACGGGCTGGCCAGTTTCAGTAATATAAATTAAACTTAAAATAATTGCAGATTGAAATAGCTTTGTAATTGTTACTAATACTTAAATGTCGTTATTTTTTTCATTTTGCACGAATGTCGAAGATAAAAAAGCTTTTAAAATAATGTGCAAGCGTGTTTAAAAATAAATGTATATCCCCTGTGATTTTGTAAACATTATATTTAACTATAGTCGACTATACGCTTAATTGATTTAAGAATAAATAAAAATAATGTTGTTTTAATAATTTCACCTTACATTTAAAGAATTCATGTTGGAATAATATTTAAAAGAAGTATTTTGGTATGAATTAAAATCAGTTAAGAAAAGTAATTTGTATTTAATTTAATATTAGAATTTTTCAGCTAATCGAAATTCTTATAATTTGTTGAAGTTATATAATGAAGAAGTAATTATACGAGAACGGTACGAAATCGCGAATCACAAAATCTCGAATTGAAAATATCTCGGATTTTCGAGATTTTTGTTTGTCAAGTTACGTCCCAGTCATAATCTCGAATGACAAAATCTCGGATAGCACAAAATGAAAATATCGAATTTCAGTACTTTTTAAGACTTTAAATACTTGGATTTTTTATTTTGTTCGTTCTTGTTGATTCTTATCTTTTTAAGGGATATAACTTAATGCAAATTTGTGATTGGTTAAAAAAAATAACTTGAAGTTTGTGATTGGTTGATTTATACTTTCTAGAGTTTGCATTCGATATTTTGTCATTCGGGATTTTATCATTCGAGATTTTGTCATTCGAGCTTTTATCATTCGAGATTTTGTCATTCGAGATTTTGTACCCAATTTGCTTTGAATCTAAAAAAAAAATTGTATATAACCAAACTCGAACCCACCCCAAATCCTGTCACAGGCCCAAGCATGGGTTGCAGGGGGGCAGCTTGCCCCCCCCCCCCATATAACCTCACTTTTCATACGCCGTAAATTGAAACTACTTTTTATAGTACAATAGTAGTTTTTATAGTACAATAGTAGTTTTGAATTAGTAGTTTTGAATTCGAGATTTTGTCATTCGAGATTTCATCATATTGTCATTCGAGATTTTGTCATTCAAAAATTTGTCACTCGCGATTTTCTCATTCGAGATTTTGTCATTCCAAATTTTGTCATTCAAGATTTCGAACCCAACCCGTAATTATACAGCCAAGTTTTTTGTTGGTTTCGTTACGGCTCTTACGAAAACTAACCGTTTGCTATATACATATAAATCAATAATTTAGATATTAGATGGATATAGTATAAAGATAGATATTACAAATTGGATGGATGGTTTTCTTCTTATTTTCCGACAATGTTAATGTACACAATATCATGTACATAATAATAAAATTCTCACGCTACTTCACCATACGCTTCCGCGATGGTTGATGTCGTCATCATATGATGCTTTGTTATTGATCATAGCTCCATGAATTTAAACTTTCCCCACTTGAGACGCACTGTTCTCTTCAAATAAGTATATATCCGATATATTATGTAGGTCTGAGTATTCTGTCTTTTTAGCGCTTATTCAATACCCGTTTCCCCCCAAAAAGTACACCTTTATATAGCCATACAACATCAAGTGCTAGTTGCATAGATATATATTATTTTTTTACTTATTATGATACATGACATAGTCAGCAAAGAACAACTGAGTCACTTACCAGTCCCTCTCCTTATCATCCAGTAAATATATTCAAGAACTGTAATAAAGAGCAAAGGGCTCAAGACGCTTCCTTGGTGTACACCAACTTCTATTGAGACATTTTCAGTGACTCCCACACATCATCTAACTTTTATTTTGATTCGCTCGGACATATCCTTGATCATGCGCAAATAGATTTCCAAAACATCCCGTTGCCTTATGGATTTATGGGCCACCCATATCAGATTTCGTGATAGTCTTAGACCGTGTTTAAACTGGGAAATTTGAGACCGGACTCACAAGAGTTCGATGGCGAGAGAGGTGAGAAATGAGTACTCTCGTGAGGCATCTTCAAATTATAAACATCGAAAGCGTGAGTACTGTTCCAATTCCAAATTCAAGTTTTTTCCCATTTTGTTCATTATCGGCTTGAAAGCCGATGTGTTAACATCGCAGTATTTTCATATTTAAGCTAAATGCAGAGTGATAGAAAACGAATTCTTGGAAAAGGAAACAAACAGAAGCATTAATAATAATTTATGAGTGTTATCTTCTTTTATAAAATGGCAAAAATTCGCGTCGTACAACTGTCTCACTTCACATTCCACCCGCGGTCTAAGCATGACGTTTGACCGTGTTTAGACTGGGAAATTTGAGTCTGGGGTGGTGAGTACTCTCGTGATTACATAGGTCCTCAATTGAGGACGCCTCACTTGAAGCGGGTGGAAGTGAGACAGTTGTACGACGCGAATTCTTTGCATTTTATAAAAGAAGATAACACTCATAAATTATTTTTAATTGTTCTATTTCGTTCCTTTTTCAAGAATTAATTTTTTATCAGTCTGCCTTTAGCTTAATTATGAAAATACTATGCGATGGTAACACATCGGCAGTCAAGCCGATAATGAACAAAATGAGAACAAACTTGAATTTGGAATTGGAACAGTACTCACGCTTCCAATGTTTATAATTTGAAGCTGCCTCACGAGAGTACTCACCCCTCACCCCTCCCGCATACGAACTCTAGTGAGTCCGGTCTCATATTTCCCAGTCTAAACACGGTCTTTCATATCTTTTTTCCAGAACTATGGCTATCCCGTCTGGCCCATCGCTTTCCTTTTTCGGAGTTTTTCACCGTCGGATACCCTTACTTCTTCTTCTTGATGTCAAACACTTCTTCAATGGTTGGTATGGTTTATATTTCGAATGAAATTCAGAATAGACGAAAAGAGAAATTAAATTTCTTCCGTATGGAATGTTGTTCGAACGAACTTCACAATAAGGCTGTTTGTATCTGTTGATTATAACAACTAAGTAGCTAGATCGTGCTACATTTAGTTAACGATGGTATTTAAGACATGAAGGCTTCCTCGGGTCGTCAACCTTCTGTGAATCCTTCCATATACGAATTCTAGATTGTTTGCGTATGTTTTACCTATAGATACGATTGATTTATATTGATGAGTTTTAGGTTCCATTGATTTATCGTGAACCAAGTACGATAACATCTGAATGTTCTCTTTTTCGAACAAGCACTGAAGTTTTTTGTTGCAACTGTTCAAAGCTCTTAAAGTTTCTTTTATTTTAGTATGGCCTTACTTTTACTTACTGTTATTGACACATTACCGTACATCTTTAAAATCGTAAATTAACTTAAGAAAAAAATCGAGAAGCTCTTCTAAAATAGATGGGTGCTATAATGGATAAGGATGCATTCCTAAATGGTACCTAAAAGTATACTATATCGCTGTTAATAGATCTTGTCTTCTAACACCAAGTTGTATAACTTATTATTAACTTCAAGAAATCGTACAAGATGATGTTCATAATCTTGGAAAAAGTAGTTTCAAACTCAAACAACAATTTTTTTATATTTTATTTTAATTTTCTTTAAAATTTAAACATTAGAAAAACATTAACATTAAAAACCAACCATTAAAGAAATGTGGTCCAGTTGCAAAAAAGACATTAAAAGATTTTCAGTATTTTTTTTATTTAATATTTTGAAATTGTTAAAAAATCTTATTGTATAAAATTTCAAACATGAAAATAGCCCATATCCACATCACCCGCTTATGTAATTTATTTGTTCTTATTCTGAAAACAATCCAATGAAAACACCATAATATTAAGTAACCATAAAATTACTAACAAGCATTATATATTTAATTATTTAACTGATAATAATTCATCCACTTAAAAATGCAAATTTCTCCAACGAAACAAAAAATATCGCAAATTAACAAAAGTGCCATTGCCATCCAAATCCACTTCAGATCTTTTACTTTCAATGCTTGATGGGTCGGTTTTGATTCGAAACCATCCAACTTATAACTCCGAACTTCAAAAGATTTTCTTTTCCAATAATCCAACAGTCCAGTTGATTGTGCCTGAAGAATGAAATAATTCAAGATATTTGTATATACTGAATTTTCATTAATTGCAGAAGCAGTAGGAAGATCCTTCATTAGACAAATATCCTTAGACCAACGAAATAGTTGTTTGTTGAAAAAGTTTTGCTGATTTTGATAGATCTGCCATTTCAAATAATTAACAGTATACGCATATTTGGTATTCAGAGAATCTCGAAGTGCTAAAAAGTGTATAAGGTTATTTTCGGACAGAAACACGTTTGAATATTTCTCCTTAATAATAGGGTTGTTAAGGAATAACAAATCAATTTCAGCTTTTAAGCCATAAATCTTTAAATTAGATGATAGGAGGTCATCAAATGACTTAATGGTTTTTTCACTTGGAGGTTGCGTCATGAATGTCTGAAGAAATGCATCGTATGAAGTAACCATCATTATTCCAAAGAGAAAGATCAATGAATAAGTTATTTTCGTACTGTAAGATGCGTTTGGTGTTTCCTTGAATGATTGTCCAAGTATTCCACGAAAAACATTAAGATTCAAAAACAAATCAAAAATATAGATCCTTTGTCCTACTGGCTTTGACGATGTCTCGAGAAGTGATAGCAATATAAACAAAGCGATTGTAATCAACAAAGCCTTCCAATGGATGACTATAGTAAACACTTTATGGAGCGGAATAGTTGGTTCTGTTGGTAACATCACACCCCAATTCACGATGTCATATGGATATGAAAACCATTCAATTGGAAACATTAAACTAGTTGCACCAGAAACTGCTATCTCTGCAGATGCATTCTTAACAAGTCTATATAGTGCGAATTGTGAAAGATTTGTATTTATATTTGAAGTATTTAATCTAGCGTTATGTTTCTTTGCGAAAGCGTTGAATAGATTCCATACATATCCACCGATAATCTTTTCACCTAGCTTATTTTTTGAGATGATTATTCCTGGCTCGGATCCTCCAAATAAAATAGGTAAAGTAGTTCCCTGAAGATCACGCATCTTATTCGGAAAGAAATTCTGTGTTTTGTGATTTCTGTTCCAAATAACTTCTTTCACCATCAATACTCCGAAATCACTGTAGCTGTAATAAACTCTTGAACTTGAGAATTCCTCAAAAATTACAATTACATCGATTATTCCGTTTTTGCTACAGAATTTAAAAAGCCGTATCAATTCTGTCTTATTGTTTGAAGGATTATTGACAAGAAATATCGACTTACAGTACCGCATTCGTTGTAGATATTCCAAAATTCGTTGCTGAATTAACTGAACTGAATCAAATTGAATTAAACACAGAAAATTATGATTGAATTTGTCCTTCAAGGTAAATGAAGTTATTTCTGTGCCTAAAATTACCGGAATGCCGAGCGTAGTTGAAAGTAACCGAATATAGATGTCATCGAAATTATAACCGGAGAAAGTTTCTTTAAATGATTTGAAGAGAAAAACGCTTCGGAATCGTTCTACTTTATTAATATCTTCGACAAAATCAAGAAATTTATTGTCATTTCTTAGTTCTGTTTTCAAAAAATTAGCTGCACAAACTGCAAATAATGCAGGAAGAATTGCCCAAGTTAAATTCATGACTGGCTATTCATTGACTGATTGCTATTATTCGTTTTAAAAGTAAAATATACAACCCATGTAAGAGGGTGTCCTTTCTTATTTCTATACACCAAAGACTCAGGGCATCTATTATCATAGCACAATTAATACTATTGACACATGATATTCACTGTCATAAAATTTAGGTACGGGGTGCAGTGATATAAATTGAATCAAAAATAATTGTATCTTCAATTAACTTTTAAATTTGTATTACACGAATGTTAAAGGTTAAAAGCTTTTACATTAGTTGTCCAAACGTGTTTTTATGCTACCATTTATTCAAAATCGATTTTTATTCACTTTGTCGTTGGTATAAATATAATAGCCTGTAACTCTCAACTCCGTCGAATTAAACTTCGAATAACTTAAATCTTTTATTTTTTTTAATTTAATATTACATTTCAATCTAAAAATTCAATCTTTGAAATATGACAACAGCGTTTTGCTTTTTTACATACATATGTCATTTAAAATGGATATGAGTCTTTGCTCATGATCATAAAGTTAATACGAAAATCTTTATAAGGAGTTTTTTCTGGCATATATTTCTTAAAATTGATATTTCTTTGGTGTAATAGATCATTGGTTTAATTTTATCAATTTTCATTTGCAGTTTCAATTTATCTGTTTGCACTATTTTAAGTAATTGTAGTATTGCGGTATCGCAAACAGTTCAACGATGTCATCAGCAAACAAAGGCATACAAAACACTTGTTGAAAAATTTTTACAAATATTTCCGACTTCTTTACTCCACAATTTCAGAACTCGTTTAAAGAAAATAGAAGTGGGCTTAAATTATTTCAAGCCTAACTTCCAACTTCGATAAAATCTAATGTTTTTTTCAGGGACACTGCCCTTTGCGAGGAAGTGCCAAATCCTTTAAGAGTATCATTGTCATGAAAAGTGCTTCTCACCTTAGTCGTTCGGATTCAACGTTAAAATGGTAGGTCCCCTCCTATCCCGTAGAACTAACAACACACACAAAAGGATTGGTTGGGAGTTGTTAAATCACTAGGCCGTGGTACTTCGGAGCTGTTGTCAGTGCCACTTAATTTATTTTTTTTTTAAATTGCATACTTACTCAAAACCATCTGTAATTAATGCAAACTAATTATTTATGTGTTCATTTGGTAATGTATAATAGCTTAAAGCAAGCATCAACATATGAAATAAAAGGCACGACTGGGTCGCACAAACTTGTTCTTGTGTCAAGTTACCAAGAGCTAAAAAAAACTTGCCACGATATTATTTTATATGAAATTATTTCTTAAATTTTTTTCTTAAATAAGAAATAATTAAAAAAATATAATAAAAATAAATAACTTTAAAAAACACTTTATAACAAACGAGAGTTTTCCGAGAAAGTCGTGGTGTGCCAGTAATTATTATTATTATTTTTTTTTTTTCAAAATTGTAGGTCCAGTTTTTGAAAAAATCCATTTTTTTTCAAACAACTTTGTGAAAAAATTTTTTTTTGAAAATTTTGGCGAGTGCCAATTTTGGCTAATTAATAATTTTCATATGAAAAATAAGTTTCAAAAAAGATTCATGAATTATTTTTCAAAATATTCAAATTTCAAAAATAAAATTGTTTAATTAATCTAATTTTTTTAAGAAACGCCATTAAAAAATTAAGTACGCCATTATTGTTAGGTTTTCTTAGAAATAAAATATTGTAAAAATCCACTCAGTCGTTAACGAGAAAGTCAAAATTAAAAAAAAAAATATTATATAATTATATTGCAGGTACCGTTAAAACTGTTCCCAAAACAATATGGTTTATGCTATCTGAAAGGCTTTTAGTTTATTATCACTTATGTCAAATTTTATATCAAAATCGTTAGAGCCGTTTTCGAGAAAACGAGTTTTTTCATACCCGTTATATGGCAGGTACCGTTCGTTTTAGGCCTAGAACAAAAATTCAAAAAAAAACCCCTGACTGTCACCCTTAAAAATCCTGTATACCGAGTTTTTGTGAATTTGTCTTACACCTGTGTTTATTAGATTTGACCTTTCCCATTTTATTTTGCTTTGTCAAGCACCCGCACTTCTTAAGCTTCATGCAAGATCTTTATTACAAATTCCATTAACAATCCGTTTTTCAACTAAATCACCAATTTTCTCCCCATTGGGAAATCATTAACATCCCGTTGTGTCATTTTTCCTGCAAAAGAAAACACCTTCATTCTCTTCTGCATGTTTGCATCGTTAAAAAAGTAATTTCCTACATCGTTACGCAAACACATTCCAGCCATCATTAGAACACCCCGTCTTTCTTTGTTGTATTTGTGTGCCAAATGATTATTTCATCGATTCACGGATTATTAGACCAGTTATGCAAACAAACATCTCGCCATTCTAATGCAATTTTAAATCGTCCTGTCGTGTGTCGTCGTCGGTCGTCATCATACTTGAATCAAATGTGGATTGCTGTCTCACAATTTCATTCTACCCTTTTTGGATTTTCCGAGTTAAAAAATTTGCATTAAAATGCACCCCTTGCGCGATAGCACAAGCATATTGCGTAATGTCTGTCTTCCTTTATTTGTTTAGTCCGCATTCTTGAATATCCTTGTTTGTGTGATGTTTAATGTTTTTCCATCAAAAATAATTTCTGTAAAATGAGAAAGGGAAACAGGACTCCGGTGTTGCACTGTTATTTTATTAACGGCGCATTTGAAATGAAGGATATTCACAGGATGATAAAAAAATTGTTTGCACGCAGCTCCCTTACCTATATTTCTTTTGCAATCAACAAAATTGAAAGATCGTACAAATGTTTGTTTGTATTACACACAGAACACGCACCACGTCACAGCCAGAAAACTAACCAAAACTTCACACGCATATAACACAGGAGGACGGACTATAACCCAACACCAGAACTCATCCTATATTTAAGGGTAGATCTTCGTTTAACCTCTCTTCCCATAATAAACCAACAAAGACAAGAGCTTTGTAACTATTAGAAAATTTAAATATCCCTTACAGGCAACAAGAGGAAAAAAGAGTCCGGGAAATGCCCACCGACCGGTAAAATTATCCCGTTTATGTCATATTATTATGCGTAGGGATTTGTTTCGTTGACATTGCCATTGCCTAAAATTGGATTTGGAAGATATGAGGGTGCTGAAATCATTATGGGGATGAAAAAGGACATTCTAGTTGAATTTTTTAATATAATATTTAGGCATCGGAATTAAAATCCCTGAGTCAAGGGGTCGCGCACAAAGTGACGAAGAAATCAGCAGGGGTTGTTGTTTGAAACCGAGACTGTAATTAGTTGAAGAATCCAGGACGAGGTGTAAGGACGCACCCTTGTTTTATGTTCATACATTTATGTATTTGAACGTGTTGTTTGCTTAGTCAAGTTTATTGATGGCTGACAAAGACAACTAAAGTTTAAGCTTCCCTAATAAAGGTGGCAAAGTTTGTTTGGAATTTAAACAATTTCTTATAAGAGCCCTCGAGATGCAAAATCACATAATTTTAATATTTTATGCGAAGGTTTATTTAGGTTAGGTGTTTATTATGCTTGGCTTAATTTTCACCCTTTTACTTATGATTAACATTTTGTATATTTATACGTAGGTTTGCTATTTTAAATTTTTACTTGCGATCTTGTGCACAGAGAGGCAATAGTTATGTACCTATTCATAGGAAAAAAGTATTTAAGATAACAATCAATCACAAAGAGTAGAGAAAATAAAGAAAATTATAATTTGAACTTTAAAAAAAAAAAAAAAAAGTTTTCAAAATATTTTCAAGCCATATTTTTCAGGCATTGCAGGACTGATATCAAATTTTATCAAAATCGGTCGATAAATTAAAGAGATAGTCGATACAAAAAAAAAACCGTTCTGTGGTAGGTACCGTTTAGAAATTATTTTCGAAAAATAATTCTTATAAGACTTTATCGTTGTAAACAAAAATCCCTCATATGAATTTTTATCAAAATCGATCGTATTTTTTTCGAGAAAAATTAGTTTTTTCCTTTACGTTTTTATGGCAGGTACCGTTGTTTTTTTTAGCTAGATTAAAAATTTCAATTTCTCCTCTAGGGATTGGGTCATAAACCCCACATATCAAATTTGATGCTAATCAGTTCAGCCGTTTAGGCTGTAGTTACTTATACAACCAGACTGACAGACAGACAGACAGACAGACAGAATTTCCGGACCCACTTTTTTCGTCTTCTTCATGTTTGATTGTTATCTCGAATTATTTTTTTGCACCAATGCATAACTTGCCTTAACCTATAATTGCAAGTAAAAAAAGTCCGGTCTGTCTGTCTGTCTGTCTGTCTCTACTAAGAGAACTTATTTTTTGTGTGAAGATTTAAGAAACTTCCATTAAAGAAAGTGCAGCATTTCTTGAAAGAATCGAAAAACAGTATTTTAAAATCTTACCTGTATGTAAGATTTTACAAATAATAGTGAAGAAGTCGCTTCAATGGACCGAATACTTAGAACTGCTAACGGCCTATTAGAACATTTTCCACTATAAAAAGTTTTGAAAATAAATTTCCAAACTGTGTTATCACGCTTTGTACGCAACTGATAAGGCTAATCGGCGATCTTATAAAAAAGTCCTTAAAACACCATGAAGAAGCCGAGTTTACATGCAAGTGACAACAATCAACATAGAGTTTAAAATAGAAGCCTACTGAGGTGCTCTTCAGTCAAAGAAAATGATGGCTAAAATTGCTTAATGTTATAAGTGACTTGTCGAAATTTTACCTGAGAGCTCTTTTTAAAGTTCAGAATGTTATAAGTTATAACAAATAAGAAAATTGTTTTCTGAAATTAAATTCTTACCAATTTTTAGAAAACAAAGATTATTTTTCATTTTATTTTGAGATTTTAAAAATCTTTACGTAAAATTTCAAAAACGGACTTATAACATTCATCTGAACACCAGAAAAAGATTAACGACTTTAGATAGTAGATTGCAAACAAAAATACGAATTCTTCATTTAAATCGCTAGTTTAACTAGCCATCTGATCCTAAAAAAATTTAAATTACTTTTATAGTGTTTTCGTAGTTAAAGGAATTAAACAAAATCATCGACATATCTTATCTCTAATTAAAATTAATTGTAAATCCGATGTAGAAAGCCAACCTTATCGCAGACTATCTCTTGAATAATTTTAAGCCTTTCAGCGACAAATAATTTGCACTTTGTTGATAAAAACGATGATTTGGAAATTCCTTTCGTCAGGCTCACAAATTTAAAAAGCATGTTCCTACACAGTTTAAACAATAAATCACTTGGGTATTAAGTATCTAATTACTCTTCAGGCTTTGAAATAAATGCTAACTAATAAGCTAACTAAATAATAAAATAATTGAAGACTATTATCAAACCAGCAGTTTGGATTACGGAGAGTAACGTACGGTACGCGAAAAAGATGAACTTATTAAAATTTAAACTGGTATACCACAAGGTAGTGTCCTACGACCAACTCTGTATTTGTTATGTACTAGAATATTAGACTAGATTTTAATATTCCAGTGGACAGCAATGCTTCATGCTGATGATACGGCAGAGACAAAATTTAGGTTCCATAATGCAACAGAATATCCATCCAATTTTATGGTTCGATTGTTAAATTATTTGAAAAAAGGTGTTTTTCAATATGGCGGCTAACGCAAACTCCTTACTATCCTCGTATTCTGTTGCAAGAAAAAAATTCTCTGCTGACTAGCTAGCTTATTATAACGGGTGTTTTTTTCGAGGTATAGAACTTTAATTTGGCATTACTTTTCAAGATGGCGACCGATTTAACAGCTGTTGATTTATTCTCAGTTTGGTTTGGCAATTCATCATGAATAGACTCACGCCTGAACAACGCTTGCAAATTGTGCAATTTTATTTCGAAAATAATGGTTCTGTGCGGAATACGTATCGCGCGATGAAGCGCACTTCTGGTTGAATGGCTACGTGAACAAACAAACTGCCGCATTTGGATTGAAGCTAATCCTCAAGTGTATTTATAAACACTGTTACAACCAGAAAAACTGACTGTTTGGTGCGCTTTATGGGCTGGTGGAATCATTGGTCCGTACTTCTTCAAAAACGATGATGGCCACAACGTTACAGTCAATGGTGATCGGTATGGAGCCATGATTACTAACTTTTTCATTCCTGAATTGAACAATCATGATGTCCAGGAGCTATGGTTCCACACACAGCTCGTGCGACAATCGCTTTATTGAAAGACACGTTTGGTGACCGCCTAATTTCACGTTTTGGACCTGTGAAAAATTTCACGTTTTGCCACAAATGGAAAAAGTCATGGAAAATTGGACGTCCAGATTGGACTAATCAGAATCAGAAGCCAGAAATCATATTTAAAATGTAATGCCACAAGATAGTCTTTCGAATAAATAAAAAATCATATCAATCAAATATTCCATTGTTGTTTTATTGCAATTTAAAGTTCTATACCTCTAAAAAAACACCCTTTATAAAAGTGCATTTATATAGTTTTGTTCGTACTTTATTTATTTAGATTTTAAAAAAAATCATGCGGTGACGCGATTCTGCTTATAATTTGAATTGCCTAAGTTAAACCTTTAGACAACGTGTTCCAGCAACAAGTTTGTACGACTCAGTAGTATACCTTTTATTTGTTTTATAATACTTGTCATCCCAACGGAAACCCCCCAATTTGTATGTGTTTTTTTCACTTGAGGTGTAAATAAAAAATTTGCAATGCAAATTTCTTTAAAACTGAAAAAAGATAAGGAAAATGTTAAAATATACAAAACTAAGGAAATTAAAATTAATTATTTAGGGGCCAGTGTTTAGTTGAAAGTTCTTTTACAAAAGTTCAAATGTTACAGAGAATGTTTATTTTTAGAATAATTCTTAAAACAAACAGAAATTGGGGTAATATTCCTCTAAGGAGATAATTGTTTTGTGTTTCTTGTGATTCTAGTTTTTCTTAACAAATATTGTATATTTAGGAATTCTTTCCCTAGTTTGAAAAAAAACCTAATTTGTGAAGTTATATTACTAGTTGACTTTGTACAATAGCATGGCTCACAGATAATTATAAATGTAATATGCATTTTTTTTCTCCAAATTAAGTTCGTAGCATTATTTAGTAAACAGCAATTAAAAGGCTGTTATTTTGATTATTATCCTTTTTTTGTATGTATAAAAATTAAAAGAAGGTACCTTTTCTTCAGAATATATTAAATTATCTATCTTTTCAAACGAATAAGAAAATTAGTTTGGCAATTAAGTTTTTTTTTTATATGAAAAAATACTAAACATTTAAATATGTTAAATGCAAATAATTGTTTGCACGGTTCGGCATGACAAAACCTACTTTTGCAGGGGTGGAATCGGCTAAGTTGATTTTTGATAAGTGACAAATCTACACTTTCTGTCTGCGTAAGGTGATCATCACAGTGATAGCTAAAAACCAATCACAAAAATATTGTGATAGTCATCTTCTCATGAAATTGACGTTTCATTTTTATTTTTGTGGCAATGTGACTAGAGTTACCACACGCATACAAAACATTATAAATTTTTGAATTTTTTTTCAATTTTAGTCACCAAATCATCAAAAAATATTTCTTTTACCGTATGAGTATACAATAATCGAAAATAAATGGTTAAATTTATAATTTTTGCTTTAATTCACTAAAAAATTAACAATTTCAATGAATTTACTTGAAAATATGACTACGGCAACAATGTTTTTCACAAAAATGTCACTCACAAATTGAACAAAGTTGAATTAAGTTGAATTATTGGATGTGATCACCTTACGCAATAGGAAAAATCAATTTGAGCACAAGTGATGATCAAAAATGTGACAATCAACTATCATCTTACGCGATTCCACCGGTCAGGTTTGATTAAAATATCGATTTTTTTGTACACGAAACTAAGAAAAATTAAATGTGATTTTAAAAATTTATTATTTTTCCTATATTTTGACAAAGTTGAGATTTTTTGAAAGCTATTGTAAGGTTTTTTTCAAAAAAATTTTACAAGTGTCGAAGGTGCCCCAGTGAAGGGCAACTGATGAGTGCAAAATGAACATCCGCATGATACGCTATTTTTTCATGGACTAAATGACATACAAATCTAATTTGAATCAAATCATTTATGTTCTATAATGCAAAAATAATTTTTGTTCAAAATTTGTTTTAATAATTTGTGAATATGTATTAAATTTGACTCAGGGACGCTTAAAACCAGGTATGTATGAGTCAAATGCCCGTTTTTTTTCAAAAGAAAATTACAGAATATAGGGTGTAAAAAATAAATATTGTGGATACATGAAAGGTGAAACAGTTTGTAAACGGGGAAAGTGGAGCAGTGGCGTAAATACGGGGGGGGGGCAAATGGGCAATTGCTTTTTGTTGGCATATTATTTCACTCTTTCGGGTGACGTTACACTTTACATACAAAAAGCACATATTTCATACCCAAACTTGCACCCACCCAAACTAGTACACACCCCAAATACTATAGTGGGCCAAGCAGGAGAGGTTGCCAGGGGGGGGCAGCATGCCCCTTAACCAATATCAACTATTGGAGACACCTGGAACTAAAGTCTTTTTCTCCAAAAAAATATGACCGATTTTGATGAAATTTTTTGTGACTGTTTTTTTGCCAGAGATAAAGTTTTCCGTTAGAATTTTTTTTTAAATCATCTTATAAACGGTACCTGCCATATAAACGCTATAGAAAATCCAATTTTTCTCGAAAAAATACGATCTATTTTTATACAATTTTGTATGAATGATGCCAGTAATAAAGTTTTTCGTTTGAATTTTTTTTCAAAAACACCATATTAACGTTGCCATAAAAACGCTATAGAAACTATGTTTACCTGTGATTTATTTATTATAGTTTCTTGTTTAGTATCCTAAGCCAAAGGTTAGTAATCTGACAAAAGAGCAAGTTTGTCCGACCTAGCCGTGCTTTTTATTTTGTTTGGAATACTGATAGTTACTTCACACGATGCATTTCTGCAAACATTCATGACACAAACACCAAGTGAAAAATTTATTAAACCCTTCGATGAACTTCAATCATCTAATTTAAAAATCTTTGGTTTTAAAGCTGAAATTGAAGACACGTTATTCAATTACAAACCTATTCTCAATGAGAAATATTCAAATGTTTTTCTGTGCGAAACCAACTACACTAATTTTATAGCAATTTGAGATTCTCTTAATACCGAATTTGCTTTCACCCTTAATTTTTTTTACAATGAAAGATATTTCAAAATCAAACGGCAATCAACTATTTCGATGGTCTAAGGAAATAAGTCTGATAAAGAGTGCTTTCTATGGTTTCCTCATCAATGAAAATTCAATATATAAGAATATATTGAACTCTTTTATTCTATACAGGCATAAATAACAGGACTGTTGAAACTATTGGAAAAGAAAATCTTTTGAAGTAAAAAGCTTTAAATTGAATATTTTCGAATGAAAACCAACTTTTCCAACATTGAAAGTAGAAGATCAGAAATGGATTTGGATAGCAATGGAAGTGTTTTTAGTTTGCGATACTTTGTGTTTCATTGGAGACATCTTCAAGTGGACGATTCATTAGTTTGATAAAGAATTTTGTAATTTTTGTGATCTTACACCATTTTATTATGTACAGCACTTGCAACTTTAAAAAAACCACCAATAAACAATGAAAGCTTATTATTGTGAAAGTTCGAAACCTGTTAAAATCCATAACTTTTTTAACAAAAAGGATTTTTTTGTTTAAAGTTTGTTTTCAATTAAATGGACTTCATCTATCTTTCCTTTTTCACATACTTGTATGATTTCCCTTCAAAAGTTTACCCTACCTTCTTAAAAATATCTCCCCTCCATCATATAATAATTGTGAACTGGTCGGCATTATACAAACAAAATTCAGCACAAATTAATATTTCATTTTGATATAAGCAGCTTACATCATTTAGACTCTTACCGCCCTCCCCGCCTCATGTTACCCTGGAAATCATAAATTCGTTTCCTTCTTAAAAATTACTATACCAACCAAGCAAACCAACTCCATTCCGGCCAAGTGGAAAAACCTCACATTTGGCCATAAAGATACAAATATTTTGAATGTTTTGTGTGTGCACCCAGAAATATTTAAGGATTTAATTACGTCGTCGTCGGTCGTCCAACTAAGGTTTGTTGGTGGTCGACCGACTCAAGCGCGAAAGCAATGATGAACGCTTTTAAACATTTTATGTGCACCAGCAACATTTGTAATCTCACCCCTCACATCCAGTTCCTTAACTTACAAATGGGTGCTTCCAAAAAATACAGTCATCATCGACAAAATGCCTCCATAGATACAGTTATAATGCAAACTTGAAAATCCTAGGAAATTATTTTTTATCACGATTTCCGGATCGTTCTGTGTTTGCAATGCTTTTTGCGTTGTTGATTTTTTTTTTCTTTGCACCAACCTCTCCCTAAAGGAAACAAAAAAAAAAATATATAAAACTCTTGGCACTTTGACGAGGACGACGACGACTATGAAAAAGGAGATTTAAGAATTCAATGTTCATAAGAAAACAAAATATGAGTCTCATAACTCATAGAACCCAGCAAGAGTAAGAGAAAGCTAGAAAACTAGAGAGTTATTCAATTTATTCTGACTTATAAAAGTCCTTTAGACATGCTAGACAATTTATCAAGTTTTTTCGCGGCACCAATAGCAGTTAAGTGGCTATAACGATGACTACTGGTATAATATACCTGGGGTATAAGAAAAGACCAAGAAGAAGAAAAAAAAGACTTCGAAATACAAACAACGGGTATTGAAATGAAAAATCCCATGGCATTAAAGTAAATCGTAGATAATGGACATTTAGAGATGAAGAACAAATACCAGGACGAAATACAATGCGGGAAGTATAATATATTAAAGTCATTGAAATTTATATGTATATTTTCGCTTTGAAGTTTATATTATTTTCAAGAAAGCTTTGTTGAAAATTCAGTAAATATACAACTTTTCTATTAACTTTTTGTAATTTTGATCTTTAAGGATATTTTGACAATCCCGCAGAAGCTTATTGAAAATAAATTGAGTAAAGTTCATCACAATATTTTGTTTTATGGGTTCAAATTATGTTTCTTCATAGTAGGAATGTTTTTCAATGTAATATTATATGCAATTTTTATAGCATTTTTGGGTATGTGAAGGGGTGCTCTTTTGTTTTTCGGTTCAATAGTCAAATGTTTCGAAATTTTAAATTAGATAGTAGGTTGAAGGTAAGCTTTACGTGGGTAATCGACAATTTAGCCTTAACCATACGGTGGGCGAACCCACAGCTGGTTAATTTGAACGACAACCACCATCCTATTAGATAGAATTAGTAGATAGATAGATAGATATTTTATAAAGCAGTCGGTAATCATCGACAATTTTTGCGTACTAGATTGGGTTTGATGTCATCTAGCTGATGAGCCCACCATCAAACTAGGGCGAAACGCAATGCTTTTGGAGTAAAGGCCACAAAACCTTTAATATTGAATTTCATTCATAAATACTCCACTAAATAAATTTTAATTCGACTATTTTTAGTCTTTTTATTGTTTTTATTTGTTCATTCTTATAACTTCGCTTGGCCACGAGCATAACATCATAATTTCTAATGTCTAACTTTAATCAAAGTTCTTTAGAATAATATAATTCACAGGAAGTTTTCTCTGTAAATTTTATAAAGCAGTCGGTAATCATCGACAATTATTGCGTACTAGATTGGGTTTGATGTCATCTAGCTGATGAGCCCACCATCAAACTAGGGCGAAACGCAATGCTTTTGGAGTAAAGGCCACAAAACCTTTAATATTGAATTTCATTCATAAATACTCCACTAAATACATTTTAATTCGACTATTTTTAGTCTTTTTATTGTTTTTATTTGTTCATTCTGATAGATATTTTATACAAATTATTTAAATTTTTTTATTTCAATTATTTTCTTCTTATTTGAATAAATTAGAGCATGGCATTGCTGCCGTCTGCCCGACGTATTAGAATATTACATTTTGTAGCTTTTTCCCTTTCGTATGGTTTTCTTAATTAATAAGCCCAAGGATACCTTCTTTTTTTTTTTTTGGAGCCAAAGAAAATTAGAATTAAAGGAACGAAAACTATAAGTTTTGTTAAAAAAACAAAGTTTATTCGCCAAGACTAAAAAGCTTTTTGATAATGAGCAGTAGCAGCCGATAGACTTAATAAAAAAATTGAAATGAATGATTATGGATATGGACCCAAATTCCATTTAACTGACCTTGTACAATTTAAAACAACATTAGAAAAGCTCAAAACAATAGAGCCAATGAAGATTGTGAGACATGGGACTTATATTGTACACGATTCCCATCTACAAACATATCAACGGTGTTCAAATGCCTAATCAGTGGAGTGATAGTTGTTACGTTTTTCAATTAAAAGTATAGATAACGTTGAATCAATCTAAGGATTACCGCTTTTTTTATCTCCAGATTTATTTTTTCTCCTTAAACCAAAATCTTTAAAAATTTTCCTTTTTTTACACATTTTTCCTTTTTTTTTTTCATAAAAGCAATATTTTCATACTAGGTACATACATAACGAACCTTTTATTTCCTATTTTCCATTTTCGGAGCTTATATGCAAAAAAGCTGTGTATGCCTTTATTTTAATTTTATACAATTTTCATTCTAAATACATAAATTTTCTTCCTTCAAGAAACGTTCCTAACTTCACTTCAGTATTTGTCTATATCTGTCACAACGTGTTCTTTACATGTATATTTGCTATGAAATCACCCCTCAACGACTGAACGGATTTGGATGAAATTTAGTAGATAGATGTACCATCAGGCACTGTATGAAAACATGGTATTTACTATTTTTTTCGCGGAAAAATCTACCGTTCCTATATGAGAGGCTTAAACGTAAAATTTTTATTGAATGGGCATTTTTTTGCTCAGCTTTTACAACTCAACAACAGAACGGATGTAAATGATTGGTATAAGTAAATGGTTTATTGGTATAATCGGAAATCCCACTTTTCTAAATTAATTCTTAAAATTTTCTTAATCTTCCCCTATCGAAATAATTTTTTTCTTTAATACTTCTTTACTACTTCTTTAAGAAGTATGACATTTCTTAAAATAAATATTTCTTGTTTTGTTCAATAATAATTCTTTTATTCATATTCCTGCACCGGGTCTCGAACTCGAGCTACTTACTGAGTTAATCTGATATATACAAATATTTTTCTAAAAGAGTATGAGACCTACAATATTACATTAGATGATATCACATTCGATGTCGCTATAAATTAGCTATACCACTTTTAAAAAGCATAAAGAAGTATTGAAAAATAAAATAAAACCGATTTAAGAAGTGTCTCAAATTGTAAAACCATTTTTGAACACTTGAAGTAAAGAGAACTTATACCAATTTAAGTTCTAAAAGATAATATCGTATCTGCATAATACCAAATAAATATTGAATGAAGAATGAATTATGAAATCTGATACCAAAATTATACTAGTTATTTTTTTGATACTTGTGCTAAGACCAGTGCGAATATGTTTTGGGTAAATCAACTGCAATGTATATACAGTGTAAGAATCAGAATAAAATGACATCATTGTTTTTCAAGTGAATTGTGAAATGTGAATTTGTGAAATGTGAATTTGAACAAGGAAAACAATTCACGAGATCTGATGATACACTTAAGAAACGTATTTCTATAGAAATCTATATGTTGAGGATAGTTGATATGTAAGATAAAATCAAAACAAAAGTAAGATGCACTGCAGGCGGCATCGAACATTTCCCAATCGAGATCGTGTACTCCAATGAGTCAATCGCTCTTTAATACAAATCTTATACTTATCTACTTGAAGGTAAGATGAAGGATCCGAAAGAGAATTAGTTATTTTCTTAATAATTAATACTTAAGATAAAGCCGTCACAAGTAAGATCCTTAATCCTTGAAGCAATCACATGCATCGACGTGATTTTCAGTGATATTGATCTAACCGACAAGATACGTAATCAAAGCTTCTGATGTTTGAGTTATGATATGAAGTATAAATCCATATAGACACCATTACCACTGCTTCAGTATACTTTGACACCCTACATGATAACTTACAGTTGCGTGACCAAGCGGAAGAATCTAAAAAAAAGGATCTAAAAAAAAATGGAGAAAAAAAACACTCTCATAAATTAAATTATATTAGCGATTCAAAAATAAGGATCCACTCCAAAGATTCTCACCAAAACTGCTGCAACATCAACGGACTGAGTTTCGATGCAATAGAATACAAAAGGACATTGTTTTAGGACCTAGGAGCATTTTTCGACTTTTAACTGCTAACTTATATATGAAAGAAATATCGAAGAACAAGCAAAATGTTGCGTTCATCAATATTTCAACAAAGTTGTACTGACTGATGTTATCGAGAGTGCGTTAATATAAAACTTATCTTCAAACTTAATGATAAATTTGTTTACCTCAGCTCTTCTTAACCCAGCTTCAATTTATCCTTGTTGCTGTTTAAATTTTTCCTTACGACTATCGCTTTAATCTACTTTAATATTGGATATTAAAATGTTGTTTTGAAAGGATTATTTCTTTGATCTCATGTCTTACAGTCAAAAGTCGGCTATATGTATACAGGTTGGATTTAAGACAAGAAAAAAATCGTATGGGAGGGGGGGTCTATTTCCCTCCGTTTAGGCGTTAGGGGCAATTTTCTAAAACATTGACTTAAATCAGAAAAAAAAAATTATTTAAAAACAAAGGTGAATGATACAAAGCCTTGTTATATTTTTTTGGAAAGTCGGAAAACTACTCTTTTATTTAATTTTTAAATTAAGTTGTTTAAGTGAACAGTTTTAAAAAAATTAATTTTCAAACTCAAAATTTAAAAAAAAAAAACTAAAAAAAAATGTTTAAACTAATTTTTTTCAAAATTTTATGTAATAACCTATTATTTTTATTTTCAAAATTCAATGCTCTTATTAATTTTTAGTCAAAAACAGAAAACCGGATGCCAAACTGTATCTTAATTTTTGAGATATTAAAAAAATTAAAAGTAAAACTAGTAAGTAAAGTAAAAAATTAATTCGGTTTTTTTTAATTATTTGATTAAAATCGGATGGTATGTAATAAAAAATAAAAAAGGGATAATTCCCTAATTAATAATTGACCTGAGCAGGTCAAATTTGGGAAAACCAAAAAAAAAACTGTTTTTCTTGGAAAAAAATACTTCTAGTTTTTCTTTATTTCTTAAAAACTAAGATACATTTTGGCATACGGTTTTCTGTTTTTGACTAAAAATTAATAAGAGCATTGAATTTTGAAAATAAAAATAATAGTTAATTACATAAAATTTTGAAAAAAATTAGTTTAAAAATTTTTTTTTTTAAGTTTTTTTTTTCAAAATTTTGAGTTTGAAAATTAATTTTTTTAAAACTGTTTACTTAAACAACTTAATTTAAAAATTAAATAAAAGAGTAGTTTTCTGACTTTCCAAAAAAATATAATAAGGCTTTGTATCATTCACCGTTGTTTTTAAATAATTTTTTTTCTGATTTAAGTCAATGTTTTAGAAAATTGCCCCTCCCGCCTATCTTGTCTTAACTCCACCTACACGCTCAAGCTTTTTGGTGCACCTTATACCAATCACCTTGTATACGTAGGTGACGTGTTTGTTAGAAGATTTAAAAAATTCAACCTGTAAAACATTTAACACTACACTAGTTTATTACATAATTTTTATTTTTTTCTTGCTCGAAGAAGTATTTTTATAAGAATATAGATTGCCAAAAAAAAAAGAAGTGTTGCCAAGCAATTCTTTTCTGTTATCATTATAATTAAATTAAGAACCATCAACAGTAAAACTCATTAAAACTGATTATTTTCTAATCGTTCTTCTCTGACTTTGCACAGAAGTTAAAATCATCGTGATACAGCGCAAGATACTTATATCAGCAATCCAGGTCCTTCCTAAGATTGATGGTTTTTCTTTCATTCTATACGACAAGAACAAAAGTCGACAATTTCTTAAACAAATGAAAAACAAAAATACACTTTCAAATGCAAATGAGAGTATAGCAGGTACCTACTTCCGGTCTAGTCACCATTGCATGGCACTTTTACTGTTAGATTACTTATCAGTTTCTCTCCATCATTTTGTAAGAAATCTGCCTCTGAAATGAAGGACTTCTATTTATTTAAGTGAATAATGAATTTCAAGTAGAAAACGACAGCAAACTGTGAACTAAATGTCGTTGTTGTCGTCGTTTGGAAGTCCATTTGGTTGGTTTCTTCCTTCCGCCACCAACCATATTATATCTCCTTGGGTTGTCGTTCTCGTCCCTTTATTTGTAATTAATTTGATTTGGATAATAATTCGCTGCGAGGATTGATGGTTGACTCAAGTTACTCGGTGAAGCCTCTATCATTTGTCATCTCAACACAGCAGGTAGCAACACAAGTCAAGAAAATTTCTAAATATGTAGTCTATGGAAAAGCAAAATGGAATAACTGTAAAGCTATAGGGGAGGCGGATGTTATAGAATATCCTACTCGTGACGATAATAAACAAAAATTAAATGAACGAAACGAAATAGAATAACAGTCCGTGTGACAGCTTTGGCAACATAAGCCGACGTTAATGGAAATTCAAGGGGAGCCAACATTTTCCACCAAGTTCTGGAATGGATTAGGGGATATTTCGGGAGTTTCGTTTAAGTCTACGAAATTGGACTAAGATAACAATCTGAATAAGATGAACGTTGATAGGTGCGCGCCTATTCCTCAAATTATATACCTGACAACGGTGTGAATGAGTGAAATATTATTTCATTATATTCAATTTGCTTGGAAGGGAAGAGGAACAATATACCTTATGAAGTACGAATAAATTACTTTTTAGAATTTATTTGTAACGAATTTGAATGAAGTGGTATTTTTGCGCTTGTGCTGGTCTATAACAAAAAAAATTATTTATACGGCTATAAAAATGATATGATTCATTATTTTTAAATTTGTATCTTTATATTATAAATATCTTTTGTTTACAAAGAATAGACACATTTTCGCCTTCTAAAAGTATATTACAGCCAATTTATCAATAGTTGGCTTTATTTCACATTAAAAAAGCGAAACTACGAGCAGATTAATAGCAGGCAAGAAAAATGGACAAGATCGGAGGAAAAATAATTTTAACGAAGGAAGGATCGATTTGTGGTGTGAAAAGTAAAAAATCGGGTGAATTTTTAACATAGGTAGGTATATGGCTACGGGTCAAGCCTATTTTTCTAAAAAAGGAAGCTGAATTATATCAGCATCTGGCTTCTGAGATTTAAAGCTGGCCAGTTATTAGAAAACACCGTGCAGGGAAGTAAAATACCTTCACCACTAGTGAGAATAAATAACTCACTTTGAGTGGGAAGTACTATAACCTGAAATTTGGTAAAGTTATTTCTCGCCTAAGTATTTTTTCATAAAAACCGTAAATCAGTCAGTAAATAACATTGGGCGGACTTGGTCCCGTGCCTCCAACAATTGATGATATTAGAAAAGCATGCTGCCCCATGCCTGGTCAACTATAGGATTTGAGGTGGTTGCGAGTTTTGGGTGGGTGCAAGTTTGGCTATGCATTATTGTGTGCAATTTGTATGAAAAGCGTAACTTTGAAGTTATTTTTTCAAATTATTTCTCACTTTAAAGATAAGTTATTTCCCACTCAAAGTGGAAAATAAATTCACTTCAAAAGAATGAAGTTATTTCCCACTAGTATGGTGAAGTTTTTACCTTGCACCATAAAACACATTCAGCTTTGAAAAAATATGCTCGGCTCGTTGTTCATTAGACACTCGAATAATCTTCAAACGGGATAGGGACATAATCCCGGCGAAGAAAACTGACTGTTTTCAGCGACTTAAATTCAAAAATTCCCGACAGACAAAATTCCGACTTCCATAATTCAGACAGACAATCGTAACTGCCAAAGTCCCGACTGAATGAATTCCGACTATACTAAAATCCTGGTACTGTGAAAATACCGAACAGTAGGTATGCTATTTAAAAATCTCGACTTTCACTTTCACCACATTACCTTAAGAAATATCGACTTTTTGCACGTTTCTCGGAAATTGGATTTTTGTTCGTGGTAGAAAAGTTACCCTGACGCACAACACCAATCAGACTCTACTATATCTTCAAAGAGATAAATCGGATAACGCTCCCTATATGAGCCACATCTCCGAATATATCCTAGTAGAGCCCATATAAGATGTCATTTTAAAGTAGTTCATCTTAACTTATTCCGTTACGATTCCGTCTAGAGAATTTTTCGCTGCCTTCTCATCAATGAAGTGCTTTGGTAAAAAAGAACTTTATAAATTTATAGCGACATCATAGTTAATTTTGACCTGTCCACCATATGTGGATCTTCTGCGGAAACTAAGCAGTTCCGTGATCGTATATAGCTCTAGGTTGCGTCGTCATAAGCCCAACTGCAATACCAAGGCTTACCCTTTGGTATGTAAACTGCTTTAATACTTTGATTAGAATATTGCAATAAGCAGTTTAACTTCATCATGCATTTATGACATATTTTTCTAGACTTAATACAAAAGAAAAAGGTTAGGTAGCCTATACTCCGATGTGTTTCGTCTGAGTGTGAACGGTAGGCATCATCAGTTAGGGCGTCCACACTCTCCTATTTTATATAGTCACTTACATCGACTAAAATAAAATATGTGTCTTAGGAGAGTGTGGACTCAGGCGAAACACATCGGAGTATAGGCTACTTAACCTTTTTCTTTGAATTTCATTCAATCACTCCACTAAACTAAAATAAAAATTAACAACTAGCAATAGTTGTTTTTTTTTTTTTTTTTTTAATGGAGCTTAAAGCAAACATCAGCAGATGAAAGAAGATTTGCCAACACATATAATGTGTCCCACTGGCTCATCACTTAGTGCAGGTGTTAGTTGTTAGTAAGCACAATGCAACAAAAACAAAAACACATGCACATAAAAACATGAAAACATATAAAGTCAAAATTAAAAAAAAAAAATGACACAGAAACATTTAGGATCGTGGAGCACTGGTTCTGAAAATAGTTTTTAAATTACTTTTATTTAAATTTAAATCCAACACACCCCCATTCAAGTTATATAACTTACTCATCCGCGTGAGAGGCTCATGCATGCCATAATTGGTTCTGTGATGTTCAATATTAAAAAGCTCAGAACTTCGAAGATGGTACGACCGTCCGCGGTAGTTAAAACCAATAAAGGCTAATAGGTCCGACGAATCAATTTGTCAGATAAGTTGATGGAGAAAAATTAAGTCATTGTTTACTCTACGTTGATATAAAGATTGTATCTGCAAAAGCCTTATCCGATGCTTGTATGGTGGCAGGTTACAAGGATCAGCCCATGGAAGGCCTTTAAGAGCAAAGGGAATAAAATTATGCTATACTAATTCAATACGTTTTTTATGGATTTCATAGAAAGAGGTCCATACTTGTGAGGCATACTCAAGATGCGGCCCAACATAACATTTATACAAAGAGAGGGTAACGTATGGATCGTTAAATTCCTTTGCCCACCGTTTTATGAATCCAAGCATAGAGTTCGCCTTTTTTACAATAAAGTTAACATGTTCAGAAAATTCCAAATTAGCACTAAAATTAACTCCTAAGTCCTTAAAACTAAAAACACGATTAATTTTATTTTGTGTTATACAATATTCAAAGTCACTTGGAACTTTTTTCTTTGAGAAAGTAATAGTTTGGCATTTTATAGGATTAAGAGTTAACCCATTTTTATTACACCAAATACTAAAACTATCAAGATCAGCCTGCAAAAGAGTATGATCATTGGGAGATTTGATTGATTTAAAAATGTTCATATCATCTGCAAATATGAGAATCTCACTAAAGCGTATAAAAGAAGAAACGTCATTTATAGCAAGAATAAATAAGAATGGACCCAAATGGCTTCCCTGGGGTACGCCTGAATGGGCAACGAAAGTATTAGAAAGGGAATTTCTAAATTTAACCTGGTAAGTTCTATTTTCTAGGTATGATTTGATCCAAGATATAAAAAGAGTAGGGAAACCGTATGATTGCAGTTTAAAAACAATAATATTATGGCTGAGTTGGTCAAATGCTTTGGAAAAATCTGTGTATATACAATCTACTTCAGAACCACTTTCTACTGCATTTGAACAATTATGTAAAAATGAAAGAAGGTTTGTAACCGTAGACCGTTTCTGCACGAAACCGTGTTGCTGTTTACATATAATGTTCTTACCAAAGAATAAAAGACTTTCACATACAACCTGTTCAAAAAGCTTAGGGATACAGGACAATTTAGAAATAGGTCTATAGTTTTTGATGTCAAATTTGTCGCCTTTTTTAAAAACAGGAGTGAGAAATGATTTCTTCCAGAATGATGGAAATTTCCCAGACTTTAACGAAAGCTTAAATAATAATTGCAAGGGCTGCACCAATACACGACTACACTTTTTCAGAATAATGTTGTTGTTATTGAATTTTTTCTTTTTCTTAATACAAAAGCTTTATCCAACCAATATTTTGCATGCCTTTTTTAAGCAGCTCTTCTTCGTTCAATATTTGTATCTTTCGGATTCACCTCTTTGAACATTTATCTCACAGTTGTTTGCATTGTATTGTTTTCATCCTCCGATAAAACTCCATAAACAATCCCTTTCTCGAAGTTTAGAATAGAAGTCACTACAGTAGATGTTTTGTTCAAAATATGGCAATTTTTGTATTACAACTCCATTTCCCTTAATAAATATTATATTCGATTAACAAACTTCCTTATTTTTTACTCCGAGTTTTTCACCCATTTTGAATTCGGAGTCCCATCAGTTAAATACACAATTACAGCAGTTTAGAGCCCCAAGTATTCTCGGTTGCATCCATGCATCATTTTCTCTAACTCCCGCAGAAAGTTTTTTTTGTTTTTATATTTTGCGCGCACTCAAGGGATTATGAATACCCTTTTAATGATTAACACAGTAGGAGCGTTTAGGAAAATTGGATAGGGGTTGAAAGGAGATACCGATGCACATTGGTTTTGAATGCTTGAAGATTAAAATGGAGGGGAAAAACAGAGCCGGTTAAAGCATCCCACATTCGTGTAGTGCGGCTAAAAAAAGAGTCTCTGTACTTAACTGTTCGTCCAAAGTTGGGCTCAAGGGTGAACTCGTGGGCATTCCTTGCAATACGAGTATTGCGGTTGAATTGTATCAGGGGAGGAACGCAACTGGCTATTTCGGCGGAGCACTCTTTATAAAAAAACGATAAAATAAGGAGAGGCAAGAACCATTTCGGCGGTGTTCAAGTTACAAAAATGTTTCCGTTATAATCCTGTAACCTATCATTTTTAAGGAACTTTTCTGAATTCGATCTAGGAGATTCAAATAAGATACAGGAGCTCCTGCCCAGACATGAGAATTGTACTCTAGTTTTGGACGAATATACGCCTTATAGACAACAGCCAGATCATTGGGAGAAAAAAATTTCTTGCATCGTCGTAAGAAACCTAAGCATTTCGCAGCGTTTTTGGCGACATCAACTATGTGATTATTCCACAGAAGATGGTTGGTAACACACATATCGAGAATGGAAAGCTTTTCAGTTTCCTCTATACAAGTGCCACTCATAGATAGTGGCATAAGGGGTAAGTTACGCTTTAACGAAAAAAGACAACATTGAGTTTTAGAAGCATTGAATTCCACGCGGAACATTTAATTCCCCATTGAACAATGCTGTCAAGATCGGAATAATTTAATGAGCTTATCATACGCTGCCGCTCGAGTTCCACAACCGAAGAGCTGGGTTGTGAATCTGGAAACGAATATGAAAAGCTGAGGGTGCTGTCGTCAGCGAAACAATTTAGTGGATTAGAAGTTTCAGACAAAAGATCATTATTAAAAATACAGAAGAGAGTCGGAGACAAAACGGAGCCCTGGGGCACACCAGCATTCATATTGAGATTTCAGACTTGAAACCATCCAGTGCTACTTGTATTGAATGGCGCAAAAGGTAATTTCTAATCCAACGAACAAGAGATTCATCAATACCGAAAGCATGCATTTTCGAAAAAAGAGCTTGATTCCAAACTCTATCAAATGCTTTTGAAAGTAGGTGCTGGCATTCAAATTACCAACAAAATCAATACATTATAGGAACCCCTTTGTTTTTTTAAAATCTTCCTCTCCATTGTGTCAGTTAATGTATGTTGTTAAGATGCGGAATCTTTCTCTGTTCATTGAAAAGTTTAAACTCGCAATATAAAATACATAATCCTTGATTTATTTCTTTGTGGCAATGACCAATAAACTGGTTTATTAAAAACTGATTTTAAAAGATTGTCTTTAAAGTGTTGAACTTTTAAAGTGCATCGTCGTTTGTATATATATCTCAAATCAACACCTCCATTCTTTATCTTAAATTTGCCACATTCTTTTTGTTACAAAAATCCCTTTAACTACCAAGTTTTTTACATTCTATTAATTCTTATCGTCATTCCTGGACTCATAAATAAATTGCCCCATTTTTCTAAGCTTCGTCCGTTTTTATTACATTTTTATGACTCATATAAATCTTATCAAAACACTGAACAAATTATTTCTTTTATGTCCACCACACTAAGAATATAAAGGTTGAAGCTTAAAAACGCATGAAAATAAACTGCCCTGACCAAAGATGAATAAGAAATAATTAATATTAAATGTGATTAAGAAAAAAGGTCCTTATTAATTCAAACCACAAAACCAAGAAAGTTTCTTTTTCTCTGAGCTAAAATAAATTTGTTAATTAATTCAAATATGAGAATATCTTATAATTAAACTAACAACAACATCCGTTTATTATAACTTGTTCCCATAAGGACTTCCTTTATATACGATTTCCCACATTTTAATTATTTACATGTCAAAACTTTTGGTATGTTCTTTTGCAACACATTTTGAAGTACAAAGTTCACAAACAGGCATCCATTCTGTAAACATTATCCAAAAACTAAAACTTGATAATCTAGCTGCCTCGAGGGGGCTGTCTAAACATCCTGTCTAAGAAATATTAAATCTTTCCTCTCTTTCTCTAAAATTACGACACTCCTAACGCCACATTTTACTAATTGACTCCTTCTATATATGGCAAGCATTAAGTGAACAAACAAAACAGCGTATGTCAACTTTATTAATCTCAAAAATTATGTAAAATTCATTTGCTAGGATCAGGAGAAGGACCAGAAAATAATAGAGCAAAATAAACTTTGTATAGAATGTAAACAAAAACTATCGTCCTGCTCCTTGGAGTATATGTATATAGGAAGGACTAAATCATGAATCGATGTGACATGAAGGAAGGTGCCAACACAAACAACAATATTAATCGAATACTATTGTATATTGTGGTTTGGACCGACACGACACACAGCTCCGCAGGACAAACTTTCATTAAGACCATTACAGCAGTAACTACTGCTTTATGCATGGGAAATCCTAGATATATAGTCCTGCAGAAGCTCCACATCATCCTATTCGAATGGTAACTGCTGATAATTGGATTTGCAACGCTTTATGAAAGTCCTTCCGAAGTAGGAGGATATAACAAACTCTGATGAGAAGCAATAGTTTGATGTAAGGATATCAATTAAAAAGTTTCCAATGGAATGGGGAAATGAGTGTTATAGTTAACGTTATTTCAAAGAAACACAAGATAGCTCCCGCAGCTTTGTCAAGGGATAGAGAGTAATACTATTCTGAAAAAGGCTAATGAGGGTTGATGGAGCGCATCTTTAACGTGTAAGGGAATATAGAATTTCAAGGATCTACCCGAAATTCAGATATCTTCAAACCACGACTGTTGTATCTTATTCTGTTTTTGTATTAAAACACCGCCTGTTCATGTTGTCACCAAAAAAAAAAAAATCAGAGGGTTTGTTGTTCTTGTTTTCTATATGTACTTTTGTAATCCTTGAACAGAACTTCCTTAAGTTTATGACTAATGGCAGACATAAATTCCAAATGTTAATCTGTAATTCTAAATGCAAATCCTTCAGCTCTTCAAGGAGTGAGTAATAGCAATAGGTTTTTATACTTTGGGGAGCGTTTTCGACAGAAATGAAAAAAATGTTTTGACGATTTGTACATGTCAGTCATTTTGACTTGAGAAAAGGGGAAATGACAACTTCACAGACTGAAAATGTCTTAACTTATTTACATAATGAATGAGCTTATAAGAAATATTTGATTATTTCATGTGAAGGTAAGTTTGGTGTTAGTCATGTGGTAAGAAAAATTGGTTTGTGTTAAGGCAAAGTCACTTGAAACCAAAAATAATAATAAAAAGAATTTTGTATGTATTTTTTCATATTTATTGCCTTGAAATTAGGCTAGAAGCGCACTTGCAATTGCATAAGCACGATTATAAACAGTTGGTAAAAATAGAACACATTACCCGTGTTTTTTTTTTTTTGGCAAAGCTATCCGTAGTGAAGAAGGATTTTCCATACAAAAATCTCACTGCGGATCACTACCGATAAAAAGAGAAGTCAAATCTCGTTGCCGATAAAATTTAGACATCCATTCGAGTATCGATCAAAATGTTTGTTATTGTTGTTGTTGGTACGAATGATAAATTCATGTATCTCGATAGGGGTATGTTCGTAAAGTTGTAGTGGGTTTTAAATTGTGATCTTGTTTTATGTTCGATTGCCAAAAAACATACCCAAATCTCTAAAAAAATCAAATGTTCTTAGAAAATGTACATATACATAGGAGGACATTACATCTGCCATTTCCATCCAAAAATGAGCTCTTGATGCATTTTTTATATTTCCTCGGGCAAAAAAAAAATAAACAGTATCTTGTCAAAAATGAACGTTATATTAAGGCAATGTTTTGTTAAGTTTTACGTTTTGTCACTTTGTGGTTGAATGAATTTAATTTTGACATTTTCTAAGCATTCGGTTGGAACTGTCATACTGTTTTCACAGTTTCTTACAAATCCAATTCTGACATTTGCACAATATTCAGTACAAACTGTCATGATGAGAAAAATATATCTTTGAAACTTTCTAGTTTGACAGATACGTACAAATATAATTTTGACATTTGCAGAATAATCAGTGGTAACTTACTGTCATCAGCGAGCAATAAATGTTTGACACTTACTCTTTTGACAGATTTGTAGGGCCAAAAATGCAAATATTGTAACTAAGTCTTAACCACGATTGTTCAATAGGCCTTTACAAATCCAATTTGGACATTAGTGCGAACCGTCATCGCAAAGCTATGTATAAATCGTTATGCTTAATTTTTGGTTCCACTAAATATGGAACAGACAATAAAAAACATGACAATAAAAAACATGTATTGTCTGTTCCACTAAATATGGAACAGACAATAAAAAACATGCATTCAAGAAACTCCAATGGAATTTAAAAGGAGTGTACTCGCGTGTGAATTCATAACAAACATTACCTATTCTACGAACAAACCCCATTTGTTGCAAATTAAGAATGCCAATTCGCCATGAATTATAAAATGCATTATGTTATAAAGTTCAACTATTTCGATTTGTTATTACCGCACATTTTCTTCTACATTTTCCGTTATAGTTTAATATGTGTTTTTGTCTTTAAAAATACTTCTAAAAACGCGGCTGGGGATGTGTTTTTTTGGGAATTCCCCACTTCACTATGCTTACATTGCCAACAAAAAAAACACGGGTATTGTCTTAAATAGGAGCGCGCGCAAATGCGACTGAAAAATCGAAAATTTGTGCTCTTAAATTTTTGCAATTTTTCGCACTTATCTACAAAAAATCACAAGTGCGCGCTTGGCCTTAGTCATTTCGCATTTGATTGTTTATTTAGGAAGATTTCATTTCGCTATCTGATTGTTTCGTAAAGATTTAATTTCACATTTTTCACTTCGCAATTTTTATATAGCAGTATTTTGTTAATATGAAGTAGATATATATGTATACTTATCACTTTTGATAATTTCGCGTTTTGTTATTTAGCTTTAAATTGTTTGCCTTTCGAACATACATTGATGAACTTCAACATCTTTGTTAAAAAAAAAAACAATTCATTTGCGATAAGTCAAACACTTTTCAAAACAAAGCTTGCGAACAATATTATATGACACCGCTAATTATTTGCTTTTTTATGAACGACGATATATGGAGAATTATAGCGCATCAACAAGTTATCATCTAACAATAAAGGATGCAATATTTTCGAGATAGCTTTTGCAAAATGATCAAACTGCGGATCTATTCTAACCCCAAATGAAAATTTACCAAATGACCAAAAATTAATTAATATTCATATTGATAATTGCTGCGTTCAATTTGCGAAAAGGCGAGTTTCGACTCAATAATTCGCACACCTTATAATATATTATGCTTTTTTTTCATTTCATATTTTTCTATTCAGACAATTTTCAGTTCTCTAAATTTGAATGAAAATGGCGTTGTGCCTCTCTTTTAATTATGTTTATAGTCTAAGGCTCCATGCAGAGCACTGCGACAAAGCGGTGCCATAAGTGGAACGATACGAAAGGCGACAAGGTGCATCTAGTAGAAGCTTTTTACCCAAACAAAAAAAAATCAAGTTAGCTTCTCGCACAAAAGTTAACGTCTGTTAAAGAATTGGTCGAAAGATTTTGTTTGCAAGAAACATTTGGGAAAGTTGCGAGCAGCTTGCAGTTGTTACAAGAGTACCTACTTGCGAGCTGTGTTCTCGCACACAAATTGTTCTTGCATGGAATCGTTTTTTACCACTAAATACTGTTCGTAAATCCTTTAATTTGATGTGTGTTGATAAAAGAAACAAAAAGTATGTCGATCAGCGATTCGAGAAAAAGTGCGAAATGCGAAGAAGAGCGAGAAATGAGTCTAGAAACGATTTGAGATACCTACAGTGATGTGAGATGCAATGCGAAATACGTTGAGAGATGTGCGATGTTTTACAATGCATGCTAGGGCAGCTATTCCTTTAAAATTAATCAATGCATATATGATCGAAGAACTTCAAATTGCTTCCGATGATGGCCTAGTTCCAAAAAGATATCCTTTCTATACATCGAGAGCTATATCCATTAAATTTCTTTGTGATGCTACAAAGATATTTCACAATATCTTTCAAACATTCTCGACACAAAGATTCAAATCAAGTTTGACAACAATTTTGACCTATAAATTCTTTTAAGAAAATTGCCTTTTATACATGAAAATCTTTTAAAAGTCGATTATACACACCATCAGTTAAATAGCTGTGCAAAGGCAAACTGCACTTCATTTGCATAATAAAGTCACCTATATCCACAATATATACTTGACCCGGTTTTCAGATTGAGTCCTTATAAACATTTCTAGATCTCTGCTCCAGAGAGTCGACCACTTTAAGAAAATGTGCCTTTCAATTGGCCTTATAACATATTTGTATAAAACTCATAAGTGTGCAAACAAAATACTTAACGAAACTCGTCCATATAATGTGGGGTTGCACAACCACTACCTCTATGAGAGGGGGGTGATGGATAAAAAAAAAATATAAGTTCATCCCCTCTTTATGCATTCATCCTGATAGGAAGCGGATACGCTTTAGCTATGGAAAAATATTTGCGCTCCGATGAATCTCATTCAATAAATATTGTTCTATGCCATCAAAAGGATCGACACGAAACATAGTCAGGAGGATGAAGAATTTTTTGCGTGATATCGTTGGCTTGGATAAAATAATAATAATAACAAAGAAAAAAAAAACATCTTCTTCCATGCCATCATGTGCAACAAATACCACTTCGATGCAGTTAAGTACATAATACATGCATGCCAGCTAAAGGAAAGGATGTGCATCAGCAGAAGGAAAAAAAAAACAAACTTGTGTTTCCTTCTTTTTAATTTCCTTTTTACGACCAAAGGCAACCCTTTCCTTTAGGATCTATAGAATCTTCAGCAGCTCTGATGTGAGCTGCCATAAATGTTTTAGGAAGAAAATAAAGAATACTAATGCGTTGCACGATCTCGTTCTTGTGGTGCTTGAAATAGAGAGAACGAAAAAATTCTTTAGTAGGGTTGCCATATGGTTTAAATTGATTATTGTCACTTTTTTGGTTCTCACACTAAACGTCTGTTAGTTTGCCTTTTGTGAGCAAGCGTCATATCCTACAAGACTCAAATATGTAAAGTGTCAATTATAATAGACAGAAGCTAGTGTCAGACCCTAACTAAATTTTGCCTTCCGATCTGTCAAACGACTAAGTTACCCATATTGGACGGAAGTGCATGGAAAAAGAAAGAAAATTGCAATAAATCAGCTATTCGTCCTCATTATATGGAGAAAGCATAGTTCACGTTCAGAATCAAAACTTATCGAAACTTGAAGAAACGTAGTATTCCGCTAAGTTGAACACAATATACGAATTTCTTGTTCTATCGCTTACAAATTTACGGACGGATCTTTGCGTTCTATCGATCTTGTTTGGTATTAAGACGCATGACCATGACTTATTTGTCGAAAATAATCGAACTGTTTCGTCATATTTATAAAAATATGATGAATAACAAAAATGAGCAATTGGCTATCTGTCAAAATATACTTCAAACCAAATGTCAAAACTGCCAAATTTACATATGAACTTAAGAACGATTCATCAAAAAGAAAACAACGCATGTGTACTTCATGCTTAACGAACAAAAAGATTTGTTAAGAGTGTTTTAATGAAGCTATTGTTAAATATCGACAAAGTTTTACAGTTAAAAAAGTCCTGTGAGATATGGCATTTACCTACTGTTACAATTTTTTTCCCCAATACATAACTGGCCTTAAAGTAGTAGTACCTACAATCGTAAGTAAAAAGAGCAAAATTCCAACGGATATAGTGGACAGAAAATATTGTGGCAGCGTTTATATCTAGATGTGGTCTCTTCTCATGGTTATGGGTGTTTAAACATACTTCAATTCAAAAAAAACATAAGGATAAAGTCAGGATATTTTGATGCTGATGGGTATAGTGGATGCATGCATGTATATGTATAAGTCCACACGTTCTTTTATCGAGCAAGCGAGTACGCTCTTGGGACGTGTTTAAGCTTTCAGTTTTGTCAGATATGCATGTTGAAAATATCTTTACGTTTTTTTCTAACTTAGTTTACTCTATGCATTTGTGAAAGGTTTTTTCTAATAAAGACAGAGAGTGAAATCTGAAGGTAATCAACATCTTGTTATGTGTGACGATTATCAGATTTAACGTTGTCTTTCCATGGTATAGAATGCATATTCAAGCAAAAAGTTTATCTGAACAAAAAACTGTAAGAAATTTTTCTTTAAAATACTATATTTTGATTTTTTTAAAGAAGAACCCTTGGAATCATTTCTGATACTCATTAAATTATAACTTTAAATCTAGCAAGAATTAATATTATAAGGCTAGATAGCTATTATGTGTGAACTGAGAAGGAATCCATTTTGAGCTTTGAAATGCCATAACAGAAGCCTGCAGGCTGCAGGACTCTTAACATTTATGGCAAGAGGCAAATCCAATACTGAGAGGCTTGTTAACTTTGTTGACCGACTATGTGTGAAAATTGTTATACACCATTCGAGATCATTAATATTATCAAAAACATCGCATTCCCATTTTACAATGATGTCAATATCTAAGTTCGTATTTGATCTTATTTGGAGAATGTTTTGAACTGTTTTAAATGTTCAGTCTTCTATTAAGTAACGCAACAAAAATAAAAAACGAAGTTATCTTTCATCTATCTAAGGCATCTATCGTTGCACGTTACGCATATGAAGTTTCATATGCATTTAAAACAGAAATGATCTTTCAACTACACCGACTGCTCCATTTTCCTATCGAACCAGAGGATCTTTCTACATTCTTGCGATTGCAGCTTAACGATGTTAAACTTCTTAGCGGGAGTTTATTCAGCCTCTGTCCGTAATCGTATCGAAGTTTAAGCCACTTGGGACGATAGTAAATATATAAATTCTTGCTAAATCCAGCTTATTTTACGAAGAAGAAGAAGAAGAAGAAGAAGAAGAAGAAGAAGAAGAAGAAGAAGAAGAAGAAGAAGAAGAAGAAGAAGAATAAGAAGAAGAAGAAAAGGAATAAGAAACAGAAAAAGAAAAAGAAAAAGAAAAAGAAAAAGAAAAAGAAAAAGAAAAAGAAAAAGAAAAAGAAAAAGAAAAAGAAAAAGAAAGAGAAAAAGAAAAAGAAAAAGAAAAAGAAAAAGAAAAAGAAAAAGAAAAAGAAAAAGAATAAGGAAAAAAAAAAAGAAAAAGAAAAATAGAAGAAGAAGAAGAAGAAGAAGAAGAAGAAGAAGAAGAAGAAGAAGAAGAAGAAGAAGAAGAAGAAGAAGAAGAAGAAGAAGAAGAAGAAGAAGAAGAAGAAGAAGAAGAAGAAGAAGAAGAAGAAGAAGAAGAAGAAGAAGAAGAAGAAGAAGAAGAAGAAGAAGAAGAAGAAGAAAAGGAATAAGAAACAGAAAAAGAAAAAGAAAAAGAAAAAGAAAAAGAAAAAGAAAAAGAAAAAAAAAAAAAAAAAGAATAAGGTAAAGAAAAAGAAAAAGAAAAAGAAAAGTAGAAGAAGAAGAAGAAGAAGAGAATTGTCACCAACTTTTTCTATTCTGTTTTTTTACTCCAGGGCCTCGGTCAATTATTCCGGTGCACGTGGTCTAGTAGAATTATTTTATAATTCCTTGTACAGATTGGTAGCTGTTTATTCATTGATCATATAACAATGTCGTCAGCATTATTCTTCTTTAGGCTGTCGGTTGTTTCTGAACTAATAGTTAATTTTTTGGATCAAATTTCAAAACATGAGGACTATCACGCCGGAGGTCTGGGTTCCAGGCCAGCTTCGAGAACACCTTGTTTTTTTTCAGGGGCACTGCCTCTTGCGAGGAAGTGACAAATCCTCCAAGAGTATCATTGTCTTCTCACCTTAGTCGTCTTTCGGATTCGACGTAAAATCGTAGGTCCCCTCCAATCCTGTAGAACTAATAACGCACACAAGAGGATTGGTTGAGAGTTTTAAGTCACTATATAGGCCGAGGCTCATCGAAACTATCAGTGGAACTAAATTTATTTATTTATTTATTTTTCGTTTTCAAAACTTGAGCACAGCTGAGGTTTGCTGAACTACCGACTTGGCACCATCATGGCTTCTCTCTAGGAGTTCCTCAACTTCTATCACGATGAAAGGAGAAAATACCTAAGTTTTTTTTTTCAAATTTCTATAATAGTTTCCTTGTTGTCTCTTTGTATTCCTTGTTTAAAAAAAAAGAAACACAATTTATGTTGCACCAATAAACCATTCAACCAAAACCATCAATTTTTTTGTATAATTATTAATTATTTAAATAGTGTGGTCAAATTTATTGAATACATGCTGTACCATGTCGTCCCTTAGTTTTGTTAATTATTTGACTCAAAAAAGTTAACACATCCCATCTATCAATATATTATACAAAATTGAGTGAAAATGTTCTTTCTCTGCTTACAAAACCATAAACACAAATAACCCATAAGGAAAGAACTTATACGTTTTTAAGAATCACTTTCTGTGACGAAAAAAAAAAAATAAAATTGAAAAAAAAAAAACTAACTCCCTATTTTGTTCATGTTAAGTGTGCCTCTTCACTGTCCTCTTTCTATATTTTGCATCATTGCGCCATGTAAAAGTTGTTTTATGTACTAAACTCGTGTTCAAATGTTATTTATAGATCATCCTTCTTCTTTTTACAGGGAATACTGCCAACGATGCGTTACGCATCGAGAAAACACGGCATTGAGTTCCTACGGTAGGCACCACCTATCCAATAGGATAAACGCGGTGCGTGCTAAAAACTGATGCCAAATTGGGAACATACAATTTTGTGACACGACAAGTGTGCCAGGCGTGTGACTTCCTTGATTATAAGAAACAGGAATAGAAAGGGTGTATACGTAGATACGTTTACCATAATCTCGAAAATACTTGGGGGGAATATTAAAACCAAATAAACAAGAAAATATTTAGAAATAGTGTTGCAAGTTCAACGACTAGGATTTAGAGTTTAGGATTGAACGTGCATCATAAAAGGTGTCTGGTTGAAGTTCCTTGAACTTATGGGCGATAATGAGCCACGAATGCAGCGACTTCAGTACGAGGAATATTGAACAAGTTGTCAAAATATACATAAAATGCATGAAAGAGGGTGGCATCGGTACAGATGTTGGTGGTCTTCTTTATGGGGATGCGGATGTGCAGCACTGATTACTTGCACTAAAGGGAAAATAAGTTTATTTTTATCCAGCACTGATTTTATTATTATTATTATTAAACAGAGGCATGGTTGCTCAGTAATTAATTGTGTTTAATTAAAAAGTAGTATTTTCTCCACCTACACACACATATATGTATGCCGTAGGTACACTTACCAGAAAAACTTTAATGAACCGTAATTTAAACAGTTTTAATTTTTTTAATATGAAATTTAAGCCTAATTTGGCTCAGTGATGGTGTTCGGCGTTGAGCAGTTAAATTAACCAAATGAGTCGAGCAAGCAGAGGTGCTGATGTATAAAATGATATGACATGGATGGAATGCGTATATGATGGGACAAGAGAGAAGAGGTTATGGATGGAGCTCTTTCCGTAGGTTCATCATTAACATCATCATGGACATACTCGTAATCAACGGGAAGAGTAATGAAACGTTATGACGACGACGCACGTATTCAAATAGCTATAATTCAATAATTATGTATCTATGGTAATAAAATCAGCGCTCGCTAATTGAGTTGCTATTATTTCAGTAGAGTAATTCGGACAAAAAAAAAATCATTTTCGCTGGAAATTATTATGGTAAACCATTTGGTTTCACCTTTTTTATATGAGGACCTAATTAAGCGGAATAGCGATGATATAAGGTACTCGCAACCTATGAGGTAATAAAATTATGTTTATCCATACTCATTTCATTTTATTAATGAGGGAGAGCGGGAATCTCAAACATTTTTCATGTATTTTAATATGGTAGGTAATTTAGGTGCTAGTTGCTTTCATTGAAGCTCATCACTGAAAATTTTCTATTTTCTATTTGTCTATTAAAAAAAATATTTAAATTTGGGCTAAATTATTGAAATATTAACACTTTTGTTTTCTAAATGATCATGACGCGAATTAATATCAAATTGAGTTTTGTTTTAATAGAAAAATTCTGTAATTTATTACCTTTATTTGAATACCAATTAACAGCAACATTGTTGGATAATTTGCATTAAAATTGGAAAAGAAAATTTTCTATGAAGAGTTTCAATGATAGATTCAAATTAGCTTTTTATGGCCATTATGGCCAGTTTCTCCAAACACTTTTAAATATTTATTGGGTTGTTAAATCTTAAAATTGCATTTTTCAATTTCACCAACCATTTTTATTTTTAAAAGGGCCAATAAACTAAAGTCCCATTTTGTTCCAAATAAATTTTAAAGGCGTCTTAAAAATGCCAGACTAAGAGAACGTTGAAATTTTTCGATTGATATGCTCTCCTCTCGCTTGCTCTAATGAGAGAGAGCCATGAGTGGTGAATAAAAATCCGGGGTTGGCATCAAGTTTCCTCATTTTTAAAAATTCACCTCCTTATATTGGTGCAAACCATTTTAAGCTAAAATGCCAATAAATTTTATTACTCCGTTAACTAAAATGCTATTAGGTATATTTTGGTGAAACTGGGCATTAGTCCATGAAAAAATGGCGTTTTGCGTATGCTCACTTTGCACTCATCAGTTGACGACGAGTGAGCACCTTTTCAATGTAGGTATATAGAATTTGTATTTTAACAAAAACATTTTATATACAGGGTGAGTCATGAGCAATGCGACAAAATGCTAGGGCGTGTAGGTTGCGTTGAGACAAGAAAAAAATCGTATAGGAGGGGGGGTCTATTCCCCTCCGTTTAGCCGGGAGGGGCAATTTTCGAAAAAAACTGACTTAAAATGGGAAAAAAATTATTTAAAATCAACGGCTTCATTTACAATGCTGTGCGATACGTTTTTGAAAAGCCAATAACTTTTTCTTTCATTCTGTGTTTAAATAAATCTATTCTAAGAAATAGTTTTTGAAATATTAATTTTCAAAGTCAAAATTTTGAAAAAAAAAATTGAAAAAAAAATTTCAAATTCATTTTATTCAAAATTTTACGTAATTAAGTGCTAATTTTAATTTTAAAATTCAATGCTGTTATTAATTTTAAGTCTAAATAAGAAAACCGGATGCAAAAATTTTATGTCGTTCTCAAGAAATTAAAAAAAAACCAAAACCACCTTTTTCTAAGAAAAACATTTATTTTTATTGTAACGAAGCAATTTATTTATTTATTTAGCATTAATCTTAGTTTTTTTACTTTTTTTTTTTAATTGGAGTTTTATGAGAACGTAATAAAATTAAATAGTATTGGAATAACCCTGGATTAATATTATTTTCATTGATAACTTCTGAAAACTGACCTGTCAATATTTTTGCCTTGGCCTGCCCGCAGCCCATGGGTTCTACCTGTTATGGGGACAATAGGGACAATAAAACCGCATTTTTTTTCATGAAAAAAAAAAGAAAATTGCAACGCAAGATAAATAAAAGGCATTGCAGTTTTGCTTAGTAATTATTTCAAATTTGAATATTAACTCATTAACACGTAACGATGTCAAGCTCATACACCCGAGAAGAATGAACGGACATGCATTTCTGCTACGGTTTAGCTAATGGTCGAAGTCGTGAAGCCGAAAGACTGTACGCTGAAAGATATCCCGATAGGAGGTGTCCCCATCATAGCACGTTTCCAAGAATCCACCGACGTCTAAGAGATCATGGAGTGCTGGAGCATCGAAGAAGCGAAAGGCCAGTTTCTGATGAGTCAAGAATCTTAGATGAAAGAATTCTGGATTTAGTCCGAAATAATCCCTCCGTCAGTACAAGAAGGATATCCACTATGCTTGGAGTGTCCCAATCTAGAGCATGTCGAGTACTTCGGGCGGAAAATTTACACCCGTACCATTTTACGCCTGTTCAGGAACTCACCTCAAACGACAAGTTATTGAGAACCGAATTTTGTAGAACATTACTACTGAGAAATGAAACCGAACAAAACTATTTTAGAAGAATATTCTGGACGGATGAAGCACAGTTTACTAGGGATGGGGTTACTAACTTCCACAATTTACATTATTGGAGTAGCGCCAATCCACACAAAAAAAAAAACAAAACAAATCACAACACTGCTTTAGTTGTAATGTTTGGCTTGGTATTGTTGGGCACACTGTGATCGGGCCCCGGTTTTTGAATTCCATTATTAATGGAGAATCATACGAGACCTTTTACCCGATTTATTAGACAGCGTTCCATTGGTTATAGCATATACTTTAATCTACCAACAAGATGGTGCTCCAGCACACTACAGCTTACAGGTGAGAAACTGGCTGGATGATCATTTAAGTGACCGTTGGATCGGAAGAAGGGACCCCACGGAATGGCCGCCTAGGTCACCAGATTTAACTCCCCTAGATTTCTATGCATGGGGATTTATGAAGAATTATGTTTACGAAGTGGAAATAGTATCATTGGAACAACTGAAGGAACGAATTGAAGTCGCTGGAGTCAAATTGCAGGAAAATTTGTCAAGCATAAACTTATGTGAAGCCATTACAAGGAGATATAATCTATGCCTTCTAAACAATGGAGATCATATCGAGAATTTTTTATAAGTACTTCCAATAAAAAACATAGTAAAAATAAAAGGAATAAAAAAAACTAAAAAAACTAAGATTAATGCTTCTTAAATTGCTTCGTTACAATAAAAATAAATGTGTCTGACAATTAATTGTAAGATCATGGTCTGACAATTAATTGCAAGGTTTCTGACAATCGTGTGTACGCTACCTGACAATCGTGTACTCTTACAATTAATTGTCAGAAAATTCATCTGACAATTAAATGTAAGACGATAAATTATTAGATGTTTGACAACCGTGTACACACACAATTTATTGTCATACCTACCAATATTTTTCTTATAAGACGTTTCTGACAATTAAAAAAATTGTCAGATGCACTTTTTTCAACATCTGCCAATTTTTTCATTGTAAGACAATTTGCAGTTAATTTGAAACTTGGTTTGTGGTTTATGAGGTAAGTATTCTTTAAAATTTATTTTTTCTAGCAATTAATTGTATAAAATTACTATTTAATAGAAAACAACATGCAAAACCCGGAATTGGAAGTAGCAACAACGATCGACACTCTTCTTCATCACTACTTTCTAGTACGTAGGCAGTCAAAACAGTCGCGAGATTTATTTTATTTTGCAAATTCATTTTATAATAATAATATTGTTTTAAGAATTATTTTGTTTTACTTTTTCACAGCTGAAAATATTTTGACAGAGCTGACAATTATTGTGTGTACACGATTGGTAGTAGATCTACCAATCTGTTACAATTTATTGGTAGATATCCATAACCAATTGTACTACAATAAATTGTCAGCCAATTTCTGACAATAAATTGTAAGATATTGGTAGATTTTCTACCAACCGTGTACACTGGCAATTAATTGTTAGCTCATTGGTAGATTATTGTCAGACATTGTCAGGTCTTACAATATTGTAAGATCTACCAATCGTGTACACTAAGCTTCAGTTATCTATTTTACAGAATAACAAAATAAACTACATCTAACTTCATAGTCTTAGAGTGGGAAATTTTTTTAGCTGTCTATAGGGCTATGTGGTGAAGTGGAATAGACAGACATTTATTTGTTTACTTTCAGGTTTCAGAAACAAATCGGATATCAATTTTTTCATTCAGTTTGTTCTTATTTATTTATTTCAAAAAATAAACTCTTAAGGCCGCCACAAGGCTACAACATTATAAATTTTTTTGACGAAACAAATAATATATTATATATTGATAAAATCAGTCCTATAATTGACTGTCTGTGATTTCGTGCAATCCACTCCAGTCATGTATCTAAATTGTTGTCTTTTGTTTCTGAAATTAAAAACAAAACTATAATTATGATACACAAATAATGAATATTTGCTCACTTCTAAAATGCTTTTCCAAATCCCGACTGCCAGTCCAAGTCAAAACAAATTATTCAATGACAACCATGTTTGATATTCTATGGGAGAGGCCAAACTTAAAGTGCCAGAGGAGTCAGTTATTTAAAGCTGTTGCCGTACTTTTTTGACAGTCAAACAATTTATTCCTAGGAATAACTTCTTAACTGGCTCTGAAACGAACAAATAACTTTATTCCACAGTTAAGATATTTATATGTAGCTTTGACCAAGTTGATAATTATATGAATATTTGAGAATATTTACATTGATTCTCTTGGGCTGTGTTGGTCGTATTAATGTTTTAAATGAAAACAATTTTCATATGTATTTTTCCCAACGTTTTGACGGTGGTTGCCGTCTTCTTCAGGGGAGCTTTATTTACAAAATCAAAAAAATTATTTTAACATAGGTATATAATTACATAATAGGTGGACAAATATAACTTACATTGAGTTCGATATATAACGAAAACAGAATAAAAATATTAAACAATTTTTTAATTGTACAAATAGAATTTTTACACTTAAATTTAAACACTTCCTTGATGGGAGATTAGTCCGTTGAGTTTGAACTTTCAACAGTTTGATTTGTTCTCAGCAACCAAGGAACAGTAAACCGATGATATGTTTTGTATGTCTTTTTATGTTCATAGTATTTTTGTTGTTTATTATGTGAAGTGTTTCTAATGTATAGCGTTTAGATGTGTGTTTTTCTGTTGCCAGGATTTTTACCCCTTCAAGCTATTTGTTCCTAAGAACAAGAGCTAACTGACTGTTGAAAAACCACTTTTTTCACTAACTGAGGAATAAGTACTAACTGACTGTTTAACTGACCATTGAACAATTGGCCCTTAAACAGCAAAATTATTTTACAAAAATATAGAAAAGACTCATTTAAAAAAGTATCCAAATTACATGAGTGAAATTAAATGAAATGTTATAGTTTTCCCCCATTATGACTCAATTCCCATATTCTCCCAAAGAAAATCCCAAAGATTTTTCCCTGAATTTTCCACGAAACAACTCAAAGATCATTTAGTTTCTCGCGATCTTTCAATCTTACTGAACGTTACGCACTCCGTTTTTTCATATTATTTCTTTTATTTTCGAAAGATTTAAAATTGTGTCTTTTCCACGTATAGAAAACAGAAGGAAGCGATCGGGATAGTGCTGCGCCGCGCACCGCCAACGCAATTAATCACCCTGCACTTCTACTTAATCAGAAGTTATTACGAGTGTTCGTTTGTTGTGTATTTCCGCGGTTCTGTTGATTAATTCCAAAAAATGGGTTAATTAAAAAAAAAAAAAAAAATAGCTTGATAAAAAGCAATCCTATAATGTGCATAGATAGATACAAAAGATATACACATTCAGTTGAAGTGCGCCTTCGTTGATTAAATGGAATAGAATTCAATAGTTTTTCAAGTAATTATATTTTAGGAAATGTGTGTCTATAGCATTTAGACAACCAACTTTACTACAAAAGATAGTTTTCTAGTGGTTTAAGATACATCTGGGTAATGTAAAAAAAAAAACTGTATAATCGTTCCTGATCGTTCAGTATATTATCTACAATATTTTTTGTTAGAAAATCGTTTGCGTGTGGATTATCTATTTATGGATTTTTGTTCGTGGTCGTCGGTCTTTGGGGAACACCTAAAGTACCTTTACAGTGCATCGTGGAGCGTGCTTATCGTTCCAATCATTAGAATTAGATACAATATATAAAACAAAATGAAAGTATCTATTAGTCGTAAAATGCGGTATTTTTGGGTGAAATTAATATTTCTTTTCCAACCCCTTTTTTTTTAAATCCCCCAAACGATACAACATTACTGAATCATTCAGCGAATGGTGTCGGAACAGCTGTCGTGCGGGTGTTGGGAAATCCCAAATATTTTCCGCCTACATGATGTCTGGCAGTTTTGATGAAATACTACCTTGAGGGGGGATGAAAAATCATTCCTGAGTCAACAGTTTTCTTTTTAAATTTATTTTTATTTCTTTAAACAAGAAGTGACTGCTTCCATTTCAATTCCGCCCCAATAGAAGGGTTTGGTTTTAAACTCTTTAAGGAAAGTTTTTTCTTCCCTTCGGTTTTTGGGTACATTTTTATTTTTTCCTCATTTTGAAATGAAAAATTGTAGATACAATTGATTTTTGGGAGCACGTCTGAATGAAGAGAGTTATGTGCGTATAAAGCTGTCCTTTGGCGCATTCATTCGTTCAACCACCTTTACCTTTTTTTTTGCTAAGAAACTTGGAAATAAAAAGCACTTAACGTTTTGAATGTAGTTTGAACTTTTTGAAAAGGGTTATGAGAAAGAGTGCCTTTTTTTTATATTATTGTTGCTATTTTTTATACTTATTCTTATTTTTTATAAAGAGAAGAGTTCTATCTAATGGAATTAGATACTTTTGTGTTTGTGTACTTTAAAAAAAATATAAATAAATATTAAGAGATAAATCATTTTGATTAGATTGAGTTTTTTTTTTTTGCTTCATTGAGAGAAGAGGAAACATGTGTTTCAATTGAATGTATGGGTGAAGAATTATTCGAGGTGATATGTCATTTTGTGAGGGACGTACACTTGTACATCCAGCAAACATTCATTAGTCATTTTTTGTTGGGACCATTTGGAGAGTCATATTAGGGTTGTACACGTGATTTCTTTAAAATGAGTTGTCAGATGCTACCGGATAAGAGTTAAAATCTGTTTTCTAAAAAAGACATTATATGTATAGTTAAAGTAACCAATTCATATAACATTTTATAGTGATTAAGTTTAATATGATATAGATACGTATATTTACTTACATGAATTGGAATGAAAATTTATGTAACAGCAAAAGGACCTCTTTGCATTTGAAAACTGACACATTTGATAACAAAGGGTAGTATTCATTTGAATGTTTCATTTTAAAAAGGGAAATGTTCAGTTAAATGGTTGAAAATATTTATACATATTCCATTAGAGACGACAAGTCTTTTTCTTGTGAAAACCAAACATTTAATTTTTGTGTGATCAAGTTCTATTTAAGGAGAAATCTTAACTTGCTAACATTTTTTGAACACTTTTTTATTGTTGTGAGAAGTGTTTGAATGAATCAAAAACATCCGGGAACACGATATATATTTCTTTGTGCTGGAATTAGATCTTACACTGTTGCCAAGCTGTACTTCAAACTTCTTGAGAGATGCTGGCAATTTTCTTATGATCTCAAGTTAACCTATTATTTTTCACATATTTATAAAAATAACGATAGTACCTAACATACCAGTGCAGGGTTACCGATAATTCCATTTCTCTCTCAAAAAAAAAAAAATATGTACGATGAATTTCGATAAAATTTTATATGAGCGATTTGTTATCAACAATTGCGTACCGACTAACCCCCCTATTATTTGCAGAGTCGGCAAGGTCGGCATTTTGAAAATTACAAAATATTTAAAAGTATTCGAGTCATTGAATTCTAGATTTTTGAACTAAGTTGTGCAAGTCGGCATTCTTAAAGGTTTTTAATCTTATAAAAGCAAGAAAGTCGGTATTTGCGATGGTTTTTAAACTAAAGTGTACAAGTCGGCGTTTGCGTAGAATTTTAAACTTAAAGCGAGAATATAGTTTAAAGTTTTGAAATCTATTAAATCATGAAATAGTAATTTTCAAAGCTTGTAATTTTAAATATAAGTCAGTATCTATGCAGATTTTTATACATAACAGCGAACTTAAGTGTGAAAATCAACATTTTTGCAAGTTTTCAAACTTATATTAGGAAGAAAGTCGACAATTTTTGAAGTTTTCAAATAATTTAAAGCATGAAAGTAGGCATTGTCATAGGTTTTTAATTTTAATGTGAAAGTCGGTATTTTTGAACATGAAAAGTGCATCTCTAATCCTGTAGAACTAACAACTCACAAAAGGATTGGTTGAGAGTATAAATCACTAGGCTTTGGTTCTTCGGAGCTGTCAGTGCCACCAAATTTATATTTTTTTTTTTCAGTAATAACTATCATTGAATCTCATTATTAAAAATATTTTCTTTTTTAATTTAAAGGCAAATGATTCCAACAAAGTTGGTGTTAATTTCCGATTATTATTGCCGGACGTAATTTCAAAGACCTACCTGTGAAGGTTAGCACACAAGTCTCGAACACCCAAATGCCAAACCATTGTTAAAGGATTAGGCAACGTCTAGAAATAGATTAACCGCTAGAAGGTTCTACCAGAAAATGTCATTTCTATTAAAACCCCTTAATCTCGCATAATAAAACAAAAAAATTGTTTCTACATTATTGCTTCCTGCACTCAATTTTTCAATCCAATTACGTTTCTAATAGCCATTCTAATATATCATAACCCATCTGTTGGAAACAATTTCCGATGTCCATTGACCATTTTACAAAAATCAAATTACTTCTTCAATTGATTTCACCTAACACATGACCATCCAGTACATCAAAACATACCCAACCTACCCTTTTTTTACACATAAGACAGATAAGGGTCAATCATTTTATTGATTACACATATCCAGCATTACAAAGAAGCAGCAATTCATTTGGTCACAGATGTAGATAATATTCATTCATCCCTTCCATCGATCATCCCTTGCATATAATATATATAGCCAATAATTTAACGCACGATTATGTACGACGAAACCATATATGTGTGAAAAAAGCATCCTTAACAAATTGGATTCCCTTAAAAAAAGAAAACAAGTCCCATCCGATTGCCTTTCTTCATTTTCCTATATCCGGTGACAACAAATTCCCTAAAATACAAAAAAAAAAAAATTACTGCCCTTATGCTGTGTCACTTGACACCACATCAGAACGTTGTGCGTAAGAAACACTTCAGTCATCATTGGCATATTAGGTGAAATGTCCCCCCATTCCTCCAATTAAACTTGAATACAACACCCCACTCCCAGGTTAAGTGTTTCTTCATCTTTCTACCGATACCCTTCCGTCATCACCATCTAAGAAGATCTCACTCCAAACCCAGCTGCTGGAGACTTCTTAAGGGAAACAAAAAAAATCAAAAAGGAAGTGGGTGTAGCTGATGGCACACACCCAATCCTGTGAAGTAATTTTCCGCGCTCTCTACTTTGAAGTTCAAAAAGAGAGGCCAAATTGGAAGAAGCATCGCTTGGTCGGAGTCGGTTGCTTATCAAAGCATCTATCTTCCTCCATCCGTTATAAAGGGAAATAGCTTTACCTATACAATATTGAATGGATACTTCTTCCAACATCTCCTATCTAAAGTAATAAAAATATATTAGATTCGATTGGCAGGATGGGGTTGTATAGATAAAGGCATTCGATATCCGGTGCAGCATGGAGTGACATGACTGTGCGCAGCTCGCGATTCTCTAGAGGACTCACCTAGTATATGCGGTGAATGGCATTCTCGATGCCCTTTAGTGTCGTCAAAATCAATTTGTTTAAAAGCCAACATGATGATGTCTGGTTTGGGTACATGAGGTGGTAATATAAGACAAACACAACCCCCAGAAACCCTCTTTTTTGAAACGAGCTATCTAAATAAAATAAAAGTTATAAGAAACAACACAACAAGGGTTGATGGAAAAATATTTTTACATTGATGTCTTCAGATGGATGCATGGATGGAGGATGAAAATATGTATGTTATTGGGGACCATAGAGGTCATATAACATGCTAAACATGTTTTTTACAAAAAAAAAAAAAATAATAAAAATACGGTATGATGGCATCTGGTACTTGATGGTATTAAAAAACAACCCTTAATCGTATATGACACGCACTAGAAAAAAAAAAACGGATCAGGTTTAAGATGGGTGATATTGTTTTTTGGTAGAAAAATGGAAATATTTTGATGTCAGCAAAAATTTTACACATTTTAAATGAAAATTCTTGAAAGCATTCTTTACAACAAACGATGAAAACTCATATTCTTCAGCAACTGTTTCTACTTACGATATTTGATAATTTAATGTGAGGTCTGCTTCGGAGATTCGAAACGTGTCACCTGACCACTAAGACATTAATACTAAACAAAATACTAAACAAAAAAATAAAAAAAAAAATAAGGATGTTATGGTGAAAAACCGCTTTGTGTAATCCCATTTTGTTACTTTGACAATTTTAACGATAAGCTAAAAATAAACAACTTTTTATGGTGATTATTTCTGCTTAACATTTCCTCAAACATTAGCGCCATATTTTGTTGTTTAAAATGGTGCTTATCTTGGTTGAAAATGGTTGGGATATTAAGTATGCGAAAAAATGTGCTAAAGCTCATTTTGGTGCTTGTCTCTGCTTAGTCAACTTTTTGAAAAAAATTAATAAATGGCTTCATTATTTTGTTTCGAAAATGCAATTTGGGGGTCGTTTACCAAACCGTTGGCATCTGACCAAAAATATAGTTCTCTCGACCTAGTTTGACATTTTTCCCTTTCAATAACGTGTGAGCCATGTAAATCGTTCCAGTGATTGCTGAAATACAAACGGATTAGGATATGTGTCTACTGAATCTCCGAAAAATGCTTAGCTTCTGGTAAAAATTTGAAAATAAAATTAAACTTATGCTAACAATGACCTGTTACTAACAGTGAAGTTTCTTACTGGAATACATTTTCCACAAAAAGTTTATTAACGCGAAATAAACTATAGTTAATAATGAACAATTTGGGAAAAAATTCATGGGCATTTCTTAGAAAAAGCTGTTTTCACATTAAATTAATTTTTTTTGATTTCTTCTTTTTCGTCGATTTTAGGATTACATCTGACACGAAGATATTGACGTTATTGAAATTTTCTCAAATATCTCCTATTATAGGAATATGATAAAGTCAGTTCATTAAGTAACGATCTATTTTTGTATTTGACTTCTTCTGTCATGGCATTCCATCTTAAAGATATTACATGTAAATCTCATTCATTTACACATTAAAGGTATGTGTAAATAAATGAGATGAGACACTTCCCAGAATCCATAATAGGAACCGTTTATTGTTTCAAAACCTATACGGTTATATGTAAATTGCTCAAAACAGGAATATTCTCACTTGTGCTTATGCAATCATCACCAAAGAATATCTGGCTCTTTTTCCGATCAATTATACTTTACTTTTAATCGGCAAGTCCTCCAATAAAAATCAAAGTTAGTATTAATGTTGGTTTAATGAACTCTTCATTACCTGAGGCCATACCCATCAGAAATTTTCTCAGTCTGTTTGAAATCTCGAGTTATCTCATCTTAATTAGTAAGTGACCCTTGAGTTAACTCGAGATCTCAAACTGTCTGAAAAACTTGTTTTTATCAGCCTTAACTCCAGGTTAATCTAGCCCTTTGAATAATTTCGCTCTAAGTGTTCACAATATTTCTCCACTTTGAGTTTTCTGCCCTGGATTGTGGATTTACCAAAGAAATCTCCTTTCGAGTATTATATGAAAGAAGCATTCACTTCCGCAAGCAGTTTTTTTCTGAACGATTTTCATGTTGTATGCTGGTATGCAGTATGCGGTATCAATATTTGCAGCAGTTTCAGATGACGAATTTGTCGTCATTCAATCAAAGTTGAATTTGGACATTTTTAATTGAATGTGAAGAACAAATCACCTGATGATTTCTTTCGTTTTGAGCGACTTTTTCTAAAATGGCTGTGTTGAAAGAAATAGAAAGAAGAAGAAGATGAAGAAAAAAAGAAGTTCAAATCAGCAGCTGGTAGAATATAACTTCAACTCACTTAACAAATAAATGTTTTCCTTTTTGGTGTAATAATAATTAGTAATAATATTATTAAATAATAAATATCTAGATTGTAATATTTAATTCTTACAGCTGGTGAACAACAGTCTTTCACTGTGATTGTCTTACAGATTTCTATAGAGAATTCAAAAGACATATGTATATGATCCATAGGTTTTTGAAAAAGCCAAGATTCTGCTTCAATATTCCATAATAGTTCTGATATCAGTAATAAAGTTTTAATAAAACAATAAGATTTTCAAGAATTTTGGAGTCATAAACAATTCCGTAATTTAGATTTTTAGATATTTATTAAACAAATTCAAACCTCTTACATAGACTATAAAATCTTTAGTTGCTCGAGTAGGTAATACAATTTTAATTTATAGAATCTGACAATTTTCAACAACATTTTTAAAAGAAAATGATAGAAAATGTAAAACTAATATAGGAAAAAAATATGATAAATAGAGAAGTAGAAACTAATTATAAAACAATAACAAATTAAAAAAAAAAATAAATAAATAAATACAAGGTCAATTCTCATTTGCAGAAAATTACTCGAATCACTGTCAATAAGTCTCCTGATGCTCTGTGGTAAGCAGTTAAACAGTTTAATGGCATGAACGAAGAACTGCATTTCTGTTATGCGACACGAAAACCGAGGTTGTATCAATGTAATCGAACGCGATTTTCTTGCGAATGACAAGCAGTTATACAAATAAAAAGGTTCCTTACTGATTATAAGCTTGTACAGGAAAATAAGTATTCGGTAGTTTATGTACGTGTGTATTGTGCATCCCAATATACTTTTTGAAAATCGAGATACATGATCGCGCTGCCTGATATTGAAGACATATCTTGTTGTTATAAGCGACAACTAATCTTCGTTTAGTTTCAGAACTATGACAGCAAAAAATTTCGCAGCCATATGTTATTATAGGGACTATCAAAGATCTAGCCAACAACAACTTAGTATTAAGTGATGTAAAGTGTTGAGATAGCGCAAAATTTCTAAGGGTGCCATATATTCTGCCTATAATTTGCTGAATGTGGTTATCCCAACTAAGAGTCCTATTGAAGCACACACCAAGATTTTTGCTGCTAGCTATCAACATACTTTATTAAACAGTTGCCAAGAAGTATTGGAGGAAAATAGCTTTGGTCAAGTACACTTTTGTAAATTATGAGGCAGTTTGATTTTGTAGGGTTAACTTTGAGTTCATTTTCGATGGACCATTTGTTAACACTTTCAATATCTTCGTTTAGTCTACATACCCCGTCTTCAATCAATCCTATTTTGCAACTAAGATACAGCTGGTAGTCATCTGCATATAAGTGTTTGGATGAGTTCTTAGTACGTAGAGAAAGGTCATTGATAAAAAGGGTAAACAGAAGAAGTCCCAAAATTGATCCTTGTGGAACACCTCTCTGTATAGGTAAAAACTGTGAAGTTTTGTTGTTAAAGAAAACCGCTTGGACTCTATCACTTAGGTATGAACAAATTAGTTTACATGCAAAAGAAGAAAAGTGAAAATAATACTTGAGTTTTTGCAACAGCAAATGGTATCGAAAGCTTTCGAGAAATCTAGCAACACCAGGAAAGAAACTTCATCAATTGCATTTCTGATATTTCTCTCTTTATTTTTCTTCTTGTGACATAAACTATTCGCTTTCATGGTTCAGTAAAACAATCTGATATTGAGCATCTAACCAGAAGATTTTAAAACATTTTCAATCTTAGAATACATTGATTTACCCTCCATACTAAAACCAAACCGAACACAATTTACATTTTGCTGACGTTTTTTTCCGAAATCGATTTGAAACCCCTTAATTCATGACACCGGAGGAAAGAAAGATAGCCAATATATTTAACTTCTGCCATTTACGTTTTACCCTTTGGCCACAAAAATTCGGATTTTCTGATCAAAAATCAAACATTACACTTTGTTACTCTTTTTCTCTGTTCTGGCGACAGACAAAAATTGATTTACTAATGGAAAATTTATACATAACTTAACTTGACCCTAATAAGGATGTATCTTCTTCTTCTTCTTCTTCTACTATATTTTGTCGAAGTGAGGCATTCCTCGATAAGACCCAAGCTTTGGTTTATACCTATCGTCCTCCCTTACCTGTTTGCCAAAGAATAATGCTGAATTGCTGACAACACGATAAATTCAATTAGGAAGCAATTCAAATGATGAAAATAAAAATTATTCTAGCTTAAAATTATCTAGCTTTACGATGGTATTACTTCCTACCCTTATATTGGCCGCCCTTCTGATGTCGATGTGAGAAGGGTAAATATTTATTTACTGTGAGTGGTTTTTGGGGTAAAATACAACCGATATTGGGTGAGATGAGGTGAACGAGGACAATTTTCATTTATTCATGAGTAAATTATTCCTAGTGAAGATAGAAAGGAAAACCGAGGAAAAGTCATATACGGGGGGACATCTGATGGATAGGACGACATTTATTGAGGGTGAGATGTTGTTAAAATGTTTATCGTTTGTATATATGCGAAATGATAAAAGGATACCGAATTGGAATATTTGTATCTGGATGTAAAAGGCCACTCTAAGGATCATATATACAGCTCAATTGGCATTAAAATTCAATCTTTTCTTGTCAACATGATGAAAATGCATTTACTAGAAAATAGATACTTTCACTTGGAATTATTAATATCATACTGTTTATTTTTTTTTGTGTGCTTGAAAATTTTTGGTAGAAAATATTCTTGTTTTATGAATAATAAATATATTTATTTACATGGAATATGAAATGAAGGTGAAATTTATGAATAAGATTAAATAAAATTAAAAAAAAATGAAATGAAAATATAAATAAACAAAATATACAAATAAAAAATAAATAAAACCAAAATGTTGGGTGGATGCGTTGGTTATCAAGGATCAAATGACAATGTCTCAGCAAATGGATGTGATTATAAGAAGGTAAGAATAGTTTAATAAGCGAATTCAATTTATATAATTTAACGAAACCAATATCTCAGATCAGTTGAATAAATTCTAGATTAAACTAGCTTCCAGGTCTCAATTAATTCTTTAATTACAATTCACTTGGTAATTTTTTTTTTAAAACCATATCTAAAAAACTCAATGATTTGTATTGAAACTCAATAAATATGGTATTCCTGCAAGAACTTTTGCTCTCAAAGCACCCAAGTAACTTTTCATCCAAGTCCTTTAACGCCCATGCTTCCGAATCACACAGCAAGACTGTGATGATCAAGGTTTTATCAGAGATGGCCTTACTACCTAAATTCTTTCTGAGCCAGAAAAAACAGCGATTGGCAAGTACGTAATTCTTCGTTTGATACCTGCACTGATGTCACCCTGCGTTGTCATATTAATGGACTCCAGGTAGACAAAGTCCTTGATTACTTTAAAATTACATCTATCCATCGTGATATTTTGCCCGAGTCGGCGATGTTGAGATTCCTTTCTCGTTGAAAGCATATTTCGTTTTTGTTTTGTCCCACTGTTTTCAGTTGTCAGTTTTTTGTTCAATCATGATTTCAATCATCAACTCCAATCTCCAAATGGTTTTCGTATGCAAAATTCAATTTCAATTATGGAAATTTTCAATGATGTCGATTATTCTTTTATGAATTTTGATACAAAAGATTAAGAAAAATGTCTACAAATATTTAAGAATATAAGATTTTGCAATCCACTCTGGTATCTCCCGATCAAAGTGTTGCGACTCTCTAACAGTTGAATAGACAATTATCTGCGTATACCTTGATAGTTCTTACAGGGCATAAGATCTTATCTTTTGTAGTTGGCGGAAGTAGAGCTGATAATTCACTAAAAATGAGCACCGCTACTTAGTTGACAATCTGATTCATGCTCTCTATATTAAACCATCACCTCCGTAATTAAAAAGTTCTGCTGCTAAAATTTCAAATCTTACGGCTTTAATGTTTTTAAATTGTTTGAATATTGTTTTTATGCTGTTTGAATAAGTCTGGTATTCCCTGTGCTTCGAACAATAAGTACTTAACTTTTGGTGTTTCGAAAATCCTGAATTGCGATCTTGAAACCAACACACAATGCCTTTTTAATAAAACTGTAATCGATATTCTTGAGCTACGTGCAACCTCTTTTTTCCTTGCAAAATCTTATTCCTATATATATAAAGGGTGTTTTTTTAGAGGTATAGAACTTTAAATTGCAATAAAACAACGATAGAATATTCGATTGACATGATTTTTTATTTCTTCGAAAAATAATCTTGTGGCATTACATTTTAAATATGATTTCTAGCATATGACTGCCACAGCTGGCTCGGATGTAGTCCAATATGGACGTCCAATTTTCGATGACTTTTCCAATATTTGTGGCCGTATATCGGCAATTATACGGCGAATGTTGTCTTCCAAATGGGTTATCCGAATAGACCAATGACTTTACATAACCCCACAGAAAATAATCTAGCGGTGTTAAATCACAAGGCCAATTCACAGGTCCAAAACGTGAAATTAGGCGGTCACCAAACGTGTCATTCAATAAATCTATTGTGGCGTACGAGCTGTGTGACATGTTGCGCCGTCTTGTTGGAACCACAGCTCCTGGACATCATGATTACCATTGACTGTAACGTTGTGGCCAGCATCGTTTTTGAAGAAGTACGGACCAATGATTCAACCAGCCCATAAAGCGCACCAAACAGTTAGTTTTTCTGGATGTAACGGTGTTTCGACATACACTGTAGGATTAGCTTTACTCCTAAAGCGGCAGTTTTATTTGTTGATGTAGCCATTCAACCAGAAGTGCGCTTCATCGCTAATGGACGTAGTGCGCGATACGTATTCCGTACAGAACCATTATTTTCAAATTAAAATTGCACAATTTGCAAGTGTTGTTCAGGCGTGAGTCTATTCACTATAAATTGCCAAACCAAACTGAGAATAAATCACTTGACAGCTGTTAAATCGGTCGCCGTCTTGAAAAGTAATGCCAACTTAAAGTTCTATACCTAAAAAAAAAACACCCGTTATCGTTAAAGTGATTGCTCATCTATACGGTGACTTCAGCTACTTCTTTTATGATATCGCGCTAATTAGAACACAACAGTTTTTGGTGGAGATCTTCTAGTTTGAGTGCTGTCTGTAGTCTCTGGTAACTCCTGCTAAAGTTCATTATTTCGGAAAGATTTCTTATCCAATATTTTACTTTGACGAAACGTCAAAATATTTGATTTGTAAGACAATCTTTGTAAGATTTGTGTTTTTTTGTATTCAACATGACAAAATCTGAAAAAATATGATGCTTTATTGTTCCGAAACCTTATTCTATTTAAAGATATCAATACCTTTTATTCAATGAAAATTCCTTAATTTTTTCATATTGAGAATTGAGAATTAAAAGAATTTTATATGCTTAAAGATTTTCTTAGCTTTTAAACTTTCCTTAAAGCAGTCTATGTATGTAGGAGTGATGTATTTAAGCGATTGATGTGTGTAATGACTTCGTTTTTTCTTGTCTTTAAATCCATCTTACATCTAGTTTTAGTCGAAGGATGCATTGTGAACACCATATGGTTTGTCTTCTCTGTATACTAATTATGATTCTCTTGCATCAAGTTAAGTTTCCTTAATGCCTTTCTAAAGTTCCTTTTTTCCTCTCTTTCATTCGTTTTCCAACGAAAACACTTTCATACCAATCAATAGAATAAGATGCAGTTTAATCCCATGTGTCCTTTATCCTTTGATAACAAAAAACGCATACTACTTACTTATATACACGTTAGAAATAAAAACTCCCAATCCAAATACAAATGGGAATTTAATTTAATATTAATCTCAGACTAACGATCCAACACCAGATTGCTATTATAACCAAATACAAAATTATTTACACACTACAGAGTCCCAGAAAAGGAGGGATTAATATGGAACAGGACTCGTTATGCCAGCTCCATCGAAGCCATCACATGTAGATACAATTGCCTTTGTAAGCTTTGAAAGCTTATAATAGCATATATGCCAATCAGTGTCTTCTATTTCTTTGGGGTTTGTATTTTTCTGGTCCTCATACTGGTCTTTTGTGTTAAACTCTAAATGGTCATAGTGTGGATGTTGTTGTTGTTTTTGTTTTGGTCTACTTCATACCACCTAAATGCACATTTTCAAAATTGAATATTTCTTCACAAAGAGACTGATAATTCTCCCTGTATCTCATATAGAAAAAGATACACTTTCATTGCAAATTGAGATACATCTGTTTTTGAGTTGTTCTGAATGCTTTTACAGAAAAAGGGTTCTTGGTACTCCAATGTTCTGCTCTCAACACTGGCTAATGGAAAATCATCTCGATTATTTTGAATTTAATGGTAAACAACAGGGTGTTGTTTTTGAAGCAACATAAATGCATTTATCATAAACAAGATATAGTCATAGTGTGTATATGTATAGCTAAGATAAAACGAATAAGTATATGAAAATAACAGAGAATGTTGCATAATTGATGAATTTTTGTTCATGAAGTCTTTAATCGTGATACATAGATATTAGTTTTTGATGGTGAAGTGGTGAAAGATATTTTCTTGACCACAAACAGCAAACATGCAATCAAAATTCTAACCAAATTCCAATTAGTATTTTGTATACATCATAGCAAAAGTGAATTTAAACCGACCTTAGTTTTGCCCTTAAATAATTTAATGCTTGTAGTTTTAGTTTAGAAATATATAATAATAGAGTTAAGTAAATTGCTTAAATGTTTTTATTTAAATGTATTTTATTCATCGAAAAGGAGGAAAATATAAATAAACAATAAATCTATAGTCAATGATCCTTTTAATTTTTTTATATTTCGCCCTCAAAGTTTAGTTAACTTATTTATCTAATGTTCTCAATTTTATTTTTTAATTTTCCAGATCTATACAGATTGGGCAAATTACTATCTGGATAGAGCGAAATCGAAGAAAAAAGTCACTGATTTATCGGCAGATTGCAGAGATGGACTTTTGCTTGCTGATGTAATTGAAGCTGTCACATCATTTAAAGTACCTGATTTATGCAAAAAACCAAAAAATCAGCAACAAATGGTAAGTGTTAGAATTTAATGTTATATTCCTTTAATATTTTTACTAACATTCGAAATATGTTTTTTTTTTTTAACTAATTAAAAAAATGTAGCATAAATAAAAATACCAAAATTATATTTAGACTTTTAGTAGAATAAAATACTATTTAACTTATTCAATTATTCACATCTTATTTTCAGTAAGTAGTTTATTCTTCTTATATACCCATTTTTTTTTTTCTGTTTTTGTGTGAAATAAATTTTAATTAATACATTTTGAATAGGCCTTTACGCTGATACCAACATCGGTTTTTTTCTTTAGTTGACTCTGAAAAAATTTAAAGGGTGTTAATCGAAGTGCACCAATTTTTCTTATTTTGAACACATTCCTGAACTTGATATTATGTCAGTAAGAAGTTATGGTAAAAGAAACACATAACTACCACAGCGTTATAAAAATTAGACACTATTATCAAACGCATCATATGATTTAATCCGCGATTTTGAAATGCATTTTTCAAGGTTGGGAGCACCTTGTTGCGATGTTGTCTGATTTTGAATATTTGTTTAGAAATGAATTCTGTTTAAAAATCATTTTAAAAAGTTTCTTCTGCAATTTTTCCCTTCTTATATTTAATTTAGTTTGCCCGGACTATTTTGGGTGACGAATTTTGGGTTACGGGCGTGTATTCCTTCATAAAATTTCAACGCGATATACCGGGCACAAGATTTTGACAAGTTCGTATAGAGAATTTAATAAAGTTGTATAAGAATCCAAGTTTGTTTCTAGGACAATCATAGTTTTCGAGTAACAAGCGGCCACATGGTTTAACCAAAATAAAAACTTCATATATACCTTTTCAGTTTTAAATATAAATGTACTTTAACTTTGTAGATGGTTGTAACCTAGAAAAGTGCAATATTTTATGACTGTTTGCCAAATAAACTAAAAAAAGTTCGAAATTTTCGTAGTTTTTTGCGATTTTCGTAGTGAAGCCATATCCGTGCGAAGTAGCAAAGTTGAAAATCGTATTCAGCGATACCCTTTACATAAATAACAAGTGACAAAAATACTTCTGTATTTTTTTCCTCAAACCATACACTGAACCAAAAAGGTACATGGAATTAATGAATATAATCATTCTATTAATGTATCGTTCATTATTATTTGTCCAATGATCCTGTTCATATAGATAATGAACGGCCGTTCATTAAAATCAATGAACGTTCATTAATTCGATGAACCATACATAATTTCATTCATAAAATTTCGAACTTGAAATTTCGAAGATATTTTAATGAATCTTTCATTAAAACAATGAACGCGTTCATAGAAACAATGAACAGTGTTCACTGATTTAATGAATACGTTCATAAAAAAAAAATAAATTATTTCATTAAATTAATGAACGGATTCATTGAATTAATGAACCGTTCTTAAAAATAAAAATATCCGTTCATAGAATTAATGAACGCCGTTCATAGAATTAATGAATGCCGTTCATAGAATTAATGAACGCCGTTCATAGAATCAATGAACGCCGTTCATAGAATTAATGAACGCCGTTCATAGAATTAATGAACGCCGTTCATAAAATAAATGAACGCCGTTCATAGAATTAATGAACGCCGTTCATAGAATTAATGAACGCCGTTCATAGAATTAATGAACGCCGTTCATAGAATTAATGAATGCCGTTCATAGAATTAATGAATGCCGTTCATAGAATTAATGAACGCCGTTCATAGAATCAATGAACGCCGTTCATAGAATTAATGAACGCCGTTCATAGAATAAATGAACGCCGTTCATAGAATTAATGAACGCCGTTCATAGAATTAATGAACGCCGTTCATAGAATTAATGAATGCCGTTCATAGAATTAATGAACGCCGTTCATAGAATTAATGAATGCCGTTCATAGAATTAATGAACGCCGTTCATAGAATTAATGAATGCCGTTCATAGAATTAATGAACGCAGTTCATAGAATTAATGAACGCCGTTCATAGATTTAATGAATGCCGTTCATAGAATTAATGAACGCCGTTCATTATTTCTATGAACGGCGTTCATTAATTCTATGAACGGCGTTCATTAATTCTATGAACGGCGTTCATAAAAATAAGAAACCCGTTCATAAAATTAATGAACGCGTTTACGAACGCGTTCATTAATTTTATGAACACAGCCTATGTTCCGTAACTCTTGCACCGTCATAAGTGCTCGAAAAACATTGTGAATTCGAATGAAATCAATTTTTTTGTACAAATTTCATTTTGATTCAAATTGTTTTTCGACAACTTATTTCGATGCAAGCGTTATAAAACGAAGGCACTGTTTTCAATAAATTTAGAAAGTAAAATTTCTTATAGTCTTATTCCTTGTCAAAGAATTTTTAATCTCCTGTCGAGAAATTAAAAAAATCAACTGACAAACAAAGAAGTCATGGAAGTTTAGCTTTCTAAATTTATTAGGTCGAGATCTGTGAAAAAGAAAGAAAAATTAATGTGAATCGCCGTTTTCAATTTTTACAAACCTGTTAACAGTACATTCATCTTCATTCATTTTTCATCTCTAACCTTCTCCTTTCTGAAATGTTCAAGGTTAAATTAAAGAAATATTTACATTTACATTAACTCTTTTATCTTTATTTGATACTCTTTTATTTTTTATTTGAATTAACATATAAGAATTGAAATTTTATGATCTCATGATCCCATCAAGCAAAACATAAATTTTTTTATTTGATTGATAAATCATAAAATTGATAAAATTGATAAAATTTAAGATATTAAATTATAAGGATTTAATTTTTTTTTTAAATAAATTAAGTGAAACAATCCATAAGAAGTGAAATTCAGGGAAGTTATGAGATCTCATCAAGCAAAACATACATTTTTTCAGTCAGTTTTGGACACATTAGACTTCATTTTAGAGTAAAGTAATTATGCAATACGAAGAAAACGTATTGCGACTAATTACAATTTAAGTAAAGTTCTTACAATCTAGATAATTTTTGGAATATAGTAATAACATATGAATAATAACATACTTATTTCAAGAGTTTCCTTTTCATTTTGGTCAACTTTCGGCGAAGAGGATGAATTATTTACTTTTGTTCTTGAAGTGGATTTAATGTTACAAAACTTAGCGTAAATTTTACCCCTTTTACTTGTTCGATAATATTCCTGCAAAAGTTTAGAAATATCAAGTTAATATTGTTCGAACATAAATTATGTGTATATTTTGGATGCCAATAAAAACTTAGAAAATTTTTTTCAAAGATGAAAATGTTTTCCCCATAGAAAAATATTTTTCTTGGGACTTAGAAAATTTTCTAAGTCCCAAAAAAAATTTTTTTCATTGAAAAATTTTTTTTGGGACTTAGAAATTTTTTGATCCCAAAAAAAAAGTTAATTTCTTTTTCGGGACTTGAAATATTTTTCAATGAAAAAAATTATTTTTGGGACTTAGAAAATCTTCGATGCCAAAAAAAAGTTAATTTTTTTTTGGGACTTTTTCAAATTTTTCAATGAAAAATATTTTTCTTGGAACTTAGAAAATTTTGGGACTTAGAATATTTTTCAATGAAAAAAAATTTTTTTTGGGACTTAGAAAATTTTTGATGCAAAAAAAATTTTTCAATGAATTTTGGACTTAGAAAATTTTCGACGCCAAAAAAACAACTTTTTTTGGGACTTAGAATATTTTTCAATGAAAAAAAATTTTTTTTTGGGACTTAGAAAATTTTTGATGCAAAAAAAATTTTTCAATGAATTTTGGACTTAGAAAATTTTCGACGCCAAAAAAACTTAACTTTTTTTGGGACTTAGAATATTTTTCAATAAAAAAAAATTTTTTTTGGTACTTAGAAAATTTTTGATGCAAAAAAAATTTTTCAATGAATTTTGGACTTAGAAAATTTTCGACGCCAAAAAAACTTAACTTTTTTTGGGACTTAGAATATTTTTCAATGAAAAAAAATTTTTTTTTGGGACTTAGAAAATTTTTGATGCAAAAAAATTTTTCAATGAATTTTGGACTTAGAGAATTTTCGACGCCAAAAAAACAACTTTTTTTGTGACTTAGAATATTTTTCAATGAAAAAAATTTTTTTTTGGGACTTAGAAAATTTTTGATGCAAAAAAAATTTTTCAATGAATTTTGGACTTAGAAAATTTTCGACGCCAAAAAAACTTAACTTTTTTTGGGACTTAGAATATTTTTCAATAAAAAAAATTTTTTTTTGGTACTTAGAAAATTTTTGATGCAAAAAAAATTTTTCAATGAATTTTGGACTTAGAAAATTTTCGACGCCAAAAAAACTTAACTTATTTTGGGACTTAGAATATTTTTCAATAAAAAAAAATTTTTTTTGGTACTTAGAAAATTTTTGATGCAAAAAAAATTTTTCAATGAATTTTGGACTTAGAAAATTTTCGACGCCAAAAAAACTTAACTTTTTTTGGGACTTAGAATATTTTTCAATGAAAAAAAATTTTTTTTTGGGACTTAGAAAATTTTTGATGCAAAAAAAATTTTTCAATGAATTTTGGACTTAGAAAATTTTCGACGCCAAAAAAACTTAACTTTTCTTGGGACTTAGAATATTTTTCAATAAAAAAAAAATTTTTTTGGTACTTAGAAAATTTTTGATGCAAAAAAAATTTTTCAATGAATTTTGGACTTAGAAAATTTTCGACGCCAAAAAAACTTAACTTTTTTTGGGACTTAGAATATTTTTCAATGAAAAAAATTTTTTTTTGGGACAGAAAATTTTTGATGCAAAAAAAATTTTTCAATGAATTTTGGACGCCAAAAAAACTTAACTTTTTTTGGGACTAAGAATATTTTTGAGTGAAAAAAATTATTTTTGGGACTTAAATTTTTGATCCCAAAAAAAAAGTTAATTTCTTTTTTGGGACTTAGAATATTTTTCAATGAAAAATATTTTTTTTGGGACTTAGATAATTTTCGATCCCAAAAAAATTATTTTTTTTGAAAAAAAAATTTCGCATAGAAACATATTAATTTTTGGGGATTTGGAAAATTTTTTAACCCAAAAAATGAAGCAAAATATAAAGATGTATAATTTTTACCAATTTTTCAGTCGGGAATCTTTCTAAAATCTCCTTTTCAATTTTGTAAGTTGAATGTAAATCCAAATGAAGGTTGTTCTGGTCAAAATAAATGGCTATTGCATTGATAAGTTGTTTCCTATGGTGTTCCTGAAATTTTTTCGACTTCTCATAGCTTTCAGCTAGTGCCAAAGTTTTGGGGTTGCTGTTCAAGAAGCTACGACGTTTTGTATCCAGATTTTGTTTGTTGTAGCACATAAGACGCTTCAATTACAACATTTTTTATTCAATTTTAAAAATTTCAACGCCATTTAGTTACAATGCGTGTCCTTCAAGTGTGTTTAAACCGTATTTATGATTTTGATAAAAATTAAAAAAAATCTTCTAATAAAAGTGATTTTAAAAATCAACATCTGCCTAAGAACTGATGAAATAGGTTTGTGATGAAAATTTTTTTAATCTGGATTTTAATTTCAAAATTACTTTAAAGAATAGATAGTAGACTTGAATTCTGATTAGGAAACGCTTCACTCATTGAAATTGAGTAAAAAATATTGAAGCTACAACGTTTTGTATCCAGACTTTGTTCTTTGTCGCACATAAGACGCTTCAATTACAACATTTTTTATTCAATTTTAAAAATTTCAACGCCATTTAGTTACATTGCGTGTCCTTCAAGTGTGTTTAAACCGTATTTATGATTTTGATAAAAATTAAAAAAATCTTCTAATAAAAGTGATTTTAAAAATCAACATCTGCCTAAGAACTGATGAAATAGGTTTGTGATGAAAATTTTTTTAATCTGGATTTTAATTTCAAAATTACTTTAAAGAATAGTTAGTAGACTTGAATTCTGATTAGGAAACGCTTCACTCATTGAAATTGAGTAAAAAATATTGAAGCTACAACGTTTTGTATCCAGACTTTGTTCTTTGTCGCACATAAGACGCTTCAATTACAACATTTTTTATTCAATTTTAAAAATTTAAACGCCATTTAGTTACAATGCGTGTCCTTCAAGTGTGTTTAAACCGTATTTATGATTTTGATAAAAATTAAAAAAAATCTTCTAATAAAAGTGATTTTAAAAATCAACATCTGCCTAAGAACTGATGAAATAGGTTTGTGATGAAATTTTTTTTAATCTGGATTTTAATTTCAAAATTACTTTAAAGAATAGTTAGTAGACTTGAATTCTGATTAGGAAACGCTTCACTCATTGAAATTGAGTAAAAAATATTGAAGCTACAACGTTTTGTATCCAGACTTTGTTCTTTGTCGCACATAAGACGCTTCAATTACAACATTTTTTATTCAATTTTAAAAATTTAAACGCCATTTAGTTACAATGCGTGTCCTTTAAGTGTGTTTAGACCGTATTTATGATTCTGATAAAAATTAAAAAAAATCTTCTAATAAAAGTGATTTTAAAAATCAACATCTGCCTAAGAACTGATGAAATAGGTTTGTGATGAAAATTTTTTTAATCTGAATTTTAATTTCAAAATTACTTTAAAGAATAGTTAGTAGACTTGAATTCTGATAAGGAAACACAACAATCGGTGAAATCGAGTAAAAAATGTAGAAGCTACGACGTTTTGTATCCAGATTTTGTTTGTTGTAGCACATAAAACGGTTCAATTACAACATTTTTTATTCAATTTTAAAAATTTAAACGCCATTTAGTTACAATGCGTGTCCTTCAAGTGTGTTTAAACCGTATTTATGATTCTGATAAAAATTAAAAAAAATCTTCTAATAAAAGTGATTTTAAAAATCAACATCTGCCTAAGAACTGATGAAATAGGTTTGTGATGAAAATTTTTTTAATCTGGATTTTAATTTCAAAATTACTTTAAAGAATAGTTAGTAGACTTGAATTCTGATTAGGAAACGCTTCACTCATTGAAATTGAGTAAAAAATATTGAAGCTACAACGTTTTGTATCCAGACTTTGTTCTTTGTCGCACATAAGACGCTTCAATTACAACATTTTTTATTCAATTTTAAAAATTTAAACGCCATTTAGTTACAATGCGTGTCCTTCAAGTGTGTTTAAACCGTATTTATGATTTTGATAAAAATTAAAAAAATCTTCTAATAAAAGTGATTTTAAAAATCAACATCTGCCTAAGAACTGATGAAATAGGTTTGTGATGAAAATTTATTTAATCTGGATTTTAATTTCAAAATTACTTTAAAGAATAGTTAGTAGACTTGAATTCTGATAAGGAAACACAACAATCGGTGAAATCGAGTAAAAAATGTAGAAGCTACGACGTTTTGTATCCAGATTTTGTTTGTTGTAGCACATAAAACGGTTCAATTACAACATTTTTTATTCAATTTTAAAAATTTAAACGCCATTTAGTTACAATGCGTGTCCTTCAAGTGTGTTTAAACCGTATTTATGATTCTGATAAAAATTAAAAAAAATCTTCTAATAAAAGTGATTTTAAAAATCAACATCTGCCTAAGAACTGATGAAATAGGTTTGTGATGAAAATTTTTTTAATCTGGATTTTAATTTCAAAATTACTTTAAAGAATAGTTAGTAGACTTGAATTCTGATAAGGAAACACAACAATCGGTGAAATCGAGTAAAAAATGTAGAAGCTACGACGTTTTGTATCCAGATTTTGTTTGTTGTAGCACATAAAACGGTTCAATTACAACATTTTTTATTCAATTTTAAAAATTTAAACGCCATTTAGTTACAATGCGTGTCCTTCAAGTGTGTTTAAACCGTATTTATGATTCTGATAAAAATTAAAAAAAATCTTCTAATAAAAGTGATTTTAAAAATCAACATCTGCCTAAGAACTGATGAAATAGGTTTGTGATGAAAATTTTTTTAATCTGGATTTTAATTTCAAAATTACTTTAAAGAATAGTTAGTAGACTTGAATTCTGATTAGGAAACGCTTCACTCATTGAAATTGAGTAAAAAATATTGAAGCTACAACGTTTTGTATCCAGACTTTGTTCTTTGTCGCACATAAGACGCTTCAATTACAACATTTTTTATTCAATTTTAAAAATTTAAACGCCATTTAGTTACAATGCGTGTCCTTCAAGTGTGTTTAAACCGTATTTATGATTTTGATAAAAATTAAAAAAAATCTTCTAATAAAAGTGATTTTAAAAATCAACATCTGCCTAAGAACTGATGAAATAGGTTTGTGATGAAAATTTTTTTAATCTGGATTTTAATTTCAAAATTACTTTAAAGAATAGTTAGTAGACTTGAATTCTGATTAGGAAACGCTTCACTCATTGAAATTGAGTAAAAAATATTGAAGCTACAACGTTTTGTATCCAGACTTTGTTCTTTGTCGCACATAAGACGCTTCAATTACAACATTTTTTATTCAATTTTAAAAATTTAAACGCCATTTAGTTACAATGCGTGTCCTTCAAGTGTGTTTAAACCGTATTTATGATTTTGATAAAAATTAAAAAAAATCTTCTAATAAAAGTGATTTTAAAAATCAACATCTGCCTAAGAACTGATGAAATAGGTTTGTGATGAAATTTTTTTTAATCTGGATTTTAATTTCAAAATTACTTTAAAGAATAGTTAGTAGACTTGAATTCTGATTAGGAAACGCTTCACTCATTGAAATTGAGTAAAAAATATTGAAGCTACAACGTTTTGTATCCAGACTTTGTTCTTTGTCGCACATAAGACGCTTCAATTACAACATTTTTTATTCAATTTTAAAAATTTAAACGCCATTTAGTTACAATGCGTGTCCTTCAAGTGTGTTTAGACCGTATTTATGATTCTGATAAAAATTAAAAAAAATCTTCTAATAAAAGTGATTTTAAAAATCAACATCTGCCTAAGAACTGATGAAATAGGTTTGTGATGAAAATTTTTTTAATCTGAATTTTAATTTCAAAATTACTTTAAAGAATAGTTAGTAGACTTGAATTCTGATAAGGAAACACAACAATCGGTGAAATCGAGTAAAAAATGTAGAAGCTACGACGTTTTGTATCCAGATTTTGTTTGTTGTAGCACATAAAACGGTTCAATTACAACATTTTTTATTCAATTTTAAAAATTTAAACGCCATTTAGTTACAATGCGTGTCCTTCAAGTGTGTTTAAACCGTATTTATGATTCTGATAAAAATTAAAAAAAATCTTCTAATAAAAGTGATTTTAAAAATCAACATCTGCCTAAGAACTGATGAAATAGGTTTGTGATGAAAATTTTTTTAATCTGGATTTTAATTTCAAAATTACTTTAAAGAATAGTTAGTAGACTTGAATTCTGATTAGGAAACGCTTCACTCATTGAAATTGAGTAAAAAATATTGAAGCTACAACGTTTTGTATCCAGACTTTGTTCTTTGTCGCACATAAGACGCTTCAATTACAACATTTTTTATTCAATTTTAAAAATTTAAACGCCATTTAGTTACAATGCGTGTCCTTCAAGTGTGTTTAAACCGTATTTATGATTTTGATAAAAATTAAAAAAATCTTCTAATAAAAGTGATTTTAAAAATCAACATCTGCCTAAGAACTGATGAAATAGGTTTGTGATGAAAATTTATTTAATCTGGATTTTAATTTCAAAATTACTTTAAAGAATAGTTAGTAGACTTGAATTCTGATAAGGAAACACAACAATCGGTGAAATCGAGTAAAAAATGTAGAAGCTACGACGTTTTGTATCCAGATTTTGTTTGTTGTAGCACATAAAACGGTTCAATTACAACATTTTTTATTCAATTTTAAAAATTTAAACGCCATTTAGTTACAATGCGTGTCCTTCAAGTGTGTTTAAACCGTATTTATGATTCTGATAAAAATTAAAAAAAATCTTCTAATAAAAGTGATTTTAAAAATCAACATCTGCCTAAGAACTGATGAAATAGGTTTGTGATGAAAATTTTTTTAATCTGGATTTTAATTTCAAAATTACTTTAAAGAATAGTTAGTAGACTTGAATTCTGATTAGGAAACGCTTCACTCATTGAAATTGAGTAAAAAATATTGAAGCTACAACGTTTTGTATCCAGACTTTGTTCTTTGTCGCACATAAGACGCTTCAATTACAACATTTTTTATTCAATTTTAAAAATTTAAACGCCATTTAGTTACAATGCGTGTCCTTCAAGTGTGTTTAAACCGTATTTATGATTTTGATAAAAATTAAAAAAAATCTTCTAATAAAAGTGATTTTAAAAATCAACATCTGCCTAAGAACTGATGAAATAGGTTTGTGATGAAAATTTTTTTAATCTGGATTTTAATTTCAAAATTACTTTAAAGAATAGTTAGTAGACTTGAATTCTGATTAGGAAACGCTTCACTCATTGAAATTGAGTAAAAAATATTGAAGCTACAACGTTTTGTATCCAGACTTTGTTCTTTGTCGCACATAAGACGCTTCAATTACAACATTTTTTATTCAATTTTAAAAATTTAAACGCCATTTAGTTACAATGCGTGTCCTTCAAGTGTGTTTAAACCGTATTTATGATTTTGATAAATATTAAAAAAATCTTCTTATAAAAGTGATTTTAAAAATCAACATCTGCCTAAGAACTGATGAAATAGGTTTGTGATGAAAATTTTTTTAATCTGGATTTTAATTTCAAAATTACTTTAAAGAATAGTTAGTAGACTTGAATTCTGATAAGGAAACACAACAATCGGTGAAATCGAGTAAAAAATATAGAAGCTACGACGTTTTGTATCCAGATTTTGTTTGTTGTAGCACATAAAACGGTTCAATTACAACATTTTTTATTCAATTTTAAAAATTTAAACGCCATTTAGTTACAATGCGTGTCCTTCAAGTGTGTTTAAACCGTATTTATGATTTTGATAAAAATTAAAAAAAATCTTCTAATAAAAGTGATTTTAAAAATCAACATCTGCCTAAGAACTGATGAAATAGGTTTGTGATGAAAATTTTTTTAATCTGGATTTTAATTTCAAAATTACTTTAAAGAATAGTTAGTAGACTTGAATTCTGATAAGGAAACACAACAATCGGTGAAATCGAGTAAAAAATATAGAAGCTACGACGTTTTGTATCCAGATTTTGTTTGTTGTAGCACATAAAACGGTTCAATTACAACATTTTTTATTCAATTTTATAAATTTAAACGCCATTTAGTTACAATGCGTGTCCTTCAAGTGTGTTTAAACCGTATTTATGATTCTGATAAAAATTAAAAAAAATCTTCTAATAAAAGTGATTTTAAAAACCAACATCTGCCTAAGAACTGATGAAATAGGTTTGTGATGAAAATTTTTTTAATCTGGATTTTAATTTCAAAATTACTTTAAAGAATAGTTAGTAGACTTGAATTCTGATTAGGAAACGCTTCACTCATTGAAATTGAGTAAAAAATATTGAAGCTACAACGTTTTGTATCCAGACTTTGTTCTTTGTCGCACATAAGACGCTTCAATTACAACATTTTTTATTCAATTTTAAAAATTTAAACGCCATTTAGTTACAATGCGTGTCCTTCAAGTGTGTTTAAACCGTATTTATGATTTTGATAAAAATTAAAAAAATCTTCTAATAAAAGTGATTTTAAAAATCAACATCTGCCTAAGAACTGATGAAATAGGTTTGTGATGAAAATTTTTTTAATCTGGATTTTAATTTCAAAATTACTTTAAAGAATAGTTAGTAGACTTGAATTCTGATAAGGAAACACAACAATCGGTGAAATCGAGTAAAAAATATAGAAGCTACGACGTTTTGTATCCAGATTTTGTTTGTTGTAGCACATAAAACGGTTCAATTACAACATTTTTTATTCAATTTTATAAATTTAAACGCCATTTAGTTACAATGCGTGTCCTTCAAGTGTGTTTAAACCGTATTTATGATTCTGATAAAAATTAAAAAAAATCTTCTAATAAAAGTGATTTTAAAAACCAACATCTGCCTAAGAACTGATGAAATAGGTTTGTGATGAAAATTTTTTTAATCTGGATTTTAATTTCAAAATTACTTTAAAGAATAGTTAGTAGACTTGAATTCTGATTAGGAAACGCTTCACTCATTGAAATTGAGTAAAAAATATTGAAGCTACAACGTTTTGTATCCAGACTTTGTTCTTTGTCGCACATAAGACGCTTCAATTACAACATTTTTTATTCAATTTTAAAAATTTAAACGCCATTTAGTTACAATGCGTGTCCTTCAAGTGTGTTTAAACCGTATTTATGATTCTGATAAAAATTAAAAAAAATCTTCTAATAAAAGTGATTTTAAAAACCAACATCTGCCTAAGAACTGATGAAATAGGTTTGTGATGAAAATTTTTTTAATCTGGATTTTAATTTCAAAATTACTTTAAAGAATAGTTAGTAGACTTGAATTCTGATTAGGAAACGCTTCACTCATTGAAATTGAGTAAAAAATATTGAAGCTACAACGTTTTGTATCCAGACTTTGTTCTTTGTCGCACATAAGACGCTTCAATTACAACATTTTTTATTCAATTTTAAAAATTTAAACGCCATTTAGTTACAATGCGTGTCCTTCAAGTGTTTTTAAACCGTATTTATGATTTTGATAAAAATTAAAAAAAATCTTCTAATAAAAGTGATTTTAAAAATCAACATCTGTCTAAGAACTGATGAAATAGGTTTGTGATGAAAATTTTTTTAATCTGGATTTTAATTTCAAAATTACTTTAAAGAATAGTTAGTAGACTTGAATTCTGATAAGGAAACACAACAATCGGTGAAATCGAGTAAAAAATATAGAAGCTACGACGTTTTGTATCCAGATTTTGTTTGTTGTAGCACATAAAACGGTTCAATTACAACATTTTTTATTCAATTTTAAAAATTTAAACGCCATTTAGTTACAATGCGTGTCCTTCAAGTGTGTTTAAACCGTATTTATGATTCTGATAAAAATTAAAAAAAAATCTTCTAATAAAAGTGATTTTAAAAATCAAGATCTGCCTAAGAACTGATGAAATACGTTTGTGATGAAAATTTTTTTAATCTGGATTTTAATTTCAAAATTACTTTAAAGAATAGTTAGTAGACTTGAATTCTGATAAGGAAACACAACAATTAAAAAAATTTTCATCACAAACCTATTTCTTCAGTTCTTCAGTTCAGCGGAGGCAGACATAATAATGTGGCGGCAGCGTGGTGGTTGCAACGTAGTTTAAGAAGAGCACTACATATATAAAAATATAGTAATACAATTTACACATTCTAGGGATGAAAACATTTACCTTAAATTTTGGATGCAGAAAACGACGTGTTGGCAGCAGGCGACGGACGGGCGGCGGCAAATGGTTCTTCAGTTCAGCGGAGGCAGACAATAATGTGCCGGCAGCGTTGTGGTGGCAACGTGGTGTAAGAAGAGCACTACATATATATAAATGTATTAATACAATTATAACACATTTTAGGGATGAAAACACTTACCTTAAATTTTGGATGCAGGAAACGACGTGATGGCAGCAGGCGACGGGCGGGCGGCGGCAAATGGGATATCGAACAAATCTCCTATATTTATGATGAAAAACAAATTATTTATCAAAATAAATACATACTTTCAATAAATAAATAGTTTTAAATAATAAATACTACGTAATCTAATAAAATACTTACTTTTTATTTTTTCTTCAGCTCTCCGTTGTGTAGCTCCTCTTTTTCAGACATTCACTTATCACTTCACACTGTAACTGAATGGCTTGGTTTGGCTTGGGGACGTCGGCAACATGATTTAACGAAAGAAATTCTTTCGTTCAACGTTACTACGTTTATATGACCGGATCCAGTGATCGGATTCAATTCAATCTGAATCGAAATTTCGATGCAGGTATCGAGTGATTGAAATAATATGGGATCGAGATGTTTGTGTAAGTGCAATGTGTGAGCTAATAATAAATTATTATTTTGCAAGTATGGCGACACCAATTGAAATAAAATATTATGAAATTATTCACACAAACCCACATGCATAGCAAAACAAGTAAAAATATACCACAAACCGTCTGAAAACAAAACTGCACACACTCACACAAACCCCGATTCTTCAATTCCTCGATCTAGGTATACATGCATGTTTTCGATTCGATCCAGCTCGCAAGGTAGGATCGGATCGAGTAATCCTATTTCGATTCGATACGCGTTGATACAGACCTAAATCCTGATTTAATTCAGATTCAATTCTGCATATAAACGTAGTACGTATCAACAAGTAGTGTTCCCACTTTATTTTACGCGTTCTTTAAAATTTAAGGGTGATGATCAATATTCGATTTCGTTTCAACTGGAAGGCGATAAATTGGACTGTCAAATAACATGTCATTCAAGAAAATAAAAGTAATGGGTATTACTGGGTCGCACAAACATGTTCTTCTATCTTGTTGTTAACACAAACAAATTTTTAATGATAAAAAAAGTTTTATTTTCTTTAGAAAAATATACTTATTAGAGACAAGCACCATAATAAGTTTTTCTAAATGTAAATTTCACCGGAAAAGTGATCCGGAAAGGTTAAATTTTAAATAAAATAAAAATGTTCACCGGAAATCAAGCCTTTTTTAATTATTTAACGACCAATCTTAATCCGTCCGTGTTTCAGCAATCACTTAACCGATTTGCACGGTTGACATGCTGTCGGATAGAGGAAATGTCGAACTAGGTCGTGGAGACTATATTTCTGTGCGGATGTCCACGATTTGGCTAAAAAACGAAACCAAAATTACACTTCCGAAACTGGAAAAAATAGGACAAAAAATAATTATTTTAAGTAAAATAAGAATTTTTATTGGAAATTAAGCTTTTTTAATGATTTAACGATCAATCTTAATCCGTCCGTATTTCAGCAATCACTGCACAGATTTGCACGGTTGACATGCTGTCGGATAGAGGAAATGTCGAACTAGGTCGTGGAGACTATATTTCTGTGCGGATGTCCACGATTTGGCCAAAAAACGACACCAAAGTTGCACTTCAAAAAATCGAAAAAATAGGGGAAAATACAAATTATTTTCAATTTTATTTTCCAAAATACTAATAAAAAGGCAACTTCAAAGTTGGAAACTAGTTGAGCCATTACTCAAAATTACATTTCACAAGAATCCATTCACAGGTTTTCAAAATATTGGATTAACAAAAAAAAGATTTTTATCAACCTCATTGAGGCGATAAAATGAGTTTTGGTCCAATTTCCACCGTTTCTCAATAATTTATATCGATGCGATAGCTACAGAACATGGGCACAGAGCACAGTTAATACACAAAAGGAAATTTCAAAAATTGAATATTATATTGTAAAAATATTGACAATCACAGTAAAAAAAATCAATTTAAAATTAGCTTTCATGTTGAAAGCACAAACAACCGATAAAACGACACCAAAAAATAAGAACTAAAGGGGTTTTCACATTCAACAACATTTACATCTCCTTGTGGCGTTAACTACTGTTCACATTGATACGAACAGTTGTTCAACCGAGAAAAATGTTTGTGTGAGCAAGAAAACTTTTAAAATGAGAACGAAAAACAACACAAAACTACTTATTACGTAAAAAAAAAAAAAAATACAATAGGTAATAAGCCCCGTCTTATTTGATTCCCCAACTCGGTTAAAAAAAAATGATATTTCGACACCTGTCAAATGTGGTCTCAAACATTTTATTCTCATACTCATAAAAAGGGTTATTTTGAAACCTGCAAACTGAATAAAATTATTACTTTACTAAAAAGTTAAATGATATGAAAATCTTGTTCATAATTTGATACACTTTTTAAAAGTGTGATCACTGCAACACGCAAGTTGCCCTTCGTTAAGTTTTGATTAACTATGAATTGAATTAATGAACGGTTCATTAAATCACCACGTTCATTAACACGAACATTAAATCTATGAACACGTTCATTAAATTCATGAACACGCTCACTTCGACAATAAATGTATTCGTTAAATATGAATCTTAACGAATAATTGAAATAATGAATGGTTCATTAAAATAATGAATGGTTTATTAAGTTTTGGCGCCTTTTTAAAAAGAAGAAAAAAAGATTTATTTTATTTTCGTCATATCTTTTCTATTTTTGCTTTTTTTGAAAAATTGTCGGATATAAAAGTTGTAGATTTTTTAATTTCCGACAGAATATGCTAAATAAGTTTTAACGAACAGGTTCATTGAATCTTTCATCAAAAAGTGTATCGGATATTTATGAACTGCTGTTCATTGAATTAATGAATGGTTCATTGATTTTAATGAATGGCGTTCATAGTTTTAACGAACAGGTTCATTTAATCTTTCATCAAAAAGTGTCGGATATTTATGAACGGCTGTTCATTGAATTAATGAATGGTTCATTGATTTTTAATGAATGGCGTTCATAGTTTTAATGAACAGGTTCATTGAATCTTTCATCAAAAAGTGTATCAGATATTTATAAACTGCTGTTCATTGAATTAATGAATGGTTCATTGATTTTTAATGAATGGCGTTCATAGTTTTAATGAACAGGTTCATTGAATCTTTCATCAAAAAGTGTATCGGATATTTATGAACGGCTGTTCATTGAATTAATGAATGGTTCATTGATTTTTAATGAATGGCGTTCATAGTTTTAACGAACAGGTTCATTGAATCTTTCATCAAAAAGTGTCGGATATTTATGAACGGCTGTTCATTGAATTAATGAATGGTTCATTGATTTTAATGAATGGCGTTCATAGTTTTAACGAACAGGTTCATTGAATCTTTCATCAAAAAGTGTATCGGATATTTATGAACTGCTGTTCATTGAATTAATGAATGGTTCATTGATTTTAATGAATGGAGTTCATTGTTTCAACGAACAGGTTCATTGAATCTTTCATCAAAAAGTGTATCGGATATTTATGAACGGCTGTTCATTGAATTAATGAATGGTTCATTGATTTTTAATGAATGGCGTTCATAGTTTTAACAAACAGGTTCATTGAATCTTTCATCAAAAAGTGTATCGGATATTTATGAACTGCTGTTCATTGAATTAATGAATGGTTCATTGATTTTAATGAATGGCGTTCATAGTTTTAACGAACAGGTTCATTGAATCTTTCATCAAAAAGTGTATCGGATATTTATGAACGGCTGTTCATTGAATTAATGAATGGTTCATTGATTTTAATGATTAGCGTTCATTGTTTTAACGAACAGGTTCATTGAATCTTTCATCAAAAAGTGTATCGGATATTTATGAACGGTTGTTCATTGAATTTATGAATGGTTCATTGATTTTAATGAATGGCGTTCATTGTTTAAACGAACAGGTTCATTGGGATAGTGAACAGATTCATAAAATTTTTTTATGAACGGCTGTTCATTGATTTAATGAACAGGTTCATTAATTCAATGAATAGCCGTTCATAAAAAAAAATTTGGACAAAAACAGATTTTAATGAACGAGATTAATGAACGTTCATAGGTTCATAATTTTATTTTTAATGAATAATTCATTGAATTAGGGTATGGTGCATTAATTCCGTGAACCGTACATTAATTTCAAGTTAATGATCGCCGTTCATAAATTTTATGTACAATTTTTGGTTCAGTGTAGTTTTCGGTGACGATTTGACTGGACTATTAGGAGTGTGTTTGCATACACTTATGAAAATGCTACGATCACAGCCATTATAACGGGTGATTTTTTAAGAGGTTTAGAACTTTTTTTTTTTAAAAAACACAAAAAATTCAAAAAAATGAATTTATGATAGTTTGAACCTTGCAATTTAATGTTTAAAGATAATTTCATGCAAATGTTAACCGCGGCTGCGTCTCAGGTAGCCCATCCGCTGAGTCCAATTTTGGCATACTCTTTCACACATATCGGCCGGTATCTCACGAATGAATGCATGGATGTTGGCTTCCAGTGCGTCAATCGAAGCGGGCTTATCCCTATAGACATTATCCTTGACATACTCCCACAAAAAATAGTATAATGGTGTCAAATCGCACGATCTAAGCGGCCAATTGACCGGCCCGAAACGTGAAATTAACTGTTCACCAAACTCGCCTCGAAATTGCGCCATTGTTTCGCGTGCTGTGTGGCATGTGGCACCGTCTTGTTGAAACCACATATCATGCAAGTCAAGAACTTCCATTTCGGGCAAAAAAAAGTTTGTTATCATCGCTCGGTAGCGTTCACCATTGACAGTAACGCTGCGATTCGCATCATCTTTGAAGAAATATGGCCCAATAATGCCGCCGGCCCATAAACCGCACCAAACAGTGGCTTTTTCGGGATGCATTGGTAGCTGTTGCAATGCTTCTGGCTGATCTTCACTCCAAATGCGGCAATTTTGCTTATTTACGTACCCATTCAACCAAAAATGAGCCTCATCGCTGAACACAATTTTTCGATAAAAAAGCATTTCGAACATTTCGAACCGAGCACGAATTTTGATAGTAAAATTCAATAATTTGCAAGCGTTGTTCATTTGTAAGACGATCCATGGTTAAATTGCAAACCAAACTGAAGCTGTTTGACAGTGACACAAGGTACTTAAAACACGTCAGCTGTCAAAACCAGTGTTGCCAAAACCAAACCAGCTAAAAAATCACCCGTTATATACATTTCTATAGTATTTTCATGCTGAATAATCACCGCCTGGCTATCTTAAGCAACTTGTGAATAAAACATTTTTAGGTTCGTGCATTTAATAGTTGTCTATTCTGTTACCCTCACAATAGTCGTAAACATATATGATTTTTGTTTTGTTTACTACTCTTGTCAAAGAAATATGGATTTGAAATACATTAAATATTGTTAATTTATTTTGTTGACGACTATTGTTAGTTTAACAGAATAGACACTTAGTAAATGTAAGAACCTCCAAATGTGCGGTTCACAAGTTTCTTTAGTTGGCGCTACTCCATGGTTGTACTATAGAAATTTATATACAATGGCGTAAGTATGTTTCTATATGTTACAAACAATATTAGAATCAAAATTTAGAACTTTTTGTTAAACAATTTTGACCTTATGTTTTATAATTTTTCATCGATTTCTTCAAACCCAAGCCTGATGTTTTTCTAACATCTGCTAGATATTTTTCTCATGACACTATTATAATTCCTTCCCCTTTAACGTACTCCAGTGATTATTGCACAAGTATAAGCCACACTTCCTCATCCTCAATAAAAAGTTGCCTTTCTCTTAAAATATCTTTCATTAGTGGTAATAATTTATAAAGTTCATAAAACGGTGATGTTTCCAATAAACTTTACAACTTGAAACGACTATAATGTTCAAGTTTTATTATCTCTCCCAGTTAAACAACTAATTCAATAAAAAAATCTTCTAATAAATCATCAAATTTTCAACAAATCTTCCATCAAAATTAACAACAAATGTATCTTTTCATCCTCATCCTAAAATCTGTGGCTATATGTTTTGATAAATCCATTTCCCAATTAATTTGGATGTATCTTTAAAAATAGATGAATTTTTTTTTGAAAAACGCATTGGAAAAATAATTAAAAATCCGTCCTAACCGATGAGATCTGCTGTCATCATTAGCGTGTGCGGTGAAAAATTAACTTTTGGTTGATGACTTTTTTTGAAAGATTTTTGTGTACAAGATGAATGAAATGAAATGAATTCAAATGAGGAATTAGTAAAATGTTTTTATACACCGCAAAAGATGCGTTTTGTATATTCTCAGGATGAAGATTAACATTTTTGTGTTGAAATGATATGGAAATTACAATAAATTTTTGTTTCTTTATTCAGCATTTGGAAGGATGTTATTCTGATGAACATATGTGTGTGCAAGCTGGTGATTTAGTTTTTAGTTTCTTTGTTGTTTTGACAGATGACAGCTAGATGGCAGACTTTAATGAAACCGATTGCTTATGCCGGGCAGTCGTTTATTGTATGATGATAGTTTTTGTTGAGTGATTGGTGGATAGTTTTAATTTAATTATATTGAACATAAAGGGTAGAGTAGTTTTGTCTGGCGTCTGAATAGAAATGTGAATGAAGATGGTGTTGACATTATGAAAGTGTTTTTCTTTTTTTTTATTTGAAGTAGAAGTGCTTTTTTAAATCAATCAGGAAGATCTTTGAGCTTGTTTATCACAAAATTGATTTTTAATTGAATGAAAAACTATTCTAAATAATGCACGACTTGGTCAAACGAACTTGTTCTTGTAGCAAACAATGAAACTGCAATATATTACTTAAATTATATATATTTCAAAGGTGAAAATATAAAAAAAAAATACTTAAACTTGAGATCAAGTTCTATTATGATAGCTATAATTATGCTATTTTTTAGCCAAAAACTTTAAAAGTCTTTGAGTTTTAAATGCTTTATTTAAGTCTCATGCCCAAATTGAATGCAATCGATCAATTTACAGGGATTTTTGTTAAAAAAAACAGTTAACACAAAACCTCCTTTATGTGCATTTTTAGACCAAAACCTGAAATGCAGTTATAGTTAAGAACAGTGCCAGTATAACGTTCAAAAAGTTTTATCAAAATCGTTAAATCCGTTTTTAAGAAAATTTGGAAAAACCAAAACCTTTATATCGGAGGTAGCCCTTACAGCCGGGCTAAAACGAAATTGGGAATTCCTCCTCTAAAGAATAATCAAAAAGTGTTATTAACGAAGTTTGAAGCAAGTCCGCAAAACCGTTTAAGCTGTAGCTCGGTGGATAGACAACTGCACATACGCACATACGCACAGACAGACCGACGGACGGAATGAATGTTATAACCGAAAATCGTTTCAGCCGTTAAAAATGTATGGCCAAAATTTGTAAAAAAAGGTTGAAACTGAATTTCCGTTATGTTCATTTTTAGCCTTAATTCTGATGAATTCTGACGCTGGTCAAGTTTTAACAAAATCGTATGAGACTTTTTTTTTAAATCTTTTAAACAAGTACAGTTTTAGTTTTTTTAATTTTCTCAAAACAAAGTACATATTTTGATAAGACTTTCCGAGGGTTGTATTTGCAAGGAGGATGTGAAGTAATTTACGAACATAAATTTAACTTTAATTTCTATTGTGAGATACAATTTAAAAAAAAGAAATTAAAACAATATAATTCAAAATCGACTTTGAAACAAGTAAACTACTCCAAAAATATTACTTTTGGCTTAGTAATAAGTGTGTCGGACTATCACGCCAGAAGTTTGGGTTCAAGTCCAGTTTCCAGCAAACCTAATGTTTTTTTCAGGGGCACTGCCTCTTGCGATTAAGTGACACATCCTCCAAGAGTATCATTGTCATGAAAAGTGCATCTCACTTTAGTCGTTCGGATTCGACGTGAAATTGTTGGTCCCTTCCAATCCTGTATAGAACTAACAACGGATACAAAAGGATTATTTGAGAGCTGTGAGTCACTAGGCCGTGGTTCTTTGAAGATGTCAGCGCCACTAAAAAATCAACTTTTAATAATAGGGGGGAAGGCTTTAGATGTGGTGAATAAATGAATAAATTAATAGATGCACTGCACCTTATATATTATGCTTCCATCTAGAGCTGAATGAGAAAAGTCATATTGATTTCACTGCCTTGATGAATTTCAGTATTTGGACATGTGACATGTCCCAGTCCCAGCGTGAGTGTTCTTAGTAGTAATGCTTGATATTGTCCTAGTAAATGATCCGCAGTTTTCCTATGTCCGTTGCATAATCTGCCCGTTGAGTTGTCTGTGGACGCCCATGATGCTGTGGCCCGTGAGGAAGCCCGTGATGATTCTAAGGTTGTTTCTACTTAAGCCAATGCAGTCTTTAAATCTTACTTGATTGCAGTGTCGTTTAAGCTCCTCAGAGGGTCTGCCTCTTCATTAAGTTGGATACCTTAAAAGCCTGGTGATGGAGTGATTTTATTTTGTATACTTAGAAGTGGTGAAATGTTTTCCAAATTTTGATGGTATAGTAACTACGCGAGTTGATTGACTGATGTCCATGAAAACATACAATTTAAGAGAGAAAATTGTTGAAGACAATTAATATAACATATTAAGCCATTAAACATAATTGCAATCATAATCTATATTTGTAGACCACACATAGAATGCACGTGCCAACCTAATATATCCAACTATATTATAATCAACCGAGAAAGGTTTATAGTTAAAGCTATTAATAAAAATAATAGCAAATAAAGACATAGGTTTCCACAACAAAATTGTGAATGAATAGAATTTTACATAATTTGCTAATTGTATAGGGGACGTACAATTGCAATAAAAATGATAAGTAAATTAATACTAATAATTAATATACAGTGTTTACTCAAATGAAAATAAATAATGGTGGCATGTAGAATCTAGATTACCAATGGATTTTTAAATGAATTAAAGTAACATAAATATTACTGCACCTTGCTTCCAAGACTTCAGAAAATAATTTTCATTTGTGAATAGTACTGATTGTTTTAGGATACCGGGTGTTTCAACTGCTTTGATGTAACAAAGTATCTTTTCCTCATACGTTTTTATGAACGCCCAATGAAAGCTTTTGACGTTATTTAGAATAAATCTTATTATGATATCACTATCATCTTCAAACTGAACAAAATGCAGATTCGGTATATTGAAGTGAGCTACTTTGTATTTTTGTTTATCATTTGTTTTTATAAAAAATTTTGACTGCTCGTTTACGGTGACGAAAATATACATCGCTTACGTCGTTAGATGAATACCCTTTTATATTATAACGCTAACCAGACTTACACCCTTTTTACGATTGTCAATTATTTACAAATTGACAATTGCTTAAATTTTATCAATAAGTTGAAAGCTTGGTACTGTGTAACATGATTGATAAAAGTTTCGATCATTGTGAATAATATTGACCGTTGTGAATTGATTACAATTTGTTTAACATTTTTCACCTAATCATGAAGGGAATTGTCAGACAAGAATACCCTTATTTGCGAATCTGTCAAACCAACCAAATATTACTCTGAGGAATTGAGAAAAAAGGATTTACCCATTATAAAGCTTAATGTGTGAAAGAGTCAAATATACAAAATTATGACAATACTGCCGCCTGTCAGAAAGCCTTATATTAATAACCTACATATATGTAATAGAAAACAAAAATAAATACATCTTTAAAATCATGTTTAATTGTTAATTAATTTTTTTTTGCGCAAAATCATAACTTGCCTAACGTATGTACCTTCATTTGCAAGAAGTAACTTGTATTTTTGTTCGTCTAGTGGAAACGTTCTTTTATCAACAAAAATATTATTAAAAAATATTATTATTAAAAAAAAAAAAATATTATAATAAAAAAAAAAAATAAAAAACATCAAAGTTGATGCCAGTTGAAACTCACAATACCGATTTTCTCATTCACAATGCAGAATTGATAAAAATTAAAAATGTATCGACTGTCCATATTGGTAATTGACAATCAAATACCAATTAATAATTGACAATTGCAATAAGGCCCTAAGACTTAGGTTTCACTTATTCTTCCTCCATGACAACTCTCTGATCAAAGTTTTCAACTTAAATAATCTGCCAGAAGGGCATTTTGTCGAATATCAAATAATATTGACAATCTTTCCGGTGTTTGTCCTTTTCTTTTCTATTTTCTCAACACTGTTGTTTTCCATGTTGTCCCAATCATTCCAGACCGAATTAAGGTTCATTTGACTATACTTTAGCTTCTAACCTTTCAATTTTCAATAACGGAATATACTTTATCTTTTATTAGAAATCTGTTTATTAAACACCCTGTTCTGTGAGAATTATTAATCTTACTTTTGAAGCGAATATAAATATGGATTTGTGAACTAAATGAATATTTAGTCATGTTTCTTACTTCAGCATGTCTTCTTGCAGCTTGTGGTGCATATTTTTTCAAACGAGAAAGTAAACGTAACACGGAACTTCTTAGTTTCATCAAAGATATTAAAAATTATGAACGGTTCCAGAGCATGTTTCTGCTAACATCTTCTAAAGATGTTTTGTGTAGTGATTTGGGAGATCAATCTGTACGAGACATTACAACTTCACTCGGTATTCCAGTAATTCTCGCCACCGAAAGTACGATATCTCCAGTTTCGTCATGTTGGCTCTGAGCAGCTGCTACTTGTTGTAATTCTGCGACCTACAGTCTCCGACAGTGATCAAAGTCACTACTTTTCCCTTAAATTTCTTTGAACAAGATTGAATCATTTGTTCCCGACGCTTCTTTTTCAAAGTAAAGCTGGTAAGCGTTATTCATTTGATTAATTTTTCAAATGGTAACTTTTGGAGTACCTATATTTGGTTTATGTTTCTTCTGTGAAGGGATCACACTAGCGATCACTTCAGTATATTATATTTCGGTCATTGCCTTCTGCCTTGATATCCAACAAATGCATTTATACCGCATTATGCAATCCATTCACATTTTCGGTCATTGCCTTCTGCCGACCTATTCTCCAAATGCTCTCGCATAGTATACCATGAAATATTTATTGACACTTGACGCTTCGACTCATGGTCAAGATACATTTGAGATACATACATACATTTGAGATACATACAGTTTGAGATACATTTGCCCAAGTTCAAAGTATTGTTTATGCACGCTCATAAAGAGGCATGTGCATTGATCCATATTTTGATGACATGGCAAGAATGCTTGCATGATCGAATATTGACCAGTAGAATTAATGTTAGTTTATGCGTACGTATATGTTTAAGTTCTTAGTGTATAAGAAATGGATTTTGTATAAAAAGCCTACGTTTTTCTTAATAAAAATGTCTATTAATCCAGACATTGAGCCGTGCATTTGGCTGTCTTCTCTTGTTCCAGTTTAAGATCGGCTCTCTAGCCATCATTCATTTTCGGCTTGGGGAAGCCTTTATCCCCCATAGATTGAGTAGGCGAGGTAGGGCCTTGCTATCCATCAACCCGATAGCAAGTACTTCACACTTCTCTCATGTATTTTAAAACACTAAAAACTTAAAATATTTTTCAATGTGTCCGCCTTTTCCCATCACATAAAAAAATTTAAAATATTTTATCTGAAATATTTGTTAAAATTTTATTTATATTATAAAGTATTAACAGACATTACTAAGAGTAATCACACCCCTTAAACATACCTCACAGACAAAACATTTGCACCTACCCATCAAAAACAGAAAATTTCATGTTTAAATCCTTAAAAGAGCTCCTGGCAAATTAGATAAAACCGCAAAAGATTCATGTACATTACGTATATTACATTACATACATATTTGCCATCGGCGACATCATATACACCTTTCCTTTATCCTTTCTCTCTTCTATACTGTAAATTATATAAATATACATGTGTTGAACTAGTAACCACACCATACCATCACCATTTCAGCACACAAAACAAATCGAATTTCACTGAATATATCCTTCGAAGCCCTTCATTTCTGCTTCAGCAAATTATTGTACTGTGCGCGACTATGAACTTCATTTGCACATCTATTTCAAAGGTTTTTTTAGAAATGGTATGTGTGTTGTTGCATGTACTTACATATATGTATGTATGTACATTCAACTCTTGAATTCATGATGAGGTGGGAACAGTTTTTGAAATTTATGTTAATTAAACACAGATTGATGGTTTAAATTTGTGAAATGAAGCGAGAGAAGTCCACGTTCTTCACTTGCTTCATTTAATTATCCTTTGTTTTAGATAATTTTTGGTTCTGCATTCATTTGTTGGAAATCTAAAGGTATTTGATAGGATGTCGATTTAGAGCAAAGGTCCCTGCACATCAGACCGATATGTGTACCTATCTTTTGTTCCTAGATGGAAAACCATATAAATTTATCAGATGTAGTGGTGGAATTGTTAATGCAATAGACAACAATACATTTACGTACTATAGAGGTGATCAAATATTTGGTGGGCTGCATATGAAGCTTTTGAATCCTTTTAAACGTCAGGAAATTAGTAAAAAGCTAAAATAAAAACATGATTAAGGTATTTACTCTTTATATAGGTCGCAGGAACTTGCTCTTGAAGCTGGTTAACTTATCGGCGCTTACAAATGTGAATCATTCCCGATTGTTGATCGTATGGTTCCGTTTGCTTCAAAACTATAGGTTAGGCTAGATTAGGTTCAGATGGCTGTGGAAAACGGCTGACACACTTAGACCAATTAGGCCCAGTTTTTCAGTGCGATATTATTCTAGGGTTAGATTAACCTCGAGTTAAGGTAAGTATAGGTAGGTAAGATGGCGGTTTCGCAAAACAACTGTTCCGAAGAACGCGTTTGACTCGTTTGACCTAATTTTGTGTGATATAGTGGTAGTGACTGTTAAGCTAAGGGGATCAGTTTTTGGTCTGTGCCCACAGTCCCAAGGGAAGAACCTAGCTCACACTGTGTGCTGGGTGGTTCCATTTGGACTGAGAGTCGACCAAATAACTTTACACTAGATCTATATGAGGCTAGGCCCGTTCAAAGGCAAAGCACACCTAACATATTGTGTAAATCCGTGTTTTGATGCTTTCGCCAAAATATAGATTAAGTGCTAGTCCGAATAGCCAGTCCTAAAGGGAAGTTCCAAAAACTTCCAAGGTGAAAGTTGAAGTAGAGATATATTGCATGGTTTGTTAGAGCCAACTGGTGCTGTTGAGAAAAGCGGTAAAATCATTAATCATTTTGTTCGACAGCACGTTTAGGTTGTCGAGAAACAGGCTACCGAATGCCCGGAGGCGAGAGCTAGCCAGGGCCGGACAGTAGCAGAGGAAATGCTCAATAGTTTCCTTCTCTAGCGGATTTCTACAACTACGGCAGTAGCTGTTGAAAGGTATGCGCAGTTTAAATGCTTGAACGCCTATTGGCTAATGGCCAGTGACGATTGCAACGACCCTGGCCGTGTCTTTTTTGTTTCGTTTTATTAAATCATTCGGTCTGTTTTTGTCATAGGTTGGCCATATCTTTCTAGTTATTTTACAGGTTGCTAAACCTTGCCACCTCTTTGTTGATTCTGAAGGAAATGGTCATATATTCTGCCCTTCACGAAGCCCAGTGGAAGATCTACTGATTCCGCGTGAAAGACGAGAAGGGCTGATCCTTGCCTAGCAAGATCATCTTCTAGCTCATTGCCTTGCATGTCGCTATGGCCTGGGACCCATACGAGAGAAATTTGTATACTATCACTGAGTTAAGGCTGATGGAAACACGTTTTTCAGTCATTTTGAGATCAGGACTCAAAATTTATTCAGTTAAATTGGTGAGTTGACTCTGAGTTGTTTAGGGATCTCAAACTGACTGAAAAACGTGTTTCCATCAGCTTTAACTCGAGGGTAATCTAACTCTAGAAAAATATATCGCACTGAAAAACTGGTCCTTATAGGTCCGTTTCGATGTACCACATAAAAGAAGTATACTTAGCCTCAATAATTAAAACCTGTTGAATTCAGAAAGGTGGTAAGAAAGCAAGAAATAAAATCCGTCTGAGTATATTCTTATGATTTGCAAAATCTATGTTCCGGAAGATGGAAGAATTAAGGACAGACACGACACTTACCCCAGGAATCTAACCTTCATAGTCTATTTACTCCGAATCAAAATCTAGATATCGAAATCTCGTTGAAGCGTTCACACTGAACGAAATCTAAATTTTATTTTACGTTTCAGTAACTTTGTTTCATAAAAATATCCAAGACGCTACCAAGTAACTCTTCAGCAAGAGTATGTATATGACACCGATTTCGTTCATAACTTTATTTCCGTAAATATAACATCTTGTATAATTTTCTTTACACTTGCAAGATACGGCACATATCGCAATTTATTTTCTCAAAAGCTAATAAACTTCCTTACTTCATCATCAAAATTTCTTTGAGGAATCCATATAAGTAACTGTGACCCAATCATTTCTTCTCGATGCAGATGCAAATACATTTCCAAAATGACGATTTGTCGGAATCTCTATATAGAGTTTTAAAAATCGCTTTAAGTTCTATAACACAATGCAATGTTGGCAAATGTTTCAATCCTTTCCTCTTAATAAAAAAAAAACATACAAGAAGTCCACTTAAATAAGTTCACTCGTGTTGATCACAAAAATAGTTTTGTCAAAACTAAAAAAACAAACGTAAAAAAGAGTTTCTTCTAAAATTTACCAAAAAAAAAAAAACTGTCTAGCCAGTTAAAAAAAAAAAAAAAAAAAATTGTACAGGAAACCTTTTGGCAATATTGTATTTACCCGCACTAACAAATCACACATTTTTAAGTTTTCTGCCGCATAGAAGTAGTCTCAGCAACTTTTCATGAGACACATGTCCTGAATGTTAATATATTTTTCCAATATAATGGTTTGTGCTCCCCAAAAGATGAAGAAGAAACCTGAATTCTGCCCAGACTACAGACAGAATCAAAAATCGCTTTATTTATGTTTTGTCTGGCGATATTTATGCTACGAAGATATTCCAAATATACAAAATGCGTTCAAATAAACTTTTTCTATATGCTTTGGTGTTTGAAAGGACATCCATATAAAGCCTTTTATTGTCTTTTCGGTTCATATTTTGGTCTAGAAATTTTATTTACTTCAGCTAGTAGGTATAGACGCGACGCGACGTGACTCCTCTTATTCCTTGATGTGCTTTTAATTCAATTTAAATTGAATTTTTTTTTTTTTCATTTTGGTTTAAATATGGAAATATTTTTCTGCTCAAAAAAGGGGTGTCCTTTATTCTCGGAATCGGAATGTGTTATGATGTGTTGCTTAGCAAAAAAGAAAATTTGCTACCAAAAACAGTGAAGCAAGTAATAATGTTGTTTGGCTTTATTTCTTTTTTCGGTATATGTCGTCGTCGTTCCGTAAAAAATGGAATATAAAAGCTTTCACTGTGAGACTCTATTTTTGTCTAGAGATGATTCTTATTGTTCTTTTTTTTAACAGAAAATACTAGGAATCCTTTTTCGGATGTAATTAAGACAAGAACAAAGGGATAAAAGGATTGTTGGGACTTTGTTTTTTGTTTTCATTTGGATATCCTTGAAAATTAATTATCTTGAACCTCTGAAAGATTTGGATGAACATGGTTTAAGATGAAAAAGTATTTTTGATAGAAAAATATGCAATCATTTCTAAATTTTAGGATGGTTGAAAAAGTGTTTCGATTGGTTGTTTTTTTTTTTTTTTTGTTATATAAGTACATAATGTATTTAACTAGTTTCTGATACAACAATAAGTATTTTTTACAATATTTTCTGCGGTTTTCTCCCGTTCTGCGAAGAGGTGAAACCAAACGTTTAAAAATTTCAAATGAATACATTTTTTGCAAGCCCTCATTTACCTGAATGTGAATTGACTAGTGGATCAGTGAGTGCGATAAATTCGAAATTTTTACAAATTTATTTGAATCACTTTTTCATAGAACCAAAATTTCCCATGTGTAATTCTTGAAAAGACATTTAATATATTAATTTTAGTACAGTTTTGAACTCTTACCACACTAAATCCACCGAGAAATCAGAACCAATTTATGAAAGATCTACAAATGATTTATAACGCACATAATTCTTAATCATAGTTTTATAAATTAATATCATTTTCTACCGCGCTTTTAAACCACCAACTCGTGATTGTTGCTTCTTGTAAGTTTCCTAAAATTGGATTATATAAATGAAATACAGTAAATACTTTTACTCTGAATTTTCTGAATAAATACTTATTTTGGTATGCATAAAAGTATACACAAACTTAAGTATTTACATCAAGTAAAAGAATAACCTTTTTTCGGATGAGTTTTTGTAGTAAAAACTTTTTTTTAGAATGCATAAATACTAGTACATGATTTTTCAAGTTTTGCTGTACTGTACAACTTGAATATTACTTAGCATCTTTTTTTACTTGCTCAATAGGACAAGTATTGGTTTCGTATAAACAAAAATTCGAGGTTTTAATCAAACCTGACATTACGATGATAGAGAAGCCCAAAAAAGTAGGTTTCGTCATGCCGTCCGTCTGTCTGTCTATGCGGATGTTCGTATGTACGGATGTTCGGTTGTATGTTCACCGAGCTTCAGCCTAAACAGTTGGATGGATTTTCTTCAAACTTAGTGTGTAGTAGTTTTTGGTGATTTGAATTTTTGTTTTAGCCCGGCTATAACGGGTACCTCCCATTTAACGGTTTTAGCTTTTTTCAAATTTTCTCGAAAACGGCTCTAACGATTTTAATAAAACTTTGTGAGCGTTATACTTGGAGTGCTATTTATATAACTGCATTTCAGGTTTTTGGCTAAAAATGCACATAACGGAGATTTTCTGTTAACGGTTTCTTACAAATTTGACCATAACTTGATACCAGCTGATCGGATTCTTTTGAAATTCGATGCAAATTTCAAATTTGACATTTAACAAAAGATGACATTCACAGTTTTTTGCTAAATATCCGATTAATGATAGCCACCATACAACTTGATCTTTAGGCCATTTTTGATATTTTTCGAATTTTCTTCAGAATTTAATAAATTAAAATTTTTTAGTCCCATAGTTTGCTACAAGAGCAAGTTCGTGAGACCCAGTCGTGCATTTTATTTCATATGACGGCTCGAATTGAACACTCCGAAAACGTCAAAATTAGTTTTATTCGAAACTGTCAAACAGCAAAGTATCAATTTTTGCGCTTGCTAATGTTAAATTGCTTAGAATTTCTGCTGACAGTTCTCCCTATTCATTCAAAAAGAATATTTCGTTACTTTTCATCATAATTAAATTCAATGAAACTTTATCACATTCAGAATCCAAAAAGAATCTTTCGTAAATTCTGTCGAACACCATAGGGAATTTTACCATATTGTTAAAAAATAAATGACAGCTCACACTACGCGGATGACAGAATGAAATTATATATAACACTTTTTTCAAACTGTCAAACTCAAAATCTTGTAAAAGAATTTTGTAAATAATATCTTTTTTCCAATGAAAATTGAGATTAACTTGACTAAAAGGTTTAATAATACACTATTCACAATATTCGCTCACAACATCAATATTTCCGCTCTTGTTTTCAATAAATTTTTTACCAATGATAAAAAGAAGGTTCAGCTGTCATCCGCGTACTGCTGATTTTGACACTGCTCTGCGAACGAGAAAGAGATATATCGTTGTTACCTAAAAAGCCATATTGGGGATCAGAGGCTATATGCTTCTGCTGCTGCAGTAGTCAAGTTTGTTCTTAACAGCAAATACAATTTAGTGCTAATTCTGACTACCCGTTGCACGGTATAAGAAAACCTTTCCACAGATACTTATACAACATGACCGCTTAAGGGAAAATTTATCAAAAGAGTACATGACTGAATTTCGCCACTGGCGATATTAATTCACTAGCAGAAGGCTTTCAAATAATCTCTACTATATAAGTTTCCAAATTGTAAAGACAGTTAGGCGAAATGCCAGTGAAATTTTTTGTTTTGTGAGCTCTCCCTAAATATTTTCAGTTGAAAAGAAAAACAAGTGGAGAAATGTCAGAAAAGGTAGAAAAAATTACTTGTAATTGCTGCCCGGGGAAAAGATTTTTTAATATTTACACCTGTTTTAAATATTATTTTCATTTTTAAGTAGCTTCAATACCGAAGAACAATTAAAAGTAATTATAAAATATAGTTCAAAAAGGAGTAATTTGTGTTTATGTGTAAGTTTTTTGCGGCCAAACAATTAACATACATAATTTCGAAACTACTATCCTTAATATAGTAGTAAGTACATGTGCCATAATCGCACATAAAAAAGTACAAATAATTGATTCTACGTTGAGTGTTCAAAATTCTTAATCCATGAATCAGTTAGATTATAATTACAATTTATTTTTTATAAATAAGGCAGACAGAGTAAATAAGTAAATTCTTTGATAAACTGGTTCTTATAGGTTTGTGAATTTCGTCTGAAGTCAAGGAGCCTAAAACCAAATGTTTTTTTGTTTTAAATTATGTTCACGATGAACAAAATATTTTTGTTTGATTTAAATTATCAAACAAAACTTTGTCCTTTTTTCTCAATATCTACTCCTTTATTTCCATTATTTGAGCTTGAGACCTTTTAATCGTATAAGATTTAATTTTAAAATCAAGGTTCATTTCCCGACTATATGCCTGATCAGCCACACTTGCTGTTGGTAAGTTAATTTACAAACGCGTTGATACCTTTCCGCAACCACAGTTTGTTCAAAGGATGTTGTTGACAATCTGATTTCGATTAGCATTCAAAGGATATCACATTATGTGGAAAGACATATACATTTATCACTGTAAGGAGACTGACACAAGAATATGTGCTTTCAAGATTTTTTTTTTATTCAAAGTAATAGATGCCACGTAACAAGCACGTAATCGTCAATCATTGAAAATTGTTGCAATTAGATTGAACGTAATGGAAGGTGCATAATGTCACTAGGTATACAAAATCAAGAGCATTTCGATGGATATAATTCTGCTCTATAAAATGCAGGTGTGTGCAAATAATTAAGAACCTTGAGGTGTAAGAGTAATTACCCGCAAGTTTGTAATTTATGGGCTTGTCAGTAATTGATTTGAAGGGTTTTCACATTGTTGGGTGGTTTAATGGTTTGGTTTTGCATGTTGACGATAGATTCGTTATATTGGTTCAATATGTTATGCATGGTGGTGTTGCTTAAAGGGAGAAAAATTGACTCAAAGAAAAGTCATTGAAGATTGAATTCTTTTAAGGCTTGGAAAGAAGCTTGAAAAAAATATCGATAGTAGTCTGGAAATCAGATGAAATCTCCCAAGGGGGGGGGGAAGGGGTCAAAATTCAGTTTCTTGCTAATTTCTTGGAATTTGCAAACAAATGTTTTTGTAAAAATTGTAGCTTATATGATTTTGTACAAAAAACGTCTTAACACTTTTCATCGTTCCATCAACAAATTTCGCGGAAAAAGTGTTAAATTGTTTCAAAGTCTGTTTTTAGACAACATTGCACTTTTCACTAGTCTATGGCGCTTTTTGCTTTACTTAGTTGTGATTTTCCCATTATGCCTAATCCACAGAAAAAAAAAATAAATGCACGAACTTGCTCTTGTTGCAAACTATAGGTCTAAAAAAAAATTGATCCATATAATTTTCGTTTTATATTGTTTAGCTTAAATCTTTAAATGTCATCTTGGGCTGCACATTTTACTTACATATGCCCCGTATCAAACATATATATGAAATCGGTTCAGCCGTTTTGAAGTTTCTGCCAAATTTGTAAGAAGCCGTTAACAACAAATCTTCGTTATGTGAATTTTTAACCAAAATCCTGGAATTGCAGTTATGTTAAGAACTTTGCAAGTATACAAAATTTCATCAAAATAGTTTGAGCAGGTTCCGAGAAATTTTCTAAAAACTGAATTTCGGCACCTTCCCCCCCCCCCCCCTTCATCAAAATTTAGCTCCGTACCAAATCAGGCGTACTTTTGAGGATTTGCTCAAGGATTTCTCAAGAAGAAAACAAAGGTCTCCAGCACAATGTAGCTTGGTCCGAATTTTTTCGACGTAAAATTCTAATTTTACTTGGCTAAAAAAGCGCATCTTTCGTATTGAGATAGGATCTTCAAAATCTCCGACTTGTAATTAATCATGAAAAAAAGTAAAAAAAAAAACTAATTTTTAAAACAAAACAACATTATTTGGTTCAGTGGAAAATACTTTAAATAATATTATATATGAACGCCAAAAATTTAGTACATCATATCAGAAAAGTAGTTTGCCTGATGATAGAGAAATAACACCGAAACGCGTAGCTTACAATTATTCAAAAAATTTTGACAATAAATTGATTTTTCAAAAATAAAATTAAATAAAAACAAATTTTAGTTAATTTTATTCTTCCTATATTTTGTATTTATAACTCTTAAATTTTCTTAAAAGCCTAGAAAAAGAACAGAAATAACAGATTTTATTGAATTTGTTTTCTTAATTCTTGTGACTATAATCGAACCCTTCAGAAACTAGTTTTATTTATAGTTATTTCGAATTGAAAACAAACTACTACATTGGTGTCACAAGGGCAATTGTATACTGCTGTACAATATATCTTTCTCTTTTGTCTTAACTCTATTTGATCTTATAAAGAACACATTTTATATCCAATACATTTTTTGTCCCAAAATGTTTGTCCTCCCTAATGACTTTTAGTTTCTATAAAAAAAAATTTTTTTGTTCTCATCTTACACTTCCACTGACACATCTCTCTTTAAACATTGCAACACGTATTCAATTTCACCCCAAGAGCAAACTAAAATATTTTCAATCTATTAATTGAACTTAAAATTTGCATTAAAATCTTCAAAGTTCCATCTGGCTAGTAAGGCCGGACGAACGTTTGTTGTGTTTATTTTCATCTCGCAAACACAACTTTATATTCGCATTCGTATACGAATCCTTAACCAAATTATAGTTTTGCTAGCTCTTGGAATGTACTCTTTGACTTTAGGTATACTAACATCTCCTTCTTTTCTGATGGCAAGGGACGAATGCACTTTTGCTTATTTGTTTAGGACTTGAGGTCCAAAAATTTTATTTAGACAAAAACAATATCAAGGAGGTTCTAGTAGGACTGTGCTGATGTGCATCACATCATTCTTTTGTTGTGGATTTTTTTTTTTTAATTCTGTATAGAACGAAGCATAAACAATCATCCTTCTTGCTTCTGATGGTATGATTCTATCTGATGATGGTGTTTTGTGTTTATTATTCCTTTGTCATTTTTGGTGGGTGATTTAAATTTTTGTTTTAACAGGCGGTGTTATATGATCCCCGAGCATAGTCTATTTACCTTTTGGAATTTCAAATAAGCAAAAGGTTATTAAAATGATAATTGAAATGCGTCGTCTCCACTGGTGACTTCTGAAGAGATCAGAGATACAAAGGGAAATCTAGAACATAATTGTTCTATCTGACATTATACAGTTTTCTAAGTCTGGAGACAATTTGCAATATTTATGTTTGTTAGAATTTTGGCTTCGTGTTTGTGTTTCATTTTTTATTAAATTTGATTACATTGGAATGCGAATTGCATAATTTTATATCATCCTAAGATTTTAATAATTCTTTTTTGATTAGGTACATTTATGAAATACCATTCGAGAAATGTTTATATTTTAACATTTCGAAATTCTTTATTTTACCATCCAACCTGCAGCTAAATAAAAACCACATTTATTACAAATCCCTCTCAAATGCTTTTAAATTTCATATGCAAAAGATTTATTTCCTCATTTCATATTATATAGAATTCCATTATCACCCTCATCTTGAGATGTCTTAAGATTTCGTAAACTACATATTTATCTATTAACGTAAATACCCACCTAAAGCTTTATTTTATGTTGCCGACTTGCACATCAAATTATGTGTTTATAGGGGATTTAGAGCTACCTGATTTGCTTTTTCTTATATATATATATATATATATATGTATAAAAGACATAAATATAAAATGAAAGATACTTGAGGAAAGGTGAAGATGATGTTGTTGTTGATCTTAAAAATAGAAACAAACATAATATTTCGAAATGAAAACACTTGGAGAGAAAGTAAATGTTGGCAGATACTTTATTTTGGAGTAGATATATGTATATGTTTGTAAGTAGGTTGGTACTATAGACTTCTTTGAAATTTTGATAAGTGTTTGTTTTTTTTTTTTTTTGTTTGGCTTAAATATAGATTAAATAGATATGTTGCATTTGTTTTGTGGGTCAAAAGTATTATTATACCATTCGAGCACCTGACGTTAAGAGAATAAATTTATGTTATGCATTTAAATTATAGACAAATGTTCTATTTGGATTTTTGCCATTCTTCTGATGAAATTTTCCATTGCATGTTCCTACAAATGGGGTAGTAGATATATAGCTGGAATTAAAGCTTTAAATTCTTTCATCTATAATAACCCGTCTGTCTCCGATTTTATTCTTGATTTTTATTAATGATCATTTGTCTGAAACTTCTAATCCACTAAATTGTTTCGCTGACGACAGCACCCTCAGCTTTTAATATTCGTTCCCAGATTCACAACTCAGCTCTTCGGTTGTGGAACTGGAGTGGCAGCGTATGATAAGCTCATTAAATTATTCCGATCTTGACAGCATTGTTCAATGGGGAGTGAAATGTTCCGCGTGGAATTTAATGCTTCTAAAACTCAATGTTGTCTTTTGTCGTTAAAGCGTAACTTACCCTTTATGCCACTATCTATGAGTGGCACTTTTATATCAACCACCTTCTGTGGAATGATCACATATTTGATGTCGCCAAAAACGCTGCGAAATGCTTAGGTTTCTTACGACGATGCAAGAATTTTTTTTCTTCCAATGATCTGGCTGTTGTCCATAAGGCGTATATTCGTCCAAAACTAGAGTACAATTTTCATGTCTTGGCAGGAGCGCCTATAACTTATTTGATTCTCCTTGATAGAATCCAGAAAAGAGCCTTAAAAATGATTGGAGACGAAACTATAACGGAAACATTTGTGTTTTCTTGCCTCTCATTATTTTATCGCTTTTTTTATAAAGAGTGCTCCGCCGAAATAGCCATTTGCGTTCCTCCCCTGAAACAATACAACCGCAATACTCGTACTGCAAGGAATGACCATGAATTCACCCTTTAGCCCAACTTCGGACGAACAGTTAAGTACAGAGACTCTTTTTTTAGCCGCACTACACGAATGTGGGATGCTTTAACCGGCTCTGTTTTTCCCCTCCATTTTAATCTTCAAGCATTCAAAACCAATGTGCATCGGTATCTCCTTTCAACCCCTATCCAATTTTCCTTAAAGCTCGTACTGTTATAATCATATAAAGGGTATTCATAATCCCTTGAGTGCGCGCAAAATATATATAAAAAAAAATTACCCCTCAAGTTTTTGCCAATTAAAATTTAAAAAAACTGACAGTGTAATGAAACCTGTCTCAAATGAAACAACTTTTAAAAATTTCTTTTGATGAAAAAAATAAAAAATTACTAGCAAATTACGAAAAATAGGATTTGGTTATTTTTAAATAAAATAAAATCTGTTAGAACTGTTAATTTGCAACAAAAAACGGTAAGTGACTTTGTACTTACCTTTAAGTAGTTATGGACGTTTTTCATTGTTACCACTTTTTTTTAATTGTTAAAAAATAAAATATTTTTGTTCGGCTATTTGCAATGCAGTTGAAATTCTGTAAAAATGTTCATGTATTACCAGACTCAATAGAAAGATCATATCGAAGAATCAGATTTTTAGAATTAAAATTATTTAAACTATAATTATTAAATAATTAAAATATTGATTTTTTGCGGTTCCATCTACCTGAAAGTCCGTTTATACGGATCAAACTATACTTTTTATATTAAAACTTGAATTTCAAACAAAAAATATTAAGATTTTTTCAAATCAGCCCAAACTCAAAAATTACAAAACGGCCATAACTACTTAACGGTAAGTCCAAAGTACCACCGATGGCGTACTTAAATTTCTTATTTAAAAAAAAATTATATTTTTTTAAGTAATTCTGTCGTCTGCCATTTCACATGAAAATTGAAAAAAATTGTATTACATGGGCAAGTGATGATAAAAATAGACAAATTTATAAAATCTGTATTATTTCTTAGTGCCGTTTATCACAGAAACTAACAAGAGATAGAAAACTTTCTGGAAACTTTTTTTATTTATTTGGATAAACTGTCTAAGTATTTTGATGGTCAAAGTTAAGTATAGCTTAGCTTCACTACATTTTTCCTTTATACGTTTGTCAAATTCTAAGCTAAGTGTTAATAAGACTTTTAGTTAACTGAATTCGTTCAGTGTAACAATGCGTTCGTTATGAGTTTGTCAAGATTATTCAGCAATTGAATGAGGTTTTCAGATACATTCTAGTACCCGAGTGTAGGTCATTCTGTATTTTACTCACGACATTTGGTTTCATAAAATTGGCTTGCAACAAATCGTAGTCAATCATCTTGATATTGATTTGGCTCCGCTGTGGTTATGTGTTGCCTTTGTTTGATAACCATTGTGTTATAGAGACACAAGTTTTGTTTTTCCTAATACCATATCCCAGACCAACATGGCATTCTCATAGACCATGTCCGTTCAAATCTAATTTCACATTAGAAAGCTAATCCTTTGATTTCTTTATTCACATCCAATAAACAGTGTTTCGCCATTTTTTCTTGGTCGCACATCTTTTCTTTGAGCTGGTAGCAACTTCCGTTCTCTCTCTGATTTTCGATTATCTGTTGCATTACTTGCTACCGTCTAACCCTTTCCTTACTTGATCACGTCAAGTATCTGCACCTTGCAAAGCAGTGGTATTTTTCGAGATTTTCAGAAATGTTTTCGCATGTTTTCGACAATGGCATGTCCCTGTTTCGTTTTTTACCACGCTAGTGATTTCCAGTCGCAAAACCCTGTAGGACTCGCATGCCCGCTTATGTAGCCAGAATACTTATCTAATAAAATGTAACTTATTTTATTACCAAAACACCTTACCACTAATTAATTATGCTCATTTGCATATTAACTCATCAAAATCATTTTAAATAAAACGAATTATTCCATATGAACAAGTCACTGACCTATTGGCAAATTTATCAGTTCATCTTCTTCTCTGATCATGTTACATTCCACATTTGTTTTAAGTGTTCACTGAACTGCAAGTCCCTCTTTTTTTTTTATTTCCTTTAACATATTATAACAACTTATCACGAAATAATTAAAAATCGCCCAAGATGAATTGAAAAATAAAAAAAAACAAAACAAACAAACAAGCAAATCATTAACACATGACATTTTAATGAATCGCAATATCAACACGAAAATGAGCTTCCAAAGAAACATATGCTGAACCAAATACAAGAAAAATGAAAGAAGACTCATTTCTTGCAGCAACATTTTCGTTTTTTGTTTATAAACACTTAAAATGATCATGTATTTGTTTATTTTTTGAATTTATATAAACATCTGTTTCCAGTCTGAAAGCACCTACAACAATAAATTAACCAATAAATATCCACACATACGTTCCACAAAAATATTTTACTTTGCTTGATCAGTGCATTCCAATTGGAATGGAATGGATCCTCACATTTCGATTCTTTAGTCTTCAATTATTAGATACTTTTTTCCTTGTTTTTTTTTATGACAATCACTTTAACCAAAACCACCTCCACAACTTCAACTTCAACAACCGGCAACTCATCTGATCACTGATCACTGATCAGTTACCGACCAACTGTTGAACGGTTAAGAGACGAACCCGGTCCGAGTGTTTTTTTATTCATTCAACTGAAAGAGATACTTAATGTTTTGTCTTACGAATGTGTAATGTGTGTATCTTTAAAATTCTTTCGTACTTTCAATGGAATTTCCGCAAACAATTTACAAATTAAATTTCGCGAGAAATTATATTTTATATTTTATTGTAGGCGGTCAAGTGAGTTTGTTTAAGTGCGAGTGTATTTCTTACTCATCTTTAGGATAATTGAATGAGTTCAATTATTTCATAAAAATATACCTACATCAGAATAATCCGATGTGTTTGAAAAAGTAAATATAAATTTCGTGACTTTTGTGTTGTGTATATCTTTAAGATAAGATAATCAATTAAAAAGGTCATCATGGCATATCATTGTATCTAAGTGTTATTTTTCAGCATGATGGTACTTTCCACAAATAGAATTATTTTCATTACCGGATAACTATTCCCCTGTTTATAACAAAGGGTGAGTCCTCCGATAAAAATCTCATTATAATCCATAAACCGTCTGTCACATAATATCATTCAATTTGAAGATATAATAAAATATTGGGTTGGGGCACTTATGCTCCATGTAAGATAACATTGTCGAGGATCTTTTGTTTTCCTTGTCCTTTGTTAGATACTCTTACAACACGAAAACCACAATAAAACCAAAAATGTTGACATGTCAACTCTGGGAAATGTCATTGTTTTGTCGTTCCGATTGTGTTCTTGTTTCCGTATATCTTTATAGACTGTGGCCATATGTTTATTTTTCTTTTTTTTTTGTATCTTTTTTTTTAATAACCTACCGCATTGTAGGTAAGTTCTGTGATGTAATTTTATTTATTATTTTATTTTTTGTTAGTGTGTGAATTACACTATGGAATTGTATATATGTACATATACACGACACACGGTCATCTGTTTAAATAAGGTAGAATTATACTTTGAACTTATGGCCTTTTATTTATTAGATATCTTGACGATATATAGGTTTTAATTGAAATTTATTGGATTTGAAAGGGAGATTCGACTTCAAGTGAAAAAATCGATTGAGAGATTATCTGACTGATAAAATGGAGGCAAACAATAATTTTAAAATGTTGTTTATTTAGGTTTTTTGATGGCAATGTGTCCATTATGAGCGGTATATCTTTTAAAGTATGTTTTTTCATATTTAAGTAAAATATAATGACATTCTTAATTTATTACAACAATTTTTTACCGTGTTTGTTATACATGATTATGAAAAAAATATCTTTTCCTATATCTACATACATATTTTAAACAGTGGGATGACATAAGGTCCGCGGACATTATGGCTGCTTCAAATGGAGACAATGTTCGTGGACATTATGACCGATGAGGAAATACTTATGACACAATGTCTGTATTAAAATTTTCGCTTTAGTGAGTTAGGTTGCCTACGAGAAAATGTTGCCCCTTGCAACCCCCTCTGCCAGGATCACTAAATAATCTTTCTCAATTTGGTAATTTGTTGCAAAATTTTTCACTTCATTGAACTGCATGCCTTATAAGTTCGCTTATCTATTTCACGGTGGCCTATTTTAATCTAATATTTGTTCGAAAATAAAACTTTATTTGATTTTACCATCTAATGGATGAGTAGAACCCACTCATGTTTAATATACGTGAAGGCACCATGCTCAGGAGTAATTGTCATATCCAAATTATTCTACACTTAGGATATAATGTGTATGTTTAATCTAAATTCAATTGTGTTCATCAATTGACTAAGAAGATAGTATTTTTATAATTGTTCTTTCCATTTTCTTATTCTATTAGAATAAGTAATGAAATTTGAGTGAAAACGGTACCGCTCAAACAATGGTTAGGTTTTCAAAATCTCTTGAAAACGACTCTTACGATTTTAATAACACTTTTTATTAATTATGTGGAACACAAATTTCGGGTTAACGGTTCGCAATTCCATCGCTTGTTTTTGTCAGTATTTGTAATTAATCAGTTGTCATTAACGATTTCTAAATACCGTTGTTAAACCGTTCTTGACAAGTGCTGCACCAAAATTCCTCTATTTTATAATTATAATATATGGCTCACGGAATTGTAGGATGTAGCGTAGACATCGACTAAGCCTGCAATTGCCCCGAAAGAAACTCCTCAGTCTCAATAGAAAATTTATATTCTAGATCGTTAGATGATTGAGTTATATTTGAATGGCCTTCATTAAAAGCCAGTTTTTTTTTATCAAAATCATCTTTTCCAGTAGAAATTGGAACGGTGACTTCCTGTCGCACTTCCAACAAGCTTGAAATCTGTTCATTGTGCAAACCAGAATACATCGAATTCCTTTTCCAAGAAGCGATTTTAACATACACATAGTCTCAACTTATTAACTTATTTAGAATTGTTCTCAAAATCCCAGAACATAAAGTGCTGAATAAAATTTCACAGACTGCTCAGAGAAAAAATCATGCAAAATTAACCAAAAATTATCCAATTACAGTGTTGTTATTTTTTAACGCTGTTTTCCTGTTAAATTTTTGACAAAAGGTAACTGATCAAAACATCGCGTTAAATCAACACAATTAAATTGTTGAATCAACATGAAACCGTTCATAATTAACGCTATCAATGTAATTTTTCCATTAAAATTTTTCCATTAATTTGTTATATCTACAATGCTCACCTGTATATTTGAATTTAACCTGTATCCATGTTAAGCTTACCTGATGACACCTTTTCATAGTAAACCGTGTTGAGAATTCATACACTGAGAGAAAAATATTTTATAGCACTCGTGCTTAAATTTACGTTTCGTACTTTTTTGAAAAAAAGTTGTTTATTTATACAAACAACCGCAATTGAAAGTTTAAATAAAAGTTGTTTTTAAAGTCGCGTCATTTTGTCCTAAATCAAAATATCGTTTTTTAAAAACATTGTTATTTAAACTTTAAAATTAAAATGACATAATACCAACTTAAATCAATAAAAGTTCATGTCAAACTTACAGTCGATGCGCCCAGGTTAATTGAACAATTCAGATAATGTTACAAAAATCATGTAAGCTTTCACAGCTTTCTGTCGATTTTATATCGGAAACTACATCTTATATGTATAAAAGGATTGTTAATTTTTTACCTGACGTTTTTCTCTAAGTGTACCTTCTTGAAAATAATTTCAGAAAAATGATTCTTCTATTTGCAAATCTGATCCAGTATTGATACCAACAGACATCAGTACGCCATCTACATCAATTACAGATGGATTGCGTTGCGATGTCGGTTATTTTCTTTCTTCAATATATTTGTTAAAATAAACTAAATATATAGTATGCATATATGTAACATTTTTAATAGTTATTCTGTTACTAATTTTAGAAATGATCATTTGACAATCTAAGAAATTCCACTCTTTAAAAATTGAAAATGCTATTCACGTTCTTATTTAAGCTAACGCTACTGAATATAATAAAATTATCATAATTATCATATGATTTAACACTGTTTAACAATAATTCTTTGTCACCATTGCTTTCAAAGTGAATTTCGAAATATTTCAGTTCAAATCTGTTTACCAACTTTGACACTTTTTGAATATTTTGACTTAAGTTATTTTCAAAATTATATTCAATATCCAATTGGACAAAATTCTTCAAATTGTGACATACACAGGGTGACCCAAAAAAAGCCAGAGAATTATGTAGCGCTCCAATCAAGCTATCTTGGGATCAAGCTATCGCTATCGGGTAAATCACCAACAATAGATAAGGCGGCTTACGTGGCGTTGAGGTACAGGAAAGCTTGATTATAATTTAGACAAGCAATTAAAAGTCTGCAGAATTTATATGTTTAAATACCTTTCATTTATAACCGGCGGCGTTGTGAAGCTGTAAGCATACGATATTATATCAATTAGTGCGTGCTTGCAATAAAATATTTTCATACACAACTGCTGGTGTCACAACAGCGTGATTCTTAGTCACATGATTATTAAGTTGCAACGCAATAAATTTAAAACATTTTGAAGATAGTTTGGTCGGGTTAGATTACTAATGCGTACACTGAAACTGGACCGATTAAAAAGTCATTTATTGAGGGAGAACGCGGCAGCTCTTTAACAATAATTTCTAGTTGTTAAACTAATTTAGCAGAGAATAGTCACATAATAGTAGTTAAACAGAAAATAATGAAATGTAGTCATTACTTTTATAATGCAAAGGATGCAAAGGTCAAAACACTATTTTATCATCTCTCCTTTGTACATAAATGCCAATAACTGGAAGTTTTCTTTGTTTTAATGGTTATTTTTTACAAGTTTCTTTCCTTTCACTCGAAAATCAAGTATACCTAATTGCTTATTTTGTGGTGCAGGGAACTAACTTCACGAGAACTAACTTCACATAACTAACTTTACATGGGAACTAAATTCACCACTAGTGGGAACTGATTTCACTTTTCGTCAATGAAGTAAATTTCCACTTTGAGTGGTAAATAACATCACTTTTTGGCGGGAAACTATTTCACTCTTTTGGGTGACGGTACACTTTTCATACAAAATGCAAAACAAATTTGTAACCACCCAAACGCGCACCCACCCCAAATCCTATAGTGGGTCTGTCAGAGGGTTTACAGGGGGCATCATGCCCACCCTTACCAATCTCACCAATCTCAACAGTTGGAGGCAGCGGGAACTAAAGTCGCCCCATATTTTCAGGTTTATATCTAATGTAATATACAAATTCTAGATAGGAACTAACTTCACAAAATCTTCAGATGAAATTAGTTTTCATCTTTAGTGGGAATTCACTTCACATAAAAAAAGGTTAAATTAGTTCCCATGTGAAGTTAGATCCCGTGAAATTAGTTCCCTGCACCTTATTTAGCTAAGAGCAAATCAGCAAACTGTCGACAAAGTCGGCTGGTTAAATCATAGTTAGTCTGGAAGAGAATACTAATCAAGTAGTTCTGCGATAGTTTGCCGATAATTAAGTCTGAAAACAATCGTATAGCACATTAAACCTATACTTATGTTATTACTTTATAAGTCTATATCGAATTCACTTTCATATACATTTTTATACTGATTAAGATCCCGACCAAATTATCGGCCGACAGAAAGTCTGTAGTTTAACGGGACTCAAATCAAATACTGGTGGTGGAATTATTTAGTTACACATGTCACACAATACTTAGGTATATTAAAATCTTTGTATTTTTTTTTTTTTTTTGCAAAATAAGTCACAACAGAATATCCCTGCGACAATCGCTCTGTGATATACTTAAACTTTAAAATTCATTTTTCCCTCGAAAACTTTTCTTTTAAACTTTTTTGCTCGTCGAAGCGTTTAATCATATTTTTACACCATCCTTCTTAAATCAATGACTAACCATCTGGGACAAGAATGGAGAATTCATTTTACCAAACTAATCATGATTTCCGTTTGCACGTTTCTATAGCTTTGCACCATCACCTCCAACATCGCTTATCCCAAGGGCTTCTTCGCACTTATAACCTGTCAACGCGCCCGTCAATATCGACCGGAAAATTCAATTATGTGCCTACTCTCAACAAATATTGACCAGTTATCTAACCGCTATTACCTCTTGAACGACGACACCTGGGAGGGCAATCGCCATCATTGACGCACACACACCACGTTAAACAATCATTATTGTCATCGACATTAAGTATGTCGAGTGCATTTCAAAAACGCACTCTCAATTAATTACACTTTTGTGTACGTTGAAGTACTCTTCTGATATTTTGAACCATGTGGTGCACCATTTTAGGAAAATGGGTGAATCAACAGACAAAAAAAACCGTTAAAATTAGCCAATTATCGCTGTCTATACCTGTCAATATATATTCATGAAATTTATACGTGCCATATGAAATTCTTTAATTAATTACTTTTTGACCAAAACAAAAAGAGTTAAAATTAAAAAAACCGCATGAATGTCGGTTTTCTACTCTACGACCTTGTCCACGAATCTACGACTTCCTCCTGTGGTCTCGTTACTGTCTGTTGAAAGCCACACACAAACTACTGACAGTCCTCCCAAGAAACTCTGGCCCGGCCTAGATACAACTTCTTCATTGTTTATACCCTTTATTTCTTAAGGTGTCTGGCCATACAAAATTATAAAATTGATTCGTGCATTTAGTATCTTACTATATCAAAGGTACCGTTTAAGAACCGCTTAAGCGGTCATTTGTAACATTTTGTGTTAACACGGCGGGCTACGGACGACGGACGTTAAAAGAAAAAAAAAAAAGTATGGAGTGACTAATTCTTCAGATGTAAACGTAACGTGTGTGTGGGCAACGAAGATACTACTCTTTGTCGATTTGGGGCGGGAAATTCAAATAAATGACTTGATGTTTTTGTGGATATAGTGTTGAACGGACAGTCTGTCGTTAAAACATAAATTATAGGTTAAACCACAAACGAAAATAAAGGTCTATCTTTACGACAAATGTGTGGATGATATGGGGTTCCATCATGCATTTTGGGTTGATCGGATTAATTCATTTTGGGTGTCATTGACTTGAGGGGGAATATTTTTGTTTTCTTAAATGCTTTCGACACGTTTATCTTTTTAATTGAGTTGTGGTTGAATCAAATTATAGAATTTTTTTTTTAAAGAAAAAGTTATTTGAATAAAGTTTGAATTTATATGTTAATTTATTAATTTAAATGGAAGCAAAATATTGAGTGATATCTAGTAGTTACGTTTCAATGAGTCACTGAAGGTTCAGGTGGTGATTTTTGATATGAAGTTGATTTATGTTAATTAGATAGAATATACATAATTAAATAATTGTGGTATTCATATCAAACGAAAAGATTCTTTTTGGTGATTGAAAATAAAGCCAAGAAGTTTGTGCGTGAAATGTTTACCGCTTGTTATATGGGTGGCTGTCTCTTTTAAACCAAACATTTGTTATCAAATTTCCAAAAAGTTATACTTGGTAATATGGTTGAGGCCATAACATTTTAGATTGAACCTCTGGAAAATTTTAAACGGAAAGATAAATTCGTCATTGTGTCAAATCTTCACAAATCCAAATATTTAATGTTGGCATTTCGAGTCATCACAATCAGCAGCGAACTATATGAATAATAACAAAACTATATAAAGTTCGTCCATAAATTTGAAATGAATTTCAGTTTAGGCAAAATAGATGGGTCTCGTTGGGCGCTAATTATATTTGCAGTTTTAATTCGTTTTCTTCATTTTCCGACAATGTTAATCATTGCGCATGAAACTACAACATACTTTCATCCGGGGTTCGCCTGGGTTGAATACAAAAAAGATTTTCAAGTTTTCCGGTCCTAGATCATGCCTGAGGTCAACTCACTTGTCTGCTATTGTTGTCCTTCTTAGTTTAATTTATTAATTTAATTTAATTTATTAATGCTTAATACAAGCAACTTAGGTACTTAAGTTGTGATATAGGGGATGCGAAAAATGCTAAAAAGTGTAACAGACCTAAGATTACGGGGGTTGGTGTTAAAGGAAATGACATTTAATAACGCTGAACAATCAATGTTGCCTGAAAGCAAATCAAGAATAAAAATTATATCAGAGATATCTAGTCGTTTTTCTAGGGATTGAAGATTAATAAGCTTCAAACGATCAACGTAAGGAGACAATCGATAACGATCATCCCATGGGAGCCCACGCAGTGCAAAACGAAGAAATCTGCGTTGTACACCTTCAATTCTTTTGATATGAGTTACCTGATATGGGGACCAAAGAATAGGCCTAAAAAGGTGATGTAAAGGGTTTTTTAATAAGAGGTGTTATTTTGATATTCAAGGACCCAATTAGCAAAGACACGACGTTGTTGATGATCAGCCGGCTTGAGTTCTTGTGTTAACTGAACTTTATAAGCCTTAAGACCCAAGTCTTTATGCAAAATACGGTGTAATGACGTTTGTGGAATGCCTAATTCCAAAGAACGACGAGGAATGGACAAACCTGGGTTTTCTTCAACACTTTGGGCTACAACAGCAATATTCTCAGTTGTTCTTGAGCGACGTGCACGGGTTTTATTCTTCACATTATTGTAACTTGTACCAACAGCTCGAATTTGTCCACCAATTTCTGTATTGCGGTCCGACAAGGTGCTTCACGACGACCCAAAAATGTTTTAGTTTTACGAACCGTCTCTTCCAAATTTTCACCAGTGAATTTTAATAATTTCAATGGGTTGTTGAAGCGTGAATCGTTCCATTTTTATTAATGGCGTAGTTTTTACTTGTCAAATGTCAAAAAAATGACAGCTTCAAAAGTGACAGCTACCAATATAGCGGGCTATTCAAAATAAAACTTCTTATTGGATAACCCTTTATATTGATTTTGTGACATAGGGGTCATCAAATTCTTTTGACCAACGTTTTATAAAGCCAAGCTTGAATTGGCTTTGTTGATGATACTATCAAAGTTGGCTTTAAAGTTGAGTTCTCTATCGCACATGACCCCCAGATCGTTCGAAAAGGTAACATAAGGAAATAGATCACTTTGAATAAAATAGGTACGGGGTGACCTGGGGTGGCGCTTTCGGGAAAAAGTAATGGTATGACACTTGCTAACATTGAGTTCCAGCTGATTTTTCTTGCACCAGACATAAAATCTGTCAAGGTTTTCTTGCAAACTACAATAATCGGTATGTGAAGATATTCGTTAAAATATTTTCATATCATCAGCATAAACCAAAACATTACAATCCAGAATCATGGCAACATCGTTAATAACTAAAATAAACAACATTTGGCCAAGGTGACTGCCTTGTGGGACACCGGAGGGTGCGTTCAGAGATAGGGAAAGATATGACCTAAAACGAACAATGTAACTTCTGGTTGTTAAATGGGAATTTATTGATTCAAATTAGCTTTTAATGGCCTTTAGTCCATGAAACAATGGCGTTTCGTGCGGATGCTCACTTTGCACTCATCAGCTGACGACGATGTCAATACGCATTTCCGCTTGTTTCAGTTAAACTTACATAACTTTTTTGACAAATGGGAATTTATACAATAAGAGATGAAAATGTTAGGAAAACCGATTGTTTTTAATTTGAAAATAATAATTTTGTGAGCGATTGAAACCTTTTCGAATGTTGTCGAAGTCGTTTGCAATTGAAGTTACACGTGAAACTGGAGGCAATTTGGAGTTTTCAATCTGTGTAAATAAATTGGAATGAGTGTGATGTTAGACTTAGGGATTTTTCTATTGTATTGTATATTGAGAAAAATTACGTTGTTGTAACATTTTTGAAGAAAATGGACTTCGGGAGTATGCATTGAACGACGACGATGCGTTGTCTGGGTTTTGTTGTTTGATCCAATTTAACTATGTATGAGTAATTCTTTTATTGTGTCTTTATTATGTATATAGACTAATTTTGATGTTATTATTGCTGTTATCAAAATGATAATGTTATAGTTCATGAATTAAGTGACAAACAAGTTAAACTTAAAAAAGACCAAAAGAGCCAAAATATCATCATCTTTAAATTATAAAAATAATTGGTCAAATACACAAAACAATATAACAAGTGGTAATTTTGCTTATGTCTTATGGTATTCTCCTGCTTCTTTGTCCAACCATTTTAATAATCTTGAATAAAACCACTACACCTTTATCGCTTTCTTTTCGGATCTCCTTGTGGGGTTTGTCGGGTTTATTAAAAAAGGTCATGCCAATTGACATTACATAGCATTACATGCATTTTAAGCTTCCTCAAAAAATCTTGTCAAATAAATATGTTAAGATATGTATCTTAGTCCTAGGTAGGTATACTATGTTCTAGATTGAACTTTCATCCACTCACTCTGATTTCTTTTCTCTCTAAATGTCTAAATGATTTATGATTATCATAATTCAATTTGCATACAAAACAATCAATTTATTTGTGCGTCGCACCGCGTCAACTTAATTGGCTGCCTGCCCTCCTTTTTCTTTACCACGCCACAATAGTATACATTTTCCTTTAATGGTTTAACAAGTGTTCTCTCCAACACCATACAATTATTCAACCATTATGTATACGTATCTATGCTTCTTTTCAATAGAATTTTTTTTTTATGATTTTTCGTTATTAAATTGTGGCGTGCCAAATAATTTACGCAATTTTAACTGCAAGCTGGTTGTTTTGCTTATATTCCTTCATACCCTCGCTTCCTATATATATCTATAACTTCACCCACAACGTCCCAGATACAAAGATACTTTTTTAGTCACGCAATTTATTTTTTCTTCTTTTTTTGTTGTGTGTGTAATAAAAGTGTGTCAATTGGCGTCAATGATGAAAACATTAATTCAAGAATTCGAAAATCATATAGAATAAGAAAAAAAATCGAACAAACAAACGCAAGTCAACTAACTTAACACGCTTTGATACTTGGTTGCAAAGATATCATATATGTAAATGGCTAATGTCGTCGAATGTGCCTGCTGACGCGCCAACCGGGACGTATCTATACCTACCTACAAATTGTGGACATAAAAGGAGCCACAAATAGATGCGGTTTGGGGCACGGTTTTTTTTTTTTTTGCATATCGTTGTCGTCGGTATGGTTAATTCTTCTATAATCCACGCGTACTCGCAGTATTAAATGTATACTATATATCTAAAGAAAGAAGAATCATTTTGTTTTGTGCAGACAAGCCTGGCTATGAGACTATATTTGGATACACCAACATCTCAACCATATGTTAATTGGAATTGACAAGTCAGTTTAAAAACTAGCACTGGACTGTGTTATGGTTTTGTGCTGGATATGCAAGTTTGGCTCTTTTGGAAAAAGAGAATTTCACAATAGTGGTTTCATTAGAAATTAACATGTAAAAATTTTAAGTCAAACGATTTTTGAAACATAACATTTAATTTTTTTTGTAGAGAAGAGTATCTCGTTAATTCGAACTCCATGGGTTCTTAGTCCACAGATATTAATATTAGTAGAAGCATTCAAAACATTCAAATAAGCAGATTATGAGAATCCTTACCAAATGAAAATTCAATCAGTTTGTAGGCATCAATCCAAGCGAAATATATCTCGAGGCTTTGTTTTGTCAACAAAATTGTCTTATCGGGACATTCTACAGATAGATAGGTATTGTGTCCGAACTGAAATGTCTCTTGAAGTTTAGTTTTTTGTAAAATGTTTGAGTATTCTTTTTGATTTTTCTATATATGTAGGTGAAACATTTAGAATAATTTAAACAAACATTTTAGAAACATTTTCGAAACATTTATCAAATTTCTGAAAATGCTTTTTTGGCCTTCAGGAGCTTGGTAACGATTTCTGAAATGTTTCTGACTGGCGGAAAATAAGAAACGTATCAGAAACGTTTTTTAAACCATGTTTCTTCAAATATTTCTTTGGTCTGGCAGAACTTAATTAACAACGTGAATTTTTTAAGGTTTCAACTGAATTTCTAAAAATTTTCTCGAACTGCTCACCAAAAGTTTATCCAACTCGAATGTTCGATATATCTTTGTTTGCAGAAATTCACCTTATGAGTAAGTAGGTTAAGACCAGACAAACTGGACTATATAGTCCTTCGCATGAATTACGTCATTATCTATGAAGAAAAAAATAAAGAAATAGCCATTTGTGTTGTGACCAGCTCGTTGGAGGATCAAATGAGGATGAAGAAAATGTTGTATCTTCTTTTGACTCTTATGCCGGAAGATGGACAACAACGCAAACGACAATGAGCAAAACATTTTTCTATAGTCATCATGAAGTAGAAAGAAACATTTCTAGAGATTAATGTTGATCCTTGCAGATACATTTGGTATTGAATTAATTCTTTTTCAAAGGAGGAATTTTGTACATTTTTTGTTGTTGGTTGTTTTGAGAACATTCAACTATGAGTTTTTTTTTATTGCGTTTTTTTATGCTCTTGTCCTTAACCTTTTGAAGGCGCACACATATTATTGTTATGGAACGTGACACAGCACAACCCGCTTTGGACACATTTTTTTTCTGATTTCTTTTATTTTGCTTTTGGGGTGTGCCACATGTGTATACCTATAGTGTTTTGGATTTGATTTACTTGTTTTACGGTTGATTAAGTTTTGGTTTCTTTAAAACAAACAAAAAAAATTCAAGAAAACAAAACTTTTCTTTTGGCTATACCCTATTTCGAATGTCACACAACAATACCTATCGAGGAAGTCAAATGAAGGAAATTAGTATGTTGTGATAGTTTAGAGTGGTTAGTTAACCTTGCATATCCGTTCCCATTATTGAGCTAATAAAATTGGTAATGGGTTTGATTATTGATGTTAAACAATAAACGTAAAATACAGGGTGAGTCATGAGCAATGCGACAAAATGCCAGGGAGTGTAGGTTGCGTTGAGACAAGAAAAAAATCGTATGGGAGGGGGGGGTCTATTCCCCTTCGTTTAGCCGGGAGGGGCAATTTTCAAAAAAACTGACTTAAAATGGGAAAAAAATTATTTAAAATCAACGGCTTCATTCACAATGCTGTGCGATACGTTTTTGAAAAGCCAATAACTTTTTCTTTCATTCTGTGTTTAAATAAATCTATTCTAAGAAATAGTTTTTGAAATATTAATTTTCAAAGTCAAAATTTTGAAAAAAAAAAATGAAAAAAAAATTTCAAATTCATTTTTTTCAAAATTTTACGTAATTAAGTGCTAATTTTAATTTCAAAATTCAATGCTGTTATTAATTTTAAGTCTAAATAAGAAAACCGGATACAAAAATTTTATGTCGTTCTTAAGAAATTAAAAAAAAACCAAAACCACCTTTTTCTAAGAAAAACATTTATTTTTATTGTAATGAAGCAATTTAAGAAGCATTAATCTTAGTTTTTTTAGTTCTTTTTATTCCTTTTATTTTTACTATGTTTTTTATTGGAAGTACTTATAAAAAATTCTCGATATGATCTCCATTGTTTAGAAGGCATAGATTATATCTCCTTGTAATGGCTTCACATAAGTTTATGCTTGACAAATTTTCCTGCAATTTGACTCCAGCGACTTCAATTCGTTCCTTCAGTTGTTCCAATGATACTATTTCCACTTCGTAAACATAATTCTTCATAAATCCCCATGCATAGAAATCTAGGGGAGTTAAATCTGGTGACCTAGGCGGCCATTCCGTGGGGCCCCTTCTTCCGATCCAACGGTCACTAAAATGATCATCCAGCCAGTTTCTCACCTGTAAGCTGTAGTGTGCTGGAGCACCATCTTGTTGGTAGATTAAAGTATCTGCTATAACCAATGGAACGCTGTCTAATAAATCGGGTAAAAGGTCTCGTAGGAATTGCAGGTATGATTCTCCATTAATAATGGAATTCAAAAACCGGGGCCCGATCACAGTGTGTCCAACAATACCAAGCCAAACATTACAACAAAAGCGGTGTTGTGATTTGTTTTGTTTTTTTTTGTGTGGATTGGCGCTACTCCAATAATGTAAATTGTGGAAGTTAGTAACCCCATCCCTAGTAAACTGTGCTTCATCCGTCCAGAATATTCTTCAAAAATAGTTTTGTTCGGTTTCATTTCTAAGTAGTAATGTTCTACAAAATTCGGTTCTCAATAACTTGTCGTTTGAGGTGAGTTCCTGAACAGGCGTAAAGTGGTACGGGTGTAAATTTTCCGCCCGAAGTACTCGACATGCTCTAGATTGGGACACTCCAAGTGTAAGCAACATTCATCCCCTTTGCATATTGCACAGACAGGCAGCTGTGCAGAATATGATATCCAAACACACACACACATCATTGACGAGCCAAATTACGGTGCATAAAGAATATATGTGCATGCCTTCTATTTTATATCGCACAGACAGCCAGCTGTCTGTGAAAGATCTTAGCAAAGGATCGTAAAAGAAAAGGAACATTTTATATACATTCTTTCATTCGGGCTGTATCTTTCAAATCGAAAAGACGTGCTGATTAAATAAAGTTATTACAAAACGAAAGTGTCAATATTTGTTTTTATAAGGAAGATATATTTGATATTTATAGTGCAGCGGTGGGATACACCTAACAATAATAAAAAAAAAAACAATGGGTAAACACAAAAGAAGAGAAAGGTCTCTCAGTGTCGATCGCGGGCGCGAAAGCCGACCGAAAAGAAAAAAATCGGTACCGGCAACTGACGAGGCAGACGAACGATTGTTGCGTCTGGAACTGATTGTAGACCGATTAGTAAGGGCGGACACGCGAGCCGGCGAGCGTCGACTCCATCAGTTTCAAAGACAAAAGAACGCGGTAGTTACAGTGGCGATGGCGAAACCATCAATTTTTTTGTGAAAAGTGACTGTATACCGGAGTTTAGTCCTGGCAACCCAAATTTGAGCGCGGAACAGTGGGTCAGAAAAATAGATCAACTCGCGGTGATCAATAACTGGGGTGAACAGATGACCATTTACCAGATGCAAAGTAGGCTTATTGGCCTTGCAAAAGACTGGTAGAATAATTTAAGTTCATACGACATGACGTGGTGCGAATGGAAAACACTACTATTAAAATCATTTCCATACACTCAAGATTTCGCGTCAAATTTGCGGAAACTAGTGAATCGGGTTAAATCTCCATTTGAAACCATGACCGAATATTATTTCGCGAAAATAAAATACATACGGGCGTGCAAAATAACTGGCAAAGACGCGGTGTCGTGTATAATCGATGGTCTAGGTAGTGGAACGCAAAAGAACAATGCCAAGGCGGGTAGATATAACGAACCGGAAGAACTCTACAGCGAATATCTAGCGACAATAGTAGATGAGAAATGCGAACGTCGGGAGGTGGTAACGCATCGGGAAGAGCGAAAACGTTCAAATAAGGAAAACGAACGCAGCCGAAAAGAAAAACCGGTGTTGTCGTGTTTCAACTGTGGACAACGTGCTCACATTTCGACTAAGTGTCAAAAACCGCGAATAGAGTGTAAAAAGTGTAACCGCCTTGGGCATACTACCGAGAAGTGTCTCCGAAATAGTACCAAAAATTCTTTGAGTGTAACGACGAAAAGTAAACCAAACGAATGTTACTTCGTTGATTGTCTTGTAAACGGTGTGGTGCTTAGGGGATAATATATTGATACCGGTTGTTGTGCGGTGACAATAAGAGAAACGGATGCCAAACGGTTAAATCTCAAAATAGACCCTTGCGAGTTAATTATTAGTGGATTCGGTGGCGGAAAGTCTAGAGTCGTCGGTAAGACTAAAGCCACCCTCGAAGTTGACTTTGCAAAGGCTGAGGTCGAAATCCTAATAGTGCCGGACCAAGCGCAAAATGTTTCTGTGTTGATCGGGCAACCGTTTGTCAACACAAATAAAGTGACAATGGTAATACGTGAAAAAGAAGTCCGTTTAGTTGGTGGAGAAATTAACCTCCCAGAAATAGATGATCTCACCCCTCGAAAGGTGAGTCTTTGGGCAAAAGACATGACGGTGATACCTCCTCATCACGCTGGATTTGTTGGGGTGTACAATAAAGATAAATTCAGAGACGATGTTTATGTTGAGTTGCAGCAACGATCGCTGCCAAACAATGAATATTGGATTCCAAGGTGCGTCGTCAACGCTTGCACAGGTGCGGCGTTAATTCTTAATGTGTCAAAAACAAACCTCACTCTTAAGGCTGGTCAGCTTGTTTTGAGGGGTGATCGAATTGAAGCGGAATCTGAAACAGAAGAAATCCATGTCAACACGGTAAGTCACACTAATTTAATACCCTTTACTCTTACTGATATCCAAGGTCGATGCAACGATGATTTACCTGAGAGCCATAGGTGTCAACTTCTTGCATTACTTAACGATTATAGAGATTGCTTTGCCCAAAACCTGAAGGAGTTGGGAAAAACCAGCTCAGATGAAATGGCAATAAATTTAAAAGAAAATAAATGTATAACTTACAAACCGTACCGTATGTCGTACCACGAGCGATCTAAGTTGCGAGAGATTGTAGATGAACTGCTCGAGAATGATCTCGTCCGGGAATCTAGCTCCCCATTCTCAAGCCCAGTCCTCTTAGTTCGAAAGAAAAATGGTGAATCTCGGATGTGTATTGACTTCCGTTCTCTGAATGCGATCACAATCAAAGATCAATATCCGATGCCACGAATTAATGACCAGCTGGACCGGTTAAAGGGTGCAAGGTATTTCACCAGCCTTGATTTGGCTAGCGGGTATTATCAAATACCACTTGCGGGAGACGCAATCGAAAAGTCAGCATTCATAACACCTGATGGTCATTACGAATTCTTCCGAATGCCATTTGGGCTGGTGAACGCACCAGCTGTGTTCCAAAGGACTATTAATAAAGAACTTGGTCCACTGAGATTTACTAATGCCATGGCTTACATGGATGATGTTCCGGTCCTAAGCGAATCGTATGATGAGGGGTTGCAACGGCTAGAAGATATTTTGAAACGTTTGAGATGCGCTGGTCTCACTTTACGGCTCGAAAATGCAACTTTCTAAGGCAACAGCTAGAATATCTCGGATATGACATAACAGCGGATACCATTCGACCTGGCAAAAGAAAGATCAACTCTGTTGTTGAATTCCCGAAACCAAAAAGTGTGCATCAGATGCGGCAATTTCTAGGGCTTGCCAGCTACTTTCGCCGCTTTATACGAGATTTTGCAATGAAAGCAAAACCCTTGACTGGTCTGTTAAAGAAAAATGCATTGTTTGTGTGGGCGGAGGAGCAACAGGTAGCTTTTAATACGCTGAAAGACCATTTGGCTAATAGCCCAGTTTTGGCTCTATACGATCATCAGGCCGTAACTGAATTGCATACTGATGCATCGAAAATAGGAATAGGTGGAATGTTATTACAAAAGCAAGTTGACGGTCAACTAAAGCCAGTTGCCTATTTCAGATATCATTATGATATCATTCTTACGAGCTAGAAACATTGGCAGTCGTCTGTTCTCTCAAGCGATTTCGGGTGTATTTACTTGGCTTAAGCTTTAAGGTAATTACCGACTGTAATGCTCTAAGAACGGCATTCAAGAAGAAAGATCTGGTACAACGCATAGGTAGATGGTGGTTGTCTACTCAAGAGTTTGACTTTACGGTAGAGTATAGAGCTGGATGTAAAATGGCGCACGTATATGCTCTGAGTAGGAATGCGATCATAGATGGGAAAGATGACGACGAGTTGGAACAGATGATTGTTAATATAACGTAAGACGATTGGGTTCTGGCCAGTCAACTTAAAGACGATAGATGTAGGTATTTGGTAGATGTCTTGGCTAAAAGACCTGAAAACAAAGAAGAAACCAGCATTTACGACGAGTATGCTTTACATAATAGTCGATTATACAAGAAAGTCAAAGGTGGCCGACGATGGGTAGTCCCAAAGAACTCTAGAAGGGATGTCGTGATGGCGTATCATGATCATGCTGGACACTTAGCTGATGTTAAAACTCTAGAAATGGTGCAAAGAAAATATTGGTTTCCAGCTATGAGGAAATATATCAAAAGGTATGTTTCTTGCTGTTTGGGGTGTATGTACAATAAAGTACCAGCAGGCAAGCAAAGTGGAGAATTACATCCGATTGATAAAGGAGCGAAACCTTTTGATACGCTACATGTAGACCACCTAGGGCCATTCGTCAAGAGTACGAAGCGAAGTACTCATTTGTTACTAATTATAGACGGATTCACGAAATTTGTATTCTTGGGAGCAGTACCGAATACTAAAGTCGAACCAGTTATTAAAGTTTTCAATGACATATTTAAGATTTTCGGGGTACCCAGACGGATTGTTTGTGACCGAGGAAGTTGTTTCACTAGTAAAATATTTGATGAGTATTGCAATGAAAAGATTATTAAAAGAGTTCTCAACGCAACTGCCACGCCAAGGGCAAACGGGCAAGCCGAGAGATACAACCGAACCATACTTACGTCGATTGCTTCGTCGACAGAATGTGAAACTAAATGGGATCAGTCGTTGGATTCGATTCAGATGGGTATAAACTCTAGCATAAATGCAACTACAAAAAAGTCCGCTTACGAGCTTTTATTGGGTTATGTGCCTCGGAACGTGAATGATACATACCTGGCTTCCGAGATATACGAAGATGAACACGATTCTCAGATTGGTAACACCAGAAACAAAAAAAATATTACGATAAGAAAAGGGGAAAATCCAAGCAATTTGAAACCGGTCAGTTAGTCCTTGTTAGGAAACCGAAGGGTTACAATGATGGGACGAGTCGAAAATTAATGCCACGATACGCTGGACCATACGAAATAGTCAAAGTCCTCAAAAACGATCGTTACGTAATTAAAGACATGCCAGGGGCGACAAGGTCACAAAAACCCTACACAGGCGTATACGCATCGGACAAAATGAAGCACTACGTAGTGCAAAATAGCAGCGACAGTGACAGTAGCGAAATCACGAAGCAGGTTTGAAGATGTTTTTTTATTCTTTTATATGCAACGTGCATATGACTTGCGAAGTCGTCTAAACTATGCAATGTGCATATGACTTACGAAGTCGTCTGAATTTTGTTTATATATATGCAATGTGCATATGACTTACGAAGTCACAAGAATTATTTTATATGCAACGTGCATTTGGCTTACGAAGTCACATGAATTGTCTTGTATGCAACGTGCATAAGACTCACGGAGTGCTTTAAATATCTTCGGATGCAACGCGCATATGACTTACGAAGTTACATGAATTGTTTTATATGCAAAGTGCATATGACTTACGAAGTCACACGAATTTCCTTATATGCAATGTGCGTATGACTTACGGAGTCCTTTGAATTTCCTTATATGCAACGTGCATATGACTCACGGAGTCCTTTGAATTTCCTTATATGCAACGTGCATATATGACTCACGGAGTCCTTTGAGTTTCTTTACATGCAACGTGCAGATTTGGTTTTGATGATCATAAATGAACCTGCGTAGTTCCTTTGACTACAGAGTATCAAAGCCAAACATAACGGACGTGGCAGAGTAAGTGCCCCTCATATCCAAACGTAGCCTCGGATATTACGATGATGTTTTGTTGAATGAAGAAAATAAGAAAAACATACAGCAGTCTCGTGTAACGTACACTAACAAATTACGAGTTAATAGATGAGAAAGCAACAAGAATGCAGAGGTTCTGTGAGGACACTACAACCATACAGCGTGGCCGAGCTGTAAGCAACATTCATCCCCTTTGCATATTGCACAGACAGGCAGCTGTGCAGAATATGATATCCAAACACACACACACATCATTGACGAGCCAAATTACGGTGCATAAAGAATATATGTGCATGCCTTCTATTTTATATCGCACAGACAGCCAGCTGTCTGTGAAAGATCTTAGCAAAGGATCGTAAAAGAAAAGGAACATTTTATATACATTCTTTCATTCGGGCTGTATCTTTCAAATCGAAAAGACGTGCTGATTAAATAAAGTTATTACAAAACGAAAGTGTCAATATTTGTTTTTATAAGGAAGATATATTTGATATTTATACAAGCATAGTGGATATCCTTCTTGTACTGACGGAGGGATTATTTCGGACTAAATCCAGAATTCTTTCATCTAAGATTCTTGACTCATCAGAAACTGGCCTTTCGCTTCTTCGATGCTCCAGCACTCCATGATCTCTTAGACGTCGGTGGATTCTTGGAAACGTGCTACGATGGGGACACCTCCTATCGGGATATCTTTCAGCGTACAGTCTTTCGGCTTCACGACTTCGACCATTAGCTAAACCGTAGCAGAAATGCATGTCCGTTAATTCTTCTCGGGTGTATGAGCTTGACATCGTTACGTGTTAATGAGTTAATATTCAAATTTGAAATAATTACTAAGCAAAACTGCAATGCCTTTTATTTATCTTGCGTTGCAATTTTCTTTTTTTTTTCATTAAAAAAAAATGCGGTTTTATTGTCCCTATTGTCCCCATAACAGGTAGAACCCATGGGCTGCGGGCAGGCCAAGGCAAAAATATTGACAGGTCAGTTTTCAGAAGTTATCAATGAAAATAATATTAATCCAGAGTTATTCCAATACTATTTAATTTTATTACGTTCTCATAAAACTCCAATTAAAAAAAAAGTAAAAAAACTAAGATTAATGCTAAATAAATAAATAAATTGCTTCGTTACAATAAAAATAAATGTTTTTCTTAGAAAAAGGTGGTTTTGGTTTTTTTTTAATTTCTTAAGAACGACATAAAATTTTTGCATCCGGTTTTCTTATTTAGACTTAAAATTAATAACAGCATTGAATTTTGAAATTAAAATTAGCACTTAATTACGTAAAATTTTGAAAAAAATTAATTTGAAATTTTTTTTTCATTTTTTTTTTTCAAAATTTTGACTTTGAAAATTAATATTTCAAAAACTATTTCTTAGAATAGATTTATTTAAACACAGAATGAAAGAAAAAGTTATTGGCTTTTCAAAAACGTATCGCACAGCATTGTGAATGAAGCCGTTGATTTTAAATAATTTTTTTCCCATTTTAAGTCAGTTTTTTCGAAAATTGCCCCTCCCGGCTAAACGGAGGGGAATAGACCCCCCCTCCCATACGATTTTTTTCTTGTCACAACGCAACCTACACGCCCTAGCATTTTGTCGCATTGCTCATGACTCACCCTGTATAAAGGGATCTATATAAGGTAGGTATAAAGCTACTGCAATTCGAATCGAAACAGCTGCAAATAGTGAGTAATGTGTATCTATGGTTTCATCAGAAAATATATAGGACCCATTATAGGTACCCAAATTGAAATTAAATTCCATTAGGCGTGCAAACACTTTTAAGAAAGGACATGACAGTGACAGGAACATTAAGGGTAAAGAATAGATATAAAATTCACATGACTCACTGTGGCAACAAGTAAAATATACCTGCCGACTTCCTGTAAAAATGAGTTAAAGTAGGAAATACACAAACAAACTGGATGTCTATTGTTTGGTGAAGAGAAACGAGACCAGTTTTGAAATTTCAGGAAAATAAAGGGCACGACTGGGTCGCACAAACTTGCTCTTTGGGCAAGTTACTTTCGTGTTTACGACTGGAAAATTCATTTGACCAGCTTTTTTTATAAAGAAAAGATATCCAGTATTTTATATTTTGAAATATTTGTCTTTTAAAAAAATATTTTATAAACAAATGTATGGCTATAGGTTAATATGAAAGATATTGCTTTTGGTAAAAATATAATTTCTTGAAATTTTGTCAAAGTTTATACTATTTTTCTCAAGAAAATAAGATTTATCGGTTTTGACAAAAAAAAAAAACTTTCAAAAATTACTTTTTTAAAATTTTTTTTTTTTCAGTTAAGCAGTAGTTTTTGAATATTAAATTTCGTTAAAATCGGTGAAGCAGTCGGAGTAATAAGAAACGGTTCTATGCCAGGTACCGTTAATAAGCTGATTCTGAAAAAAGATGGTATAGGTACATCACCATTGGCAACAAATCACTCATATAAATTTTTTTCAAAATTGATCGTATTTTTTTCGAGAAAAAAAGAATTTTCAATTACGTTTCTATGGTAGATAGGTACCGTTATTTTTATACCCAGTTCAAAAATAAAAAAAAACTCCGGGGATATTTTACTAAGAATAGTTTTTGTCAAGTTTGAAGAAAATTGACCCAATTGCTTAGGCTGCATTTGTCGATACATCCATCCAGACAGACAGACCTACTTTTTTCGTCTTCTCTATCATCGTACTATCATGTTTGATTGTTATCTCGAAACCTTTTTTTTTACGAATGCATAACTTGCTTTATAGTACCTATAATCGCAAGAAAAAAAAACCCTAATTACTATCGAGATTAATATTGCTAATGGCTCAGTCGCCTTTTTCATTTGAACAACCATTAATCATATTGCATGGCAGTTATTACCTCACGATTGTTTACATGATTGACTGTGTTTCAAAATTGAAGTGCAATTTCGAAACCTTAGCTGTAGCCATATACCCGATGATTTCGCGTTATTTTGACATTTTTGGTTACTTATGTGCTTCGAGAATCTTTTTTCCTACGGAATGTTTTCCATATTCACGAAATAGGATATTTCCCACGAATATTCTAATAGGGCATCTATCTATTTATGGTGAAATATCAAAACAAACTCATAACTAAGCAACTTATGGGTGTTAAATAAATTGTCACTAGAAATATCGATGCCAATAATTAAATAAACTAGCCCCAGGAACTTAGATAGACTAGGTACTCTTGCTCTTTACAAAACAGAACTCTGATGAGTTAGACTCTGAATAACTGAATATAGTGCTTTTCTCGTATTACAGGAAATACCACTAGTGGATACGGCACGTAGTTTATTTGACAAAGAATACTAATTCACAATTCAGTTCATCACGTCATATGTTTTAGTATTTTAAGGACTTTGGTGGACACCTTGCAAATTGATAAAGAAAAGACATGGCGTAGCATTATGGGTGAAAACTGTAACTACTTATATTGTTGGAACCAACAGTCTAATAGAGTCTCATATACCATCCATGATTTTTTGAAAAAAAATTTACGGCTGAATTTCTTTTGTTATAACAATTTCATTTCAACAGTTTCTCTAATCATTTTATTTGGTTACTAAAATTTAAACGTAAACAGAATTATCGACATTAAACTTCTAACTATAATCTGTGCAACAATTTAAGCTACATTATATATTGCTATAGTCAATAATTCGAAAACTCTATTGATTTTATCATGTTTCAAAATGTTAATTACAGCAAATTCACCACGATCATCAACAACTATTTCACCAAAAATAGAACTAAAAACCTAAATGTATACAAAGCCATAAAAGAAATGCGACTAAAATATTCGACGCTGCTGAAATTCGTGCGAGGGTTGACATTATGACAAAATGCTTAAACTTTAAAAAGTCAAATCAATTAAAGGATTTTTCAAAGCCCTCAAAGTGAGAAAGCACTTTTTTATCCGCTCATACCAATGCCCATGCTTCCGCACCATATACACATCACTGGGGTGATCAGGGTTTTATTACATTAATATATTCGAATGAAGACTTTGTTATTCAATTTCTTCCATAGTCCGAAGAAACTTCGATTAGGAATATTGATCTCGTTTAAAGCCAAATCTGTTTTTTAACAGATTTTCAACTATTTCGAGAATTAATGTGATTGCGATGTCTTTTTCACACTGCTTTGGAAAATACGTTTGCTGGATCGATAAATTATGTGTCAATAGTTAATGAAGATTTTTTCTTACACTTGCTGATGACGGTTCAGAGGTGTGTGTCTATGGAAAAACAATTTACTTTTTTTAATATTCAGTGTTTTGAATAGGGTTTCAACAACTACTCTGAAGTTTTAACAACTTGGAAAAAAAAATTGTAAATATGTTAAATCTTTAAAAAAAATTACAGTCCAATGTATTACAAGTGATTGTTAATATCTTATTAGTCATTCAGCTTCAATGAATCATATATGATCAACTTCTCTGTCCAATACAAGATTGATTAACCAACAATACGAGCGTCCATGAGTCATATTTGATTCAAAATAAATGAGTAATTAAAAACAAATTTGTAATATGTTCAAAATAACCTAAAAACTCAGTGATTTTACCTTATTTTTTGGTGGGTGATTAATTGTTTTATTGCAATCAGCCCAGTAAAACATAATTCATATAAGCGGAGTTGACTGTATTAACTATATATATCCGAAACTTCCATAATCTACAAATGAATAAAAGTAATAATTGTAATATCAATTAAAACAATATGATTTATGGACATTGAAAACAAGAATACAAACATTTTGAATCAAATATCATTCATTGGACACTGAAATCGTTTTTCTTTGGACAGACAGTTAGAAAGAAAAGTTTTTGATATTCTTTTTCTTACTTCAAATTATATTTTATTTTTTATTAAATAATATTTTAAAATATTTACAATAATCTTAACTAATACACATATGTTACTTTTTTCTTTACAGGTAAGTGACATTTATTATTATAAAGTTGTCGGTAAGCTTATAAATGATAAAAAATTAAGTAATAATTATTTTCTTCGAATTTTAATTAAGTATTAAATTAAATTTAAAATGATTTTAAAGAATTTCAAAAAAAGTTGGATGGTCTTAATTCTTGCCAGAGTAACGGTTTTCATAAATTAAATAAAACGACTTTCGTGGTTGCATTGCTTATACGGGTTTCGAGATTTCAAGATAATTGATGCTCAACTGTTCGAATTTTTTGTTCGAACTTTCGCACTTTAATTTTGGGTGATCTCACCTAAATGATTTTGAAACTTTTCGTTGCATAACCATCATCATGTGTAGCATGTTTAACACGATTGCTTACATTTGCCAATTAGAAGTATTAATCTCAATTCCAGTGAATATATGATATATATCAAACAGCTATAGATGCATAGCAAAATATTTCTTTCTTTGTATTTAATATGACAAAGAAAAACTATTCAACGTTCATAAGTTAAACAAATTAAAAACTGCATTCTAAAATTCTAAGAATGTCATAAAGAATTCCATTAGATGAGTCATATGGGTTACCATTAGCGTCTTATATACAGCTGTAACCCATTCATTAATTTCCGTTATCGCATCATGCACTACTTATTGGTGCATGACGCAGTCATTATATCGAACTCACTGGGTGTTCTTATAATCATGGAATTTTGACCACTCAGTTACTTGATTACAGACTACTTCAAGAAAATTATGTGTTACATTTAAAATAATACAAAAACTCATCAAAACAAAATCCCTTAAATGGTAATAACTTCCACACCCATAAAGAACGTGTTCACTACAAAATGTGACGATGATGATGATGATGATGATGGGTCGTGCTCAGATAATAATGTACGCATGTTAATAATAAGAGTTTCACAATAAATTATGTATATCACTACTCGAAACAACTAAGATACTTTTCACATATAAAAATAAGGACATTCCTCTGATGAATATGAACTCATGCCATTGGCACGTATTGTCTGGGTTGTCAGTGAGTCGGATATGTTAGAGATTCCCTCGAAAATCTTCCAACAGTGAATCCAGAAAATACATTTTGACTCATTAAATTTAAGCTCTGGCGACACCAACGTTGTCGTGTATCTCGTGGTCGTGGTTAATTTGGAATTTATGGAATTTTATGACTTTGGCTGCCGCCAACAGCAGTGGCACGAAGATGATTATTATAATTCTAATTAATTTTTTGTGTCTTTGTTTTGGTATTTTGTTTTTTTGACAACGATTTTGACGGGAGTTCAATAAATCCTTGATTAAGATGTGATGAGATATAAAAATAAAATGCTCAAAGCTGAAAGTTGTGATTATGAGTCAAATGATTGAGTATTTTAAGCTGATTATTGAGACTTGAGAATTACTGACTGAAATGTTTATGATTTTTGTCAGTAAATCATATGAAATATAGTATTTGTCTTTTACTGGTATCGATAGCTTCGTTACATTCGTCTGTATAGACAAAAAACCAACAAAGTTGTTAAAATATCGTATTTTAATATAAATAGATAGTGTAACAACTTACCCCAGCTACGGGGTAAGTATTAACATAGAAGGAGTAATTTGAAAAAAGTGGCGAAACACATTTATTTATTTATATTTTTTCTGACAGATCTCTTAAAAAATTTTTCCTTTCAACATTTTACCACTATTACTAAATATTACTGATTCTGAATTTGGTTCCAACATATAAAGAAAATACAGCCGCTACTGTATCTCTTGCTTGTGAAAAGAATACTAAAGTAATGAAACTCCCAATTTTGTGAACTATGCACAACTTTTGAACAACTTCTTATAGTAACGATCAATTGTTTTTTTCTGCCGTTTAGAAAAAGTTAAAAACAGCTAAAATATATTCATTCTTTTTTTTTACGATGATCTCCAATAGGATCAAAATAGCTACACTTCAATTATCCACCCATTTGAGAGGCCTTTAACGTTTGCTGAGTTGACTTGAGAAATTTTATGCATGGCTCTTAGTTTGGCTCGGGCTGTTGTATTTTAGAAAGAGGTATTTGACCAGCCTTTTATATTGACCCAGTGGCAGCCATGAAAAACCTGGGCCTTACTGATTTTTATAAGACTCAACGCTACTCCCGGTAAAATTATTAATTCTATAAATAATAAATAGGTAATTTTTGTAGTAAATAGTAATGCATCGTTAAATTATAATAGAAAGAAAGAAATATGCAGTCTAAGAGTGAGGGAAAAATAATAAATGTTCGAAAAATTAAAAGTGCACGCTATGATATCTACATAACTTTAACCCTAGGTGGGTAAAAATGGCGGTTTCGCAGAACAACTGTTCCGAAGAAACCAAATTAGCGCCAAAAAGCGCCGTTTTGATACTATAACTCGTTTGACTTTTTGAAATAAGACCCACTATTAAAAAGAACTAACGCCCGTGGGTGTTATAGCATTTTGGATTTGGTACTAACACCCGCAGTTGTTATTTTCTTTTTTAGTGAGTACAAACAAATAGAACATCACAAACGAAATTTCGCGTGAATTTGTAAAATTTTACATTTCTTACTTTGTACTGTTATACTCTTGGTCATTGAAAATTTATTCAGTTTGTGAATTTTAAAAAATTCGGGCGAATTTTTTAAAATTCACAAACCGAATTTTTTAAAATTCACAAACCGAAAAAATTCGCGCGAATTTTTTAAAATTCACAAACCGAATAAATCTTCAATGACCAAGAGTATAACAGTACAAAGTAAGAAATGTAAAATTTTACAAATTCACGCGAAATTTCGTTTGTGTAAAATTTTAAATTTCTTACTTTGTACTGTATAGGTATGGTGGGTCATTGAAGATTTATTCGGTCCATGTAACCATTTCAAATTTTGTGGATCATGTTTTGCAATACATAGCGATCGCTGCAAAAATGATGGTAATTCTAAGATATTGTGTCCATATTGCAGACAAATTGTGAAAAAATTCAATCATAGTATATGCCTAATTTATAATTTTCAAAATTTACTTTATATCACAACGAAAAATGCTCTGGAAATGTTTGTTTTGTTATTTTTGATCTTCAAGAATTCTATATTTTTTTAAACACAATTTTGTAAATATAAATAAAAATATTCAACATAAAAGTATACTGTGTTTGTCAATTTGCTGATGAATATGGGTTATATTTCCATTTGAAATTGGAATTAAAGCCCATAAGAAAAAGGAATTAACGCCCGCGGGTGTTAATTAAAAATCAAAAAAGGAATTAACACCCACGGGGGTAAATTCCTTTTGTTTTTGGAATTAACACCCGCGGGCGTTAATTCCATGGGCGTTAATGCACTGCACCGTTGAGCTAAGGGGATCAGTTTTTGATCTATTAACCCTATAGTCTCAAAGTATCTACAAAGATAAAATTGGAATAAATTTAAATTATCTGAAGTAATCAACGGTTTCAAAAATGTAGGTATATGTTAACCTTGATATTTAATATGAATACTTGATAAAGCTTATTCTCATTATTTCGCAAATAATCTTGAAAATTGTCTTAAATTGTCAATAAAAGTGAACTCAACTTTTTGTCATACTGAGTGTTCCACTTAATGCCTGATGCTAGTTTGTTCATCTTTTCAATTCTTCGCAATTATTTATTCATATCATTTCAGTACTTAAAAATTTGTAAAAGCATCATGTCTCAGTTAAAAAGCGGAAATCCTCCCACTATCTTATAACAATAACTGTAGCTACTGCTTTCGGGATATTACATACTACCCTACATCATATATATACCACACGTGAATACATTTAAGACAATTCTTCATAATTTGCTTCTGTCTCAAGGACGTATCAAATCAAGTGCGCATTCATAACCCTGCCCACGTATTCAGTTCAACACTCTGAATGGTAACCACGGAGAAATATAAACAATTCCGGGCACTTTTTCACTAAACGAACTGAAAGTATCTTTTTTTTTTGCGTGTATCTGCAAGTCTTGTGATTATAAGTAAAGAAGAAAAAACACAAACCCATATGTCATTTCGTCGATGTGCACTTTGCAATGTTGGGAGCCTATTAATCGTTTCAGTACTCGTCTTTTTGTGTTTTTCTTTTTCTTTTTGATGAATGAAAAGTTATGACTTTGCGCAAGACATCACTTGTTGATTAGTAATGAGCTTCAGGAGTGTTGATTGGATTTTTATTTACAAAACAAATTGAGTAGATACCTAGATATACTCATTGGTTCTTTTGGCTATTTATGTTTTAAATTTCTTTGGCTGTAAAATTTAAAAAGCCTGTTAATATAAAAGAAATAATTTTTAATTACAAATTGAAAAGTTTACATAGAAATTATAAATTGTTTACACTGAAATTTGTGTTTTTGCCTGAAATAAGTTAAAACAAACTAGAAAAACATAAATGTACGCACCTGTAAGGATCATATTGGACGTGAAAAATTTCTTAATGGACAAAATACTACGGCTAAAAATACAAAAAACGGAAAAATAGTTGGTTATATGAAATTCAACTTTGTCTTCGGTTTCGACGACCGTGTGCTATGACACTCTGCGGTTAGCTCACAAAAATGATTTTTGTTTTGGAGTTCAATTCGAAGCTAACTCGATGGTACCGCATAGTGTTGTGACTCCCCTGGGAATTGAGAGCGTAAACGTTTTGATATAAAGAACCTTCTTTGGCACTTGCAAAGTTGACAAAGTACTCAAAAAGCTTCGACATGCACAAACCCGCTTCCCCATATAGTATTTCTTCCATGATTGTAATAAAGAAATATAATTCCACGCTAGCAAAACCACTGTTTAGTTTTTGCCATCTATTCTGCTTCGCTGAAGTCTTTCCAAGTGGATGAAATCCCAGCAATAATTGTCGGACCTTCCTTAAAAAAAAGCGTTTTTTCCCCTCTAGCTATCGACTGATGCCACTTACCCTTCTTTTCAAGGTCATATTGAATGACACGCTGATATCAACTAAAGTAATATTTCGAAGAACGAAGGATCCTATAATAAACGAAAGTATAAGACTTTTACAACAAAAGGACAAGTTAACTTCGTTTTGAGGAAAATGATATTTGATATTTCAAAACCATTTGACAGATTAGGCAAGTTATGCATTCGTACAAATAAATTTTTTTGAGATAACAATCAAACATGACATTATGATGATAGAGAAGACGAAAAAAGTATATCAAAAAATTCTGCCTGTATCGACACCTACAGCCTAAACGGTTGACGCTATTGTTTTCAAACTTGGTATTCTTAGCGTAATATACCCGAATTTTTTTTTATTTTTAGCCTAGGTCATGAAATAACGGTACCTACCACATAAACGTCATCGATAGTTCCAAATTTCTGGAAAAAATAATGATCAATCTTGATTAAATTTTATTTGAGTGATTTATTGTTAATGTTGATGTCTTTCATCAAAATTTTTTTCCGTAGTAACAATTAACGGTACTTTTGAACGATTTAAAAGAAATTTTAAATTCTATAATACGTCTCCTAAGTTTGATTAATATTACAATCAAAAGTTTTAGAAAAAAAGGTTTTTTCTAAAAAGTTAGTTTTTTGAATTCCATTTTTCTCGAAAGAAATCCGATCAATTTTCATAAAATTTTACAATGGTGATGTCGATAATAAAAATCAAATTCCAGTGTAGCTTATTAACGGAACCTGTCCTAGAATGGTACTTTAGATACCAAACCGATTTTGACGAAAATTAATATTCTAATGCATTCAATATTTTTAGAAACAAAGTATTTAAATTTTTTTTTTTTTTTTAATTCCATTTTTAGTAAAAAATCCGATTAATTTTAATAAAATTTTATGCGAGTGCTTTATGTTGTTAACGAATTTCCCAGTCGTTTACACGAAGGTTACTTGCCACAATAGCAAGTTTGTGTGACCCAGTCGTGTTCTTTATTTTTAGAAGTTTTTTTTCTGGTATGATAGTACCTTTGGACAGGGTTTTCGGCGTCTATCCTAAGTTAGTAACAGTAGGAGCTGAGTTTGTCGTGCTGTAATTTACTCAAAGTGGTATTTTTGACGTAAGGTTTTTTTCTAATTCGATCGAGCTGTCACTCGTGTTGTCATGCTGAACATCTTCATCTGAGTTGCCGCCACTTTGCTCTTTTATACTTCTAAGACACTAGCCAAGATGTACGTGCTGTAGGAACCACAGCAATGTAGGGCTTTCCTTTCAGATTAAGAGACATTTTTTAGTCACAGAAAATGACAAAACTCTCCCACCACTTCGTTCACCCGCAATGATTAGGCGCGATGGGTCATGTCGTCATCACAAGATATTCTATGTTTTTGGTCATTGATCCAAGGTATTTAAACTTATCACATTTGGTTAGTGCACTGTTCCGTTCAAAAAATTACTGGAATGGACCTGGGCGGATCAGAAAATCGGCAGCATATACGTGTTCTGTTTCCCATTTCCCTCTAGAACGTCCACCATACACCAAGTGCTAGTTGCAAGTATGAATGACCTTAACTTATGATCAGCAAGAAATAAATGATTTACTTTTAAGTCTCTCACCTGATCTTCAAGTGGATAATAAAGATCAAAGGTCTCACTCAACTTCAGACATTCCTTGATGAACTTCAATTTTGATAAGTGAATTTTGATTCTTGCAGCGTTTAAATTTCCAATGAAGATTAAAGACCGATCGCCTTATAAACTAGAAGTAGAATTCCACAACAGTTTGAATACGGATTGCGACAATGATGAATTGGTTCCCCGTTTTAATCGAATAAGATAACCTAAGGACAAAAATTCAACGGGAAATTCGTCAGCATTAAGCTGCTCTTTAATATTAAAGAGATATAGATATTTATGATATCACCCTGTTGCTTGCTATGAACTTGTTTTTCCTATTTGTTATTTCTTTGCAAGAACAAATACCATGGCTGCTATGTGTAAAAATAAACAATTTTTCGATTTAAGGAAGGTGTACCTTACGTGATTTTTTTCTGTTTTGATAGAAATTAAATAAATGAAATTCCCTTCATGCTCCCTTTTGAAGGCTTCCCTCAGAAAAAAAAAATGTAAACAAAACTTACCCGAACATAAATCTGTTCAATATTCCACATGTGCTATTATACACACTGCCATATTCTTCGGAATAGCACCCGTCGAAGCAGTGGTATATGGTTTAGCGGCGCGGCGCACCACCTACAAAAATTTCCATTAAAAATATTTTCTAGAAGAAGAAAAATTCTTTGGAAGGCTTATGCCCTTCAACTGAATTTATATCCAAAATGAAAAAAGTGTCTAAAATTGATTTTTTTTCTTCTTCGTCTTTTTCTTCTTTACTTTCTTGGGTTGCTTCTGTTTAGTAATAGTAAGTTGGAAGCAATTTATGTGACTTAATACCTCCATTTGCAGCTACAATCTGTAGCACCTAATTTTCTCACATAAACTATTCACCTGTGCAGTGCACGTTCCTTACACATTTATAACTTGCAATGAACCTTATCGCTCATAATGGTGGGTGAGGCAATGAGGGACGAAACGAGGTTTTATTCTGGTAGGAATAGCATGGATAGGGTATAAAATATTTCAAAAGCACAGGCACTATGACCGTTTACACGAGTAGTACAGCCATTTCGTTGGCTAGAAGTCAAAAAGAAAAAAACAGCGATTCCCATGTGGATCGTTTGTCGTGAGATGAGTTTATAAAAATTTTGTATTCATCTGACGTTTTATGAAATAATGTGATTTTTTTGAAAATAAACATTTTGTTTATGGTATAATAATCTGATTTATATATGAAACAAGTGAAACAGTAAGGCGTATACTAACTGTACAGTTGTTGGTTTCTTACTTGCGATTATAGGAACTATAAGGCAAGTTATGCATTCGTACAAAAAAAAATTCAGATAACAATCAAACATGACATTACGATTATAGCGAAGACGAAAAAAGGGGGGCTGGAAATTCCGTCTGTCTGTCTGTATGTCAGTCTGTATGTATCAGCATCTACAGTCTAAACGGCTTAACAGATTTACTTCAAGTTTGGCATGTAGGGTTTGTATATCATTCCTTAGAGGAGAATTTCAATTTCAATTTCAATTTTAATTGAAATTTTTTTTTTAACTCAAAAAATAACGGTACCTGTCATATAACGGTTTTGGAAAAACCGTACCTGTCATCCAACGATTTTCATAAAAAAAAATACTAATTTTGCTAAATTGCAAAAAAAAAAATGTTTCAAGCCTATTAAGGGTACCCCCCAGAATCGTTATTTTTTTTCAGATATCTCATAAACGGATTCATCGATTTTTAAACCAACAATTTTTTTCAGAAAGGTTAAGTCGCCTATTAAACAAATTTTAATACCAATATTTTGCAAAAAATCTATTAATTTATTTTTTTGTAAATTCGATATTTGGAAAACGGATAGACAATTTTTTTTTAATTTTTGTGCATAAAATGCAAACAATTAAGCACTTAAATTTTCTTCAAATTTGTAAAAAAACTTTTTTATAGAAAATATTAAGTAAACATCGATTTATTTAAAAACCACTCTAACGATTTTGGAATATTTTTTTTGTAAATTTATATTTAAACAACAAAATTTTCTGCATACTTTGATTATGGCTTGAATCTTTGTAAAATGAAGTTTTAGCACTTTTGTGAAAAATTCATGATTTTTTTTTCCTTTAAATTTTTTTTTTTTCAAATTTATTTTATTTTCGTGGCAACTTGCCACAAGGACAAGTAAGTGTGACGCAGTCGTGCACCACAAGAGCAAGTACGTGCTACCCAGTCGTGCACTTTATTTTTCTGACCTTTCTATGTCAACTGGTCAATCGATATGACCTTAACCATTTGCCTCTAAGAGTCTGGAATAGTACGTGACAGAAAAGGCTCCAAACAACCTCGAAGTGTTAGTTCTGACGAGAACATTGTTGCTGTGGCTAAAGATTTCGTGGTTGAGGTGTCAATTTCCAACAAGAAATCGACCATTACACATATCTGCAGTTCCATTTTGATAAAAGACTTAAAGATGTTTTCTTACAAAGTCAATCAAAAAGTTCAGTAGCAAATGCCTGAAGATCGTCAATTGATTATTTAATTAGACGATAAATTTTCTTTACGGTAAACATCGATTTTCGGTTAAACATCATGAACCATTTTTCATCTGAATCGATATGCGATATGTATTTCGGGATCACTGAGGTCCACATATTATTCATTAAACGCCATTACTGCACGTCACTGCATCATGGTGCGCCATTTGCGCCAGACGTGCCATCAGACTTCATTTATTCATGGAACAGACGGTCTTGGGTAACACGACTACCTATATTGTTAGTGCAGACTGATATCTGCAAAAACATGATCAAGGAGTTTTTACTGTCGCAAAATTGATAAATTGGGAGCAGTGCTGGAAAACACATACAAGCCTATATACAGAATTCGAACAGGACCTGTCCAACCGCTCCGCCAGTTTTTGTTTTAAAGGGTGCGATTCCTAATCGACCGATGTCTTGTTTTGGCATGATGATTCGGGAGGTTTGATTAAATTTCTACGTACATCTTGAAAATTAATAAATTTGACACATTGTCGTTTGACATATTCTTACGAATTTAATTTTGACGTTTTGTAGAGTCATTCTAATGAACTGTCATCAAAAGTAATTGATTTGACATTTTAAAGTTTGACATATTTTTACAAATCGAATTTTGATAATTGCACGAAATGCAGTATTAACTGTCATCAAAGGTAATTTGACATTTTGTAGTTTGACATATTCAAACGATTCTTATTTGACGTTTTCAGAGAATTTAGTATGAACTGTTATGAAAGCAATAAATTTGATATTTTGTAGTTTGACATATTTGTACAAATTTCATTTTGACTTTTTCGGAAGATTACGAACTGTCATCAAAGGCTATTACACCTACATATACAGTGAAATAGGTGCGATTTCCCATTTTTTTTTTTTTTTTTTTTTTGTATATTTTTTTTAAACTAATACAATTTTGTACCCCCATGAAAGTAAACACAGATAATTAGTCGGACAATTGTGTTCTTTTGAACGATAACTAACAAAAAACATGTTTTCCCTAACCATTAGGTACGTGATGTTTTGTCTGAGGTATAAAATGTTAACAAAAGTCTTTGGATAAGTAAACATTTTAAGTGGTATACAGATACACAAATGGCACTGTTGGGCTTCAAAATAAGAAGCTTGTTATCATATTAATACCTTTTATCCATTTTGACAGTTTTAACCGTAACTGCGTCAGTAGCTGCTTCAATTTGTATTCCGACTTCAACTGAAGCTAAAGTTAATGACCCATGTTTTGTAGTGTTAAAAATGTTATGTGCGTTTGTATAAGCTGTCAGTTTCTAATTGATTTTAAATAAATAAAGCTTCGTGACTGTATTGTTTCGTTTTCTCAATAAATTATATGTTTTTTTTTTTAAATGCTTAAATAGCTTAGAGTATAGGAAGACATAGAGTATAAGGAAGGTACTTAGTTAACTTTTAACTCGTATTATTCTTTACCAATCCAACATTATTTATGAAACTTCTTCTTTAAGCAATGTTTTGGTCTGGTTGACAAGATCCGATATCTTCGATGCACCTTACTGATTTTATTACTTTTAATTTCACTCGTGGAATGTGGATGTTGACCGTCAGTAAAAGTTATCTTATTATGAAAAATGTTTACTATTTTTTTCTCTTCAGGATTCGGTTTACTTTTTTTTATTTTTCTATTTCATAACGGTGACTTCTATGCCACATAAAATATTAAGAATTATAATTGAAACTATTTCTTTGAATAACTTATTGACTCATACTCGTAATGGTTAATATATGTAAACTTACGAGTACACCAACAAACATATTGTATGTGGAATTAGATTATTCAGTCATCATCACCACCTGACTGAAATTGGTTTTTCATTATCGCTTTTAATAGACGAATAGAAAGCATCATAAAATAATGGTAAACAAAATTAATTCATTTAACAGTTCTTTGAAGTTTTGAGTGCTCGTCTTAATTAACCAATTAATTTGTATATCGATTAAGAAATTCAATGTAATTGAAGAATTGATTGAGATTAACGAATACTGAAATAAAGTCAAGAAACCCATTAAGCTATGAACAGATTTTTAAAAATATACCTATAAAAATAAAATATACGACTTTGCATTTTGTCTTTTGTAATTAAAAGTGTTTAGTGGATCTTGAAGCCTATAAATTCAACCAATCATACTGAGGTAATATTTTAATATTTTTTTTATTAAACGAAACCAATACGTCTGGGTTTAAGAAATAAAAATGCAGAACTATTTGACAAAAACGTAACCAAAGTTGAATTTGGAATGGAACACATTAAACGCGAGTACAACAATCCAATACAGTGAAGCTATCTGACGTTTTCAAGATTGAAGCAGCAAAGAGAAAAAAGTAATCATACACCTACAACTCTTAAATTTTATAGGAGAAAAAGAAAAAGAAGCCCTTTTTTCCTATCTTGTTGTATCTTCCATGTAATAACTCGAGCAAAACAGCAAAACAACTATGGTATCAAAAAAATTTCATAAAATATTTTCTGAATTCTGAATTCTGTATACAAAAAAAGAACGTTTTGCTAAAAAACATATAAAAAAGAACCATATTTCTAATTGTAATATTCTTTATTTTAATATATGAAATAGTGATAAAAACCATTAGGTATCGTTACAAACTTCACTTTAATGTTATTTATAATTGTTTTTCTGACTAACGACTCATCCACTTAAAAACACAAATTTCACCAACGAAACACAATGTATCACAAATAAACAACACACCCATTACTATCCAAATCCACTTCAGATCTTCTACTTTCAATGGTTGATGTATTGACTTTGATTCAAAAGCATACAATTTAAAGTTCCCAGGTTCAAATGATGTTCTTTTCCAATAGTCCAATAGTCCATTTGATTGTGTCTGAAGAATGAAGAAATTCAAGATTTCTTTATAAATTGAATTCTCATTAATAGGAAAACCATTGGGAGAATTCTTCATAAGACTTATTTCCTTAGACCAACGAAATAGTTGTTTGCCGTAAAAGTTTTGCTGGTTTTGATAGATCTGCCATTTGAAATAACTAACAGTAAAAGCATATTCAGTATTGAGAGAATCTCGAAGTGCATAAAACTTGTTGAAATTGTTTTGGCACTGAAAAACATTTGAATATTTTTTCTTAAGAATGGGATTGTAATGGAATATAATATCTTCAATTTCAGCTTTATTGCAGTAGATTTTTAAATTAGATGACTTTAGATCATCGTAGGATTTAATCAGTTTTCCATTTATAGGTTGTGTCATAAATGTCTGTAGAAATGCATTGTAGGAAGTAACTATCATTATTCCAAACAAAAAGATCAATAAATGAGTGATTTTCGTACTGTAAGATGCGTTAAGTGATTCCGAAAATGTTTGTCCAAGAATCCCACGGAATACATTGAGATTCAAAATCAAATCTGGAATATAAAGCCTTTGTTCTGTTATCCTTGATGCTGTTTCGAGAAGTGATAGCAATATTAACAAAGCAATTGTAATCAGCAAAGCCTTCGAATGGAATACAATAATAAATATGTTATAGACAGGGATAATTGGTTCTATTGGCAGCATTACACCCCAATCATCCAATTCGTATGGGTATGAAAATGATTGAATCGGAAATCTTAAAGTGGTTGAACAAGAACCTGCTATCTCAACAGATCCATTCAGAACAAGTCCAAAAAGCTCGATATGTGAAAGTGATGAGTTCGCATTAGAAGTATTCAATCTTGCGTTATGCTTCTTTGCTAATCCATCGAATAAATTTACAACAAATCCTTTAATAATTGTGTCACCTTTCGAGTTTTTTGAGATTTGTACACCTGATTTAGCTCCTCCGAAAAAAACGGGCAATATAGTTCCCTTTAGATCGCGCATTCTATCTGGAAATAAACTTTTTGTTGTTTGATTTCTTTTCCAAATTACTTCTTCCACCGTCAATACTCTGAAGTCACTGTATGTATAATAAACTCTAGAACTCGAGAAGTCCCCAAAAATTACTATTACATTTATTATTCCGTTCTCGATGCAGAATTCAAAAAGTCGTCTCAATTCTATCTCATTTCTTAAATGATTATTGAGAAGAAATATCGACTTACAGTACCGCATTCGTTGAAGATATTCCAAAATTCGTTGATAAAATAATTCATTGGAATTAAATTGAATCAAGCACAAAAAGTTATTATTGAATTTTTCCTGCAAGGTAAATGATGAATTTTCGGTAGACAGAATTACCGGAATACCGAGTGAAGTTGTAATGTCTCTTATAGAATTATCATCGAAATCATTCCAGAAAAGTTTTTTAGATGATTTAAGTAGAAACACGTTCCGGAATCGGTCAACTTTATTAACATTTTTGATGAATTCCAGAAATTGCGTATTACGTTTTATTTTTATTTTCATGAAATTTGCTGCACAAACTACAAATAATGCAAGAAGGCTTGCTGAAGATAGATTCATGACTGACTATTCATTTCCTTCATAAATCCCATTGTTAGTTCGCTCTAAAAGTAATAAGTACAATTTCAATGTAACAGGGTGTTAAATTAACAGACACGTTACTATACACTTATTGTGAATTATAAAAAAAAAAAATCAAAAATCTTAAGAGAAATTGAGTTCGAGAAAATAAAAATTGTATATATTAACGCTTCTCTTGCATTGTAATAAAAGAAAAGAAAGAATTCAAACCGGGTTGGTAAGATTACTTAAATTTCAACATAAACCAGGGGTGTTGTGGTAGAAAAAAGAAGAATCTAAAGTCTGGATTTACTTACCCAATTGAAGTAGCTGTTAGCCTGACACATTTAGATCAATTTTGACACTTTCTATTCAGTTTGTGCTTGAATTGGGTTTAAAAATTAAACTCCGAAAACCGTTACTGTTTTCCTCCATTGTACTAAAAGAATCGTGACACCCGGTATCCTGAACAACTATTGCTATAAGTGCAGTGATTTTACTTTATTTAAAAAAAAAAAGTATCTCCAATTACCCCTGGTATTTCTAGTACTTTGTTGCTGATATCAACAATCTAAGGCTTATAACCATTCATTCATTTGATTCATTGACATTGTTGACAACCTAGATTTTACTTACTGCAGTATTTATTTTAATTTTTTTTTGTATCTATTTAAAAATATAAGGTGCAATTTAGGACCACGTTTATGCACGTTTTGGACATTTGTCTTGTCAAAACGTACTTTTCATCCTTTTTTTTTGCTGTCCAAGTATATATTTATTTAAATTATACTACAAAGTAAGTTAACAATCTAACATGACGTTAGTTTGATATAAAAGACTTCAACAGGGAGTACTTGTTTGTTTGTATATGTAGTATATACATTTTAATGTGAATAACTCTTAATGTTTTTTTTTTTATAATAATTCTGAATATATTTTTAAGTAATGTTCTAAAAATTTTCAGCTTTTGAAACACCGAAAGCTGTCATATAATTAGTAACAACTCCACCGATTAATATTTAATTTTGTATGAGTGATTTCATATGCTAAACTTTTAGCAAAATTTTTTCTCTAAAAAAGTGACTATACAAATTTGTGTTGCTATACCTCCTATTAGTGACTTAACTTGATTCGGTTTTGGTTTTAGAAGTAACCAGTCCCCTATTTCAAATAACTACCCATTCGTTGAAAGTAACTTGTAACTTGTGGAAACTTCATACGTCTCTGTAATATTGCTTTTATTATCTACGTATGTATGTGTGGACTTACTTACTTACTTAAGATGGCGCTCACAATCCAGGATGGACTTCGGCCTCAACCAACATTCCTCTCCAGCCAGCTCTGTTCATAGCTAGCCGCTTCCAATTTCGCACCGCAAGTTGGCTGAGGTCGTTCTCCACTTGTGTGCGCCATCTGTTCCGGGGTCTTCCAATGCTGCGGACACCATCTGGATTGGATTCGAAGACTCGTCGGGCTTGTGCGTTGGTGTCCATACGCTCTACGTGACCCAGCCATCTCAGGCGTTGTATTTTTAGCTTCTTGACCAGGTTAATATCGCTGTATAGCCCGTATAGTTCGTCATTGAATCTTTTCCTCCATACTCCTTCGATACACACAGGACCAAAAATCACTCGAAGAATCTTTCTCTCAAAGCACCCAAGTAACTTCTCATCCGAGTCCTTCAACGCCCATGCTTCCGCCCCATAGAGCAGGACTGGAATGATCAGGGTCTTATATAGCTTCTCTTTGGTTCTATGAGAGAGGGCTTTACTACTTAAATGCTTTCTCAGCCCGAAGAAACAGCGATTGGCAAGAGTAATTCTTCGTTTGATCTCTGCACTGATGTCATTCCGCTTAGTTATAGTGGATCCCAGGTAGACAAAGTCCTTGACTACTTCGAAGTTATAGCTATCCATCTCGACATTTTGCCCGAGTCGCAGATTTTCAGATTCCTTTCTTGTTGATAGCATATACTTCGTTTTGTCTTCGTTAACAGCCAATCCCATTTTTGCCGCCTTCGATTCAATACTGGCAAATGCACCAGCCACAGCTCGCTTGTTTCGGCCGATTATATCTATGTCATCTGCATATGCAAGTAGTTGAACGGACTTTTGATAAATTGTACCAGTGGTGTAGACTCGCGATTTTCGTACAACTGCTTCAAGAACGATGTTAAATAGGTTGCATGATAACGCGTCGCCTTGTCTTAAGCCTTTCTCAACATCAAAAGGTTCGGTGGTGTTCCTACCGACTTTAACAGAGCAGCGAGATTTCTCCATTGTCATCCTGCACAAGCGGACGAGTTTGGCAGGGATGCCGAGATATGACATGGCTCTGTACAGTTCGTCTCTATCCACGCTATCATACGCGACTTTAAAATCGATAAAGAGGTGGTGGGTATCGATCTGGAATTCCTGAGTTTTTTCTAAAATTTGTCGGAGTGTGAATATTTGATCGGTGGTTGACTTGCCTGGCCTAAAACCACACTGATAGGGGCCAATCAGATCGTTTACAAGGGGTTTTAAGCGATCACACAGGATGGACGACAAAATTTTATAAGCGACGTTTAGGAGGCTAATTCCTCTGTAGTTGGTGCATGTCAGAGCGTCTCCTTTTTTGTGGATGGGGCATATGAGGCCAAGGTTCCATTCATCGGGCATACTTTCATCCGACCAAATTTTATAGATGAGTTGGTGCATGCTCCCTACCATCACATCTCCTGCATCTTTAAACAATTCAGCTGGTAGGCCATCTGCGCCAGCAGCTTTATTCGATTTAAGCTTGGCAATCGCTAAGCGCACTTCGTTCAGGTCGGGTGGACGGAAATGTTGGCCATCATCGTCCAAGTTTAGTGGAATCATTTGCCTAGCAGCGGGATGTTGGTTATCTTCGCCGTTTAGCAGTCTAGAAAAATGTTCTTTCCAGATCCTCAGCACTGACTGTGTGTCTACTACCATATTCCCCCTCTCGTCTCGGCAGGCTTCCGTTCTGGCTTTAAAGCCTTGGGTGGATCTTTTTACCCTTTGATAGAATTTTCGAACATCACTTCTGCCGGTACAACCCTCGATAGACTCGACCGCTCGCTTCTCGTGCTCTCTCTTTTTTCTCCTGAGAAGTCGGCGTTCCTCCCTTCTTTTTTGCCCGTAGAGCTCCCGGGCTGCTCTCTCATTGCCTCTTGTTCTAGAGTGCAGCATCGCCTGATAGGCCTCGTTTTTCGCTGCATGCGCCAACCGGCATTCTTCATCAAACCAGGAGTTTCGTTGTGGACGCCTAGTGAAACCCAGCACATCAGAGGCGGCATTTCTGATGGCTTGTTGACAGTGTCTCCACTGGTCTTCTGTACTTGCTGCTGGTGGCAGACTCGTTGAGAGATTGGTTGAAACGCGGTCAGCAAAGGTTCTTGCAGTCTCTTGCGATTTAAGCTTCGCGACATCATATTTTCTGACAGCAACAGCTCTGCGTTGTGGCGCCATGGAAATCCGCATTCGCACTCGCGACACTACCAAGTAGTGGTCCGAGTCTATGTTGGCCGTGCGGAAAGTTCGAACATCCAAGATGCTGGAAGCATGTCTGGCGTCTATCGCGATGTGATCAATTTGATTGACTGTTTTATGATCACTGCTCCTCCAAGTTCCTTTGTGTATATCACGGTGTGGGAAATGGGTACTCGATACGATAAGATTTCTCCCCGCCGCGAAGTCTATCATCCTGTACCCGTTGTCGGAAGTGTCATCGTGCAGGCTGTGGTCCCCGATGGTTGAACCAAATTTGCCCTCTTTTCCGAATCTGGCATTGAAGTCACCCAGAATAATTTTGACGTCGTACTTTGGGCACAAATCGTATGCGCTCTCTAAGAGGTCGTAAAACTCGTCCTTGGTTGTATCATCCTTCTTTTCGTGGGGGGCATGGACACAAATCAGCAAATGTTCTTAAATTTTGCCTTGATACGGATTGTGACCAGACGCTCGCTAAAACTGCGAAAGCCTAAGACTTCTTGCCTGAGTCTTCCCCTTATCACAAAACCGCACCCAAATAGCCGCTGACCCTGCTCCTGACAACACGGTCCGTGGTAGATGTCACACGTTGTCATCCTTCTTACATTCTCCCCATCCCATCGCACTTCCTGGATAGCTGTTACATCAGCCTTTAGCCTGTCCAGGGTCTCCACTAATTGTTCGGCTGCACGTGGTCTGAACAACGACAATACATTCCACCTACAGATCCGAAATTCGTTGTCCTTGTTTCGTTTGCTGGGTTCGTCAACATTTTGATCATCCTTATCCGAGGCTTGTTGGTTTTTCGGAACTAAATTTTTTTTACAATGGTAGGGAAGTTAACCCGCCGCACAACCCCCAACCTGGAGGACCAGGCTCTTACTAAAACTCCAAGAGCGGGGAGCCGGATAGACCGCTCCTTATCGGCCTGAGCTTCAAATATGTCGGAGTAGCCCGTATAAGGTGTTCACTAAGTAGTTCAACCTGACTGGAACTGTAGACGCCACCGTTGACTCCATCTGGGGAATTCCTCCGCTGCCGTCTCGATGAAAGGAGAAGTGCCTTAGTGGAAACACCCCTCCCCCCCCTCTCTCGTTAGCTGCCGCCAGAACCGTCCAAAGGGGTTGGTTACCCAGATCTCAGGTTAAGGTACTAGGCACTCGATGTTCACCACGGGAAGGTGAGAGTAGGAGTTGATAGTCAGAGGTTGGTTTGGGAAAACCTGTGGACGTATTGTCCTCTTGAATGCACATAACTACCTTTTGAACATGTATGTGTGGACTGACTGTCCTTAAATTGAGACATAATCACTATGAATCGACAAAATAAAAGTTTCTCATGCTCATGTTTATTTTTATTGATAATAATTCTTAAAATACAATAATCAATTATGCAGGAAAATTTTGTTTTTCAAAACTCAAAATAATGTTTTTCTCTTAGAAAAAAACTATCCCGCTAAAAACTTTGCTCGTCAAGATACAAAATGAGAAAAAAAATTAATAATCCTATTACAAATTTATTTAGATTATTTAATATTTTTTTGTAATGATATTGATATTACTGTGTCAACACAATCCATTAAAATGACAATTATTTGTAGTTCTAAGTCATTTGTAATGAAATATGTTATTTGTATTTAAGAGAATGTAGATAGATCAATAGCATCAAAAGTTTGAAACATTAAAATAACCTGATAGCTCAAATCAAATGAAAAAAATTTCACAATTTTTAATTTACTTTGTCTTAAATTTTTGTATCTCATCCATTCATCCATTTAAAGACTCAAATTTCTCCAACGAAACACAAAATATCACAAATTAAAAACACTGCCATTGCTATCAAAATCCATTTTAAATCTTCTAATTTCAATGGCTGATGTATCGACTTTAATCCAATAGCATCCAATTTGAACCTTCGAATTTCGAATGATTTTCTTTTCCAATACCTACTCCAACAGTCCAGTTGATTGTACCTGAAGAATAAAGTAATTCAAAATATCTTTAAATATTGAGTTTTCGTTAATAGAAAAACCAAAGAGAGCATTATTATCCAATTTTATTTCATTAGACCAACGAAATAGTTGTTTGCGGTTAATGTTTTGCTGATATTGATAGGTCTGCCATTTTATGTAAGTAAGTGTGAACGCATATTCAGTATTGAGAGAATTTCGAATTTCAAAAAATTGACTCCTGTTAGTTTCGATCAGAAAAACATTTGAATATTTATTCTTTAAAGCAGGTACGAAATGGAATAACCTTTCAATTTCAAGTTTAATAATATATATTTTTAAATTAGATGATTGGATGACTTGATAAATTTTTCACTTGGAGGTTGCGTCATAAATGTTTGTAAAAATGCATCGTATGAAGTTAACACCATTATTCCAAAAAAAAAAAATCAATGTTTAATGTTATTTTCGAACTGTAAGATGCGTTTGGTGTTTGCGTGAATGATTGTCCAAGTATTCCACGAAAAACATTAAGATTCAAAATAAAATCAAGATCATAAATCCGTGGTCCTGTTATCGTTGATGCTGTAATTAATAGTGATAACATTATAAACAACGCGATTGTAGTCAGTAAAGCCTTCCAATGGAACACAATAGTAAAAACTTTATAGATAGGAATGATTCGTTCTATTGGCAACATCATACCCCAATGCAGGGTGTCATATGGATACGAAAACCATTCAATTGGCAACGATAAATATGATGATCCAGAAGCTGTTATCTGAACAGTACCGTTTAGAACAAGCTCAAGAAATTCGATATTTGAAAGTGATGAGTTCGCATTAGAAGTATTTAATTCAGCATTATGCTTCTTTGCTAATGCATCGAAAAAATTTACAACAAATCCACCGATAAGCGTATCACCATTTTTGCTTTTTGATATGATTAATCCTGGTTCCTGATGCGCGATCTTCTGGTTCCCCGAAGATCGCGCATCCTATCTGGAAAGAAACTCTGTCTTGATTGATTTTTTTTCCAAACAACTTCTTCCAACAGAAATATTCCGAAATTTCTATAGCTATAATAAGTTCTAGAATCGGAGAAGTCTGCGAAAATCACTATAACATTTATTATTCCATTCAAACTGCAGAATTTAAAAAGTCGTTTTAATTGAGTCTCATTTGTTGAAGGATTGTTAAGAAGAAATATGAACTTGCAGAATCGCATTCCTCGTAAATATTCCGAAATTCGTTGCTGAAACAATTCAGTTGAATCATATTGAATTAAGCACAGAAGATTAACATTGAATTTTTCCTTCAAGGAAAAAGAACTTATCTGGGTTGTTAGAATTACCGGAATACCGAGTGAAGTTGTAATTTCCTGGAAATCATTGCAGAAATGTCCTTTGGTTGATTTTAGCAGAAACACGTTCTGAAATTGGTCCACTTTTTTAATATCTTTGATGAAACCAAGCAGTTCAGTGTGCTTTTTTATTTCAATTTCAAAAAATTTTGCTGCAGACATTGCAAATAATGCAAGAAGACTTGCCGAGGTAAGATTCATGACTGACTTTTCATATACTGCAACAACCCCTATATGTGTTTACTCCTTTAAAGTTATATAAAATCAAGTACTTGTATCGCACACTGTCGACTGCAGCGCCCCTTTGGGAACAATTAAATAATTGCTTTGTGTTGATGACGCCAATATGACGACTATAGACCCCCTTATTGACAGAATTAGTAATCAGTGAAACGAGTGTTTTGAAAGTAGATAGATAGATAGATAGATAGATAGATTGATAGATTCGATTTATTATCATAAATTCAGATTGTTTTACAAAAAAATATTATATAAAATCTTTAAGGCTTGGCTTTGCCGTCTGCCCGAAAGTACAATAGGTTATATGTCTTTATATTATCAAATGCTTTAATATTAAAAAGTAGTTTCCGTTCCTGTGTGATATTTTGATACATTCCATCTATGGTTAGAATATGGGGGTTTAAATTCCACTTCAGATACACGGTATCATTAGATATACATTAGTTTCTCTATGTATTGAATGGAGGGTGCACTAATTTACCGTTATTCGGAAAAAAATGTTTGTCTAATTAGCTCGAGTGTTTCTAATAAAGGGTTTTCCAATAAGAGGTGTTATTTTGATATTCAAGGAAAAATGGCATTTTTTGAGATAAATGATCGGATGTTTATTTCATTATAAAGAGGAAGGTATGTCGTTAATAATGGAACACAACATCAGTCAAATGGCCGCCACGATATATATAATACATATCAAAACTTAAAGGTTTATTTGCATTCATTCATTTGATTCATTTTAATTATTTGCAATATAGATTATTTTTGCTGGAATATTTATTTTTAAATTTCACATTCTGATTTAGATATTTGTATTGATCATCTTCTGTAGAACGACCACATATATTTGACGTAATGTTTCTTATTCTTCTTTATGATTATAATCAAGGATACGATGTAAAAGACATTCCCAAAAACTCCCTAAGTTCTACGTCACTCTAATTGGAAATTACAGAAATTGAAAACTTCCAAATTACATTACTTTTAACGAATATTTCCAATTTCAATCCCAAATATCTCAAACCGTCAAATGGAGATTTGATTGAACGACATTAAAAATGATTTATCTAAAAGTGCTTTCTTAAACCCTGACCTACGTACTAAATTACTTCATAAAAAATAATTTTTCTTAAAATTATTAAACTGGATTATCAGCTTTAAAATACCTAAAATATTTTGAATTTACAAAGAGAAACTAATGTAAGTCATTATAAAATTATGAATTTTATTATAATATCTTTTTGTTAATATTAATTATATTTAATAATGGACTTTGTAACTCATTACAACTAAAAAGAACGTGTTTGAGTTAATAAAAAAGTTTCTTCTGCCGCCAACTTGCGACAAAAATTTACAAATTCATTATAATAAATTGTATTCCCGATAAATATGTCATCCACGGGTAATAATTTACCACCAACAGAAGAATTCAATTGTCGTTCCTGCAAAGCCCCAGATTCTAAGGAGAATATGGTCCAATTCGATCTTTGCGAGGGCTGGAATAATTATTCGTGTGCTGGTGTTGAAAGTTCCATCAACAAAGAAGACTTTTGTTGTACAGGTAAGAATATTCCCTATCCTTGGTTTTCAGAATTGTCCCCCGCACCTGCTGTTAAGCTCGCCAATATATACCACCGCCAAAAATTCGATTGTTACCACGAGTTTTACCACTGCCAGTGCCACTAATACCCAATATAACCTATACGTGGCACCTCCTACGACAGGTGCTGCATCGAATTTGGATTTTTTTTAATTTTAATGGTGCACACAAAATATCCATCGCAGGTGCTCCAATCAATTTCGATACTACCCACCCAAACCTACCTGTAGCAGCTAGTTCAACTGCAACTGCTGTGGCAACTTCGAAATATATTCTTACAAACGAACTTTCTTCACTACCGGTTTTCTCTAGTCCCCCTTCCTCTAAAGCTGGGCCACTTATCCCAGAAAGACGACAGAACAGCTCAAACACTTTTATTAGCTCTAAACTCTCAAAGGCTCATTCTAAAATGTATCTCCAAATCGAGTTACAATGGTTAGAGGAGGAGAAACGAATGAACGAAATACGAGAACTCAGACAAAAAGAAGATGCTGAGTACCTATCGAGGAAATACACAAACTTTTGTCATAAATAGCTGAGGCCTCGTCGGGTGGTGAAGACGGAGATTCTTCTGTGTCTAGGGCGAAAGTAAATAATTGGGTACAATCCAACCTTATCCTCCAATTCCTTCATCAAAGAACACTAGCTTTCCTCATCAACCAATCAACACCACATGGATTGAGACTCCCGATCAGCACCAACCGCTAATGCAACAACAAGATCAAAGGCCAATGACAAATGCTGTACAATCTTCCATTAACTTCATGCCAACGTGTTCACATCCAATTCTCAACGCAAACACTAGTCAGCAGCCTCTGCCTTCCGAATTACTGCACCTACAAGATGATGCTCCGCCCATTCAAGATAATGAAAATATAGTTCTATCTCGGAGTCATATTGCAGCTCGACATGTGATGTCCCGCGACCTTCAGCACTTCGGAGGAAACCCCGAAGAATGGCCAATATTTATTCCAAACTATAATCAGAAGACAAAATTATGTGGATTTAGTGATGAAGAGAATATGATGCTTCTACAAAAGACAATCAAGGGAAAAGCTTTCGATGCTGTTAAAAGTTTACCCAACCTAACTGTGGCTCTCGTATTATCTCTACACTAACTGCTCTTCATGGCAAACCTGTTATGATTATTCAAGCAGTTCAAAAAAAGATCCAACTTACTCCAGCACCAAAGACAGACAAGTTCGATACGATTATTAATTTCGTTCTAGATGCCCAAAACTATTGTGCTACTATAGAGGCTTCTTGATTGGTTGCCTACATGAATAATCCGACTCTTCTCCAGGAACTCGAAAACAAATTGCCTCATGAGCTTCGTCTCAACTGGGCTATCTATAAACAATCAATCGCTAATTTAACTCTTTCTAATTTTAGCGAATGGATGTTTAGAATCGCCGATGCTGTCAATGGCCTTACTGCGCCCATTGCATCAATATCAACTGATTCAAGCAAACGAAATGCCAAGAGTTCAAGAAAAAGAAGATACCTGAATGTACATCATGAAAGCCATAATGATAACAAGGTCACTCTCCGCAAACCCAAATGCTGTATCTGCAATGGTAGCTGTATTTCTGTCGCCGACTGCGAAAGCTTTCAACAACTAAACTGAACGGCGAAGTGGTCAGCTGTGAGGGAGAATAAGCTTTGCAGACTTTGTTTATCTAAGCACGACTACAACAAGTGCCCTTCAAGATCTGTCTGCGGAGTAAACATCATAAGGTTCTTCACAACCACGAACACCACCAAAAAAGCATATCAACACATCACTCAAATATAAACCGTCACAATTCCAACTGTGCACTGTTTCGAGTCGTCCCCGTTACACTTTACGGCAATGATATCCAAATGCAAACATTCGCGTTTTTAATGATGCTTCTTCTATCACTCTTCTAGACCAAGAGATCGCTAGACAACTTAACGTAAGGGGACAACCAGAAACACTGTGTTTAAAGTGGACAAGCAACACAAGGAGATACGAGAAAACATCTGAGGTTCTTACTCTGCAGATATCAAACACAACACCTGGAGCCCAAAAGTATGCTCTGACTGGTGTTCATACCGTTAAAAATCTTCAGCTCCCGCTTCAAACAATAGAGCCAAACATCTTAAAAGAAAAATTTCAGCACCTAAGAGGACTAGATATTAAAGATTACCAAAATGCCGCTCCTCGCTTACTTATAGGACTCAACAATACTCAGCTCATATTTTCTTTGAGAAGCAAAGAAGAAAGTTTGCTCGAACTAAAACGCGTCTTGGTTGGATCGTGCACGGAAGGACACAGCCGATCTTTGTATCTTCCCATATTTCCCGTTACAAACCCTAATAAACCAGGTAAAAGAAGAATAGTTTGGAATGCGGCAGCCAAAGTTCAAGGAGTCTCACTCAACTCGATGTTACTCAAAGGTCCCGATCAATTAACATCACTTATCTCTGTAATTTACAAGTTCAGAGAAAATCTGGTGGCTATTTGTGGAGATATGCAGGAGATATTCCACCAGATTCACATCCGAGAAGAAAATCAGAATAAGCAAAGATTTCTGTGGAGCAGAAGTGCCGATGTACGTCCCGAAGTCTATGCTATGACCGTCATGACTTTTGGCGCCACATGCTCTCCTTGTTGTGCTCAGTACATCAAAAACAGAAATGCTGATGAATTTGCCAAGGAATAACCAAGAGCTGTTCGTTCCATTCGTAGTGTGGAGACTACAGATGAAGCTATCAAACTGGCAAAAGACATTCGACATGTCCATACTTTGTCCTTTTTGCAAATGATTTTTATTTTTATTTAAATTTTTTTTTTTAACTAACAAACATAAGATGTAGATTAAAATTTAAAGTTCTTATAATAAAAGGACAAAATCCACGTACATAAGTAGTGTCCGATTAATTAGACACATCACACACACACAAACATTTTTTTCTCTAAGATATATGTATGAATAAGAAAATAGTAATTTGTAGACAATAGAGACGAGACCATTAAAAAATTGCACGTTAAGAATAAATTGATTTTCCAAAAAAATTATTAAAAGTTATTTTTACTTTCAAATTTGAAACTGTTTATTAAAGCGTTATCGCTAAGAACTTCAATAGCAAAGTAATCACTCAAATCAGATGAAATAAACTACAAAATATTATTTCATGTTGCTTTAAATTCTTCCAAATAATTAACGATTCATCCATTTATAGATGCAAATTTCTCCAACGAAACACAGAATACCACAGACAAACAATAGTCCCATTGTTATCCAAATCCACTTTAGATCTTCTACTTTCAATGCTTCATGCATCGGTTTTAATCCGAAGTCATTAAAGGTTCCATATTCAAATGATTTCCGTTTCCAATAATCCAACAGTCCAGTTGATTGTGTCTGGAGAATAAAAGAATTCAAGATGTCTTTATATATTGAATTTTCGTTAATAGGAAAACCATAAGGAGCATTCTCTTTAAGAATTAATTCTTTAGACCAACGAAATAGTTGTTTCCCGTAAAATTTCTGCTGATTTTGATATATCTGCCATTTGTAATAAGTTACAGTGTAAGCATAATCGGTATTGAGAGAATCTCGAAGTTTATAAAATTTGCTGAAATTGCTTTCACACTGAAAAACATATGAATATTCCTTCTTAAAAATTGGATTGTAATAGAAAAACCAATCTTCAATTTCATCTTTCATGCTGTAGATTTTTAAATTTGATGATTGGAAATCATCGAAAGATTTAATAAAATTTTCACTCGGAGATTGCGTCATGAATGTCTGAAGAAATGCATCGTATGAAGTTACCATCGTTATGCCAAATAAAAAAATCAATGAATGCGTTATTTTTGTACTATAAGATGGGTTTGGTATTTCCGAAAATGTTTGTCCAAGAATTCCACGGAAAACATTGAGATTCAAAATCAAATCAGGAATATAAAGTTTTTGTCCTGTAATCTTTGATGCTGTTTCTAGAAGTGATAGCAATATAAACCACGCGATTGTAACCAGCAAAGCCTTCCAAGTAAATATAATAGTGAATACTTCATATATAGGGATCATTGGTTCTATTGGCAGCATCACTCCCCAATCCACGATGTCATATGGAAACGAAAACGAATCAATTGGAAATCTTAAACTGGTTGCTCTTGAACCTGCTATCTCAATAGATCCATTTAGAACAAGTCCAAAAAGCGCGATATGTGAAAGTGATGAGTTCGCATAAGAAGTATTCAATTTTGCGTTATGCTTCTTTGCTAGAGCATCGAATAAGTTAAAAACAAACCCACGAAGAATCTTCCCACCATTTTTGTTTTTCGAAATGATTACTCCTGACTTAGGTCCTCCGAATAAAACGGGCAATGTGGTTCCCCGAAGATCACGCAGCCTATTTGGAAAGAAAATCTGTGTTGATTGATTTCTTTTCCAAACGACTTTTTCCACTTTAAATACTCCGAAGTCACTGTAGCTATAATAAGCTCTTGAACGCGAGAAGTCTTCAAAAATTACTATTACGTTTATTATTCCGTTTTGTTTGCAGAATTCAAAAAGTCGTCTTAATTCTGTCTCATTTCTTGAAGGATTATTGAGAAGAAATATCGATTTACAGAACCGCATTCGTTGAAGATATTCCAAAATTCGTTGCTGAAACAATTCAATTGAATCAAATTGAACTAAGCAATAGTTCAACATTAATTTTACTAACATCTACTTTTTTAAATGTTTGCATTAATAAGTAGTGCCCCGTGACGTAATGGTTGGTGTGTCGCACTATCATGTCAGAGGTCTGGGTTCGAAACCTGAGTACACCTAATGCATTTTCAGGGCCATTGCCTCTTGCGAAGAAGTGACAAATCCTCTAAGAGTATGTCATTGTTATGAAAAGAGCATCTCACTTTTGTTGTTCGGACTCGACAAAAAAATTTAGATCCGCTCCAATACCGTAGAACCAAAATGCACACAAAAGGATTGGTTGAGAGTATAGGCCTTGGTTCTTCGGAGCTGTCAGTGCCAAATGTATTTATTGTATATCAATAAAATCAGTATAATCACATTCTGTATTTGACGTTGGCCGTTTTTGAACACGTCATCTGCGTGAAAACTGCATCTGTAAAATTAATGTTTACGAACATTGTGACGAAAGGACAATGTTAATGCAGCAAAATTTGCCCTTTCGAACATTTTACTTTATTTGTTAAAGACCATTTTACAAATGCAGTTTGCACGCAGATGACGTTTTCTAAATCGGCCATAATGTTTCTTGTTCTCATTTTTGATCTCAACTTTTGCAAAGTGTGTTTCGAAATCTTTCTCTAATGGTTCTTGGAGTTTCGGTAGAAAGTTTCATAGATTATGCACAGTTTAGTTTTACAGAGTATGCGCCAATTTCTTAGGTTACCGCGATCCTTTGCTTTTAAATCATTATAGTCATATAGTCAGTCATATAGATAATTCACATATGTTTTGATTCCTAAACTTTTTGATTTTCTACTCTTTAAACTTGAATTCAGAGAGGAATTGTGCACAACATTCTACCTTCTATAAGGAAGTCAACTTTTTAGAAAAAAGACTTTTGTTTCTACCTTAGCTTAAAGCCTTTAGGAAGGAAATTAATATACCAATATGTTGCTGGTTCGGCTCCAAAACGATCAACTAACTTTGTTTGAGGTTATCAGACAGCTGTCGACACCTTTGCAGATTATATAAACTGACTTTCAATAAATACACTGGGATTTTTTTTGTAAAAATTGTTTTATTTTATCATTTTGCAGGCATATTGAAATCTACTAAAAAGACGCTTGAATGCACGCTTTTAAGTCGTCAGTGAAGATTGTGGTATCAAGATTTTTAATAACCATATCATCCTTAAGACAACTGATCAATACGCACAAATGTAACATTGGTTGCGATTGGTGAACTGCTCTGCAATTGGCAATCAAATCATAAGCATATAAACAAAGTAGAACGAAAGTAAAAAAAAAAAAAAAAACAAATGTATTCATAAATCTAATTGATATGTGACGTAATCCAAAAGACAATTTGAAATCATTGAGTATAAATTATAATGAACTTGCATCCATTGGTATCAAGTTTATATACAAAGATAGATACAAAATTAAATCTAATTTTTTGCATGACAAACTAGGTATATCAACCAAATCGATTTGACGCAAATCAGCATATACATATATGTATGCACGTCTACACACTTTTAAAGTTGAAATACCAAAATTGTCAACCATCAGTATTAAATTGAATACAAAACAAATAATTAAGCGTTCATTTAAAGAATCGTGACAGTAATTTGAAAGGCTACAATATGAATATCAAAATTTCTATTAAAGTAAAAAAAAAGAACAGCTCGGCTCTTTGAGTTTGCCTTGAATATTGAATTAGAAAAAAATACTTTATAATTATTATTGCGAATTTATAAATGAGTCAAATGGAATGTCGGTTCTTTTTTTGCGTTATACCAATCAAACAAATTCGATGCGAATTATTATCATTTTGTGGGATTTAAGAATTAAAAAGAACTCCTCCATCCATTCGACAACTACGACTACGACACACCTTAAGGCTTTTTGTCTACATCTTTATTTGCAACTATATTTTTGACACCCACTAATAGTTTGTTTTTGTTCATAGGGGTAAATTCTCACCCACATTTTGAATTTAATAGAAAACTCACAGCACAGTTCCATTCTATTTCCGGTGTACTGCCATCATTATCGCCTCCTCGAGAAAACCTCATTCAAATTACATCTTCAAAGGAATGAAAATCATAAATGTTCCAAAGGTGTTAACTGTATGCTGCGGTAAGATTTCTTTGGTTTTCTTTAAACGATTTATAAATGCATTGATCAAATTATGCGCCCACGTACTTTTTGACTTCCTCAGTAGCACGCACACCCAAAAAGATACGCAACACAAAAAATTACAACCTTTGAAATACATTTTTATATCTTTCGTCTGATTTTTGTTTTACAGGCGAAAAAAAAAAGTACAAACATTTCGTGTAATGAATAATTTTAGCAGTTTGCAACGTGTCGTTCCATATTTTTGACTTTGATGCGAGAAAAAAGTTAAAGTTGTCGGGGTACCAATTGTACATAAAAGTTTCCTGTTTTTCCTCGGTTCGTTCATCCAAAAAGGTGAGCGAGTTTAAATTTATACCCATGCTTTTTGTCCCTTTGGAGTGTTTCGCGTTGGATGTCACTACGTATAGAGTCACGGCGCGGCGTGTCAGCTTGATTGGTATTTATAGGCAAAATGACGAAGCCTTCCTGTCAACCTGGTGCTTTACTTATTTTGTGTATGGCGTGTATTGTGATTCATGTTCGCGCAGCAAATGAAAGAAAAGTAATTGGTAGTTTGTAATATTGTTACATCGGCAACTACATATTACATGAATGTGACATTTACAATTACTCCTGCTTCGGATGATATTTGAATGTAACTTTAACGTCGTATATGATGGATTAATAGAGAGGTTGCTTAGTTGACTTGTTAGGATGTCGAGGAATTTGAAATCATAGTTGTCAGGCAAGTTAATATAAATTTGTTTCGTGTTAATGGTGCTGAAATTCGGGAATGATGATATAACTACAACGCTTTAAAAACTTAAAAATCATGATGAATGTTTTTCTTTTTATACATAAACAAACAAAATTTGGTTAAAATATTTGTAATGAAGCACGACTGGGTTAGCTCACTTTATAGCATTATAAGTATAAATAATAATTTGGTTTGGTTACGGGACGAGTTTGAGACACATACTTAATACTTACTTCAGGAACTAATTTAGATGTAATCAGTAATGTAATATTTTTTTTTTTAATGCGGAATTCTAATTTCTCCAGTTTGTACTTTCTAGTCTTTTGTGTATAGAACGATTCCTGGGTGACATACACCTTACCTTACCTTCTAATGGGTGATTTTTTAGCTGGTTTGGTTTTGGCAACACTGGTTTTGACAGCTGACGTGTGCTTAGTACCTTGTGTCACTGTCAAACAGCTTCTGTTCAGCGATGAGGCTCATTTTTGGTTGAATGGGTACGTAAATAAGCAAAATTGCCGCATTTGGAGTGAAGATCAGCCAGAAGCATTGCAACAGCTACCAATGCATCCCGAAAAAGCCACTGTTTGGTGCGGTTTATGGGCCGGCGGCATTATTGGGCCATATTTCTTCAAAGATGATGCGAATCGCAGCGTTACTGTCAATGGTGAACGCTACCGAGCGATGATAACAAACTTTTTTTTGCCCGAAATGGAAGTTCTTGACTTGCATGATATGTGGTTTCAACAAGACGGTGCCACATGCCACACAGCACGCGAAACAATGGCGCAATTGCGAGGCGAGTTTGGTGAACAGTTAATTTCACGTTTCGGGCCGGTCAATTGGCCGCCTAGATCGTGCGATTTGACACCATTAACCTATTTTTTGTGGGGATATGTCAAGGCTTATGTCTATAGGGACAAGCCCGCTTCGATTGACGCACTGGTAGCCAACATCCATGCATTCATTCGTGAGATACCGGCCAACATGTGTGAAAGAGTATGCCAAAATTGGACTCAGCGGATGGGCTACCTGAGACGCAGCCGCGGTCAACATTTGCATGAAATTATCTTTAAACACTAAATTGCAAGGTTCAAGCTATCGATTCAAATAAATATTTCATTCATTTTTTCGAATTTTTTGTGTTTTTTTTTTTTAAAGTTCTAAACCTCTTAAAAAATCACCCGTTATAACAATTAATTCAGTTGAAAAAAGAAAAAGAATAGATTACAGTTAGATAATTATTGTGAGACTGCAAAACTCTTCTTTAAATTTATGAGCGCCAAGCCCAGTTGTAATAGTAAGTTCTTTTAAGTTACTGGAAAGCCGGAAACATATAGATACATTCTATCAAGATTCGAGAGTAGAGCAGCAGATACCTAACTAAAAGTAAAAGTATTGGGGTCCGGTTCAAAATGCCTTTTGAAGTCTGAAAAACACGTCACTCTTTTACATTTTGAGGAATTATTTTTTACCTATTCGGATAGTCTTCTAATTTAGAATGCCATAAAAACGCATACTCGAATTAAAGTTCTTGTTTTTAGTTATTGTAAAATATGAAATAAAGAAAATCGCTTTAAATTTGTTTACTTTGATTTTCTAAGTTAAATCACTTCTTCCTCGTTTTCATTGAATATTTATTTGTCAATAATTTGTAAATTATTATTTAGATTATAATAACTCATTGTTACGTTATGTTGCTTAATAAAGAGTTTTATATAAAACAAAGAATTTTAAATTGGCGACAAGTAAAAAACAGAAAATAAATTTGGACAATGTGCAAACGACTATGGCGGTTGGATCTCTAAAGGAGTTTCATCATTTTAACATGGATTGGTCTGTATATTTGAAGAGATTAAATCAGTTTTTGAAGCAAACAGTATTACGGACAAAAAGAACAAAAAGGTAATTCTTCTCACAATGCTATTTGAAGAAACGTATTCTCTTCTCAACAATTCATGCTTTCCAACAGAAGCTGAAGACAAAACGTTTGAAGAAATTAAAGCGATGATGAAAACATTTGAAGCCTATTACGTCGACATTCAGAGAGTCTTACTTATTAAATGTCTTCTGGAACTTATATGCTTGGTAATATAATTATATAAACTAAAATTAAAAATTTAAGAATTTTTAAGATTGAACTTTTTCGAGCGCGAAAAATTCTGTATTTAAAAAAATTGCAAGTCTATAATTCTGTTTTCCGAAATTCTGTTAAATTCATAATTACATATATTTCTACCAGAATAGATAGGTACTGCTACTGCAGCATTAAAAAATGCCATTATGTCAACAGTTTTCTTAATTTACAATAACTTATAACTTTGCGAAATATAAGATGTACATACATATATACTCAATCATATTTTATGCTTTAATAGTTAGCCCTATCACAGAGCCCTTCGTAACAAAAATCCGAACAAAACACCACTCTACGAATACGAAAAAACTACATCACTCGATCTACTCCTACTGTCGGAATCATGATACAATCAAAATGTCAAACAAAATATTAATTATTTATCGTTTATTTGTATCATTCTTAAGTTTGTGAATTTAATTTAATTAGTTTTGTTTTATAAAAAAATTTTTTCAAGAGCAATAAATTGGAATTTCCGAATCAAATATTCTATTATTTTATATATTTTGTGCGTTTTCATCATTCGCGGGGGTTTCTTTTATATTGATTCCGATCAAAAAAAATCGGCCCAACTTTCTATTCGTTCGGGGCTAGTGATACCACATTTCCCGAACTCCGAAATTCGTAGCAATATTTTCAGTACAACCGGAATTGTGATAGTTTTTTTCGGAATTCGTGCTACAAATATATTACGACGTAGCCTGTGATAGGGCTGAGTATATTATGTCCAATGTCCAATCATATATCAGAATATTATACAATATAGGATTAGGCATTTACAGAATTTAAAAAAAAAACATAGAATTATGTTCATGCTATTCTCTTACAAAATTATGTATGATCACACAAAACTTTTGAATACAGAATAACTACCCACTTGCTATATTCCACGATATAATCACCCTTATTGCGATAGGCGTTCAACGCCATATAAAAACAAGACACAATGATTTTGCATTACGTAAGGCGTTCAACGACACTAGGCGTTTTTTGTTTTGTGGAATACATTTTATAAGTGACATTTGTCGTAATAGAGAATTTTTTTGTTTTTAAATCAAAAACGTCTTTAAAAACGCCAAATTTTGTCGTTCAAGAATTTGCAAACGACAGAGCCAAAAATACTCCAAAAATGTAAGTTTTAATTTGTTGTTTTTGTTTTTATAGTTGTAACAAGTTTCTTATTGGTCTCACGGAACAAAAAGAACGATGATTTCGCTAAAAATTTAACAAAAGGGAGTTTTTGAAGTTGAAGTTTTAGGTCTCGAAATATCGCCATATACCAATTATTATTTCTTGATAACTGCTTTTGACATGAGTAATGTAGTACTAAACCCTTTCAGATGGTTAAAGCCGGTATTCCTAGAAAATAGTTTTAAAGGTACATGCTAACGGTTTTTTTTTTTATTTTAATTTTGAGTTTCTCTTTAAGCACTCAACATATCTTAATGACATTTTATTTCTAAAGAGGCGTATTTAATTTTTTTTTAAACTGGATGTATCTACGATTTTGGTAAAAATTGTACTGTAATACCTTTATCAAAATTGATGGCATACCACGATATTTTCGGAAAACTCTGGGTTGTTAGAAATTAACTTAAAATTTTTGTTATATACATATGCATATTTTTTAAATTTTTTAAATTAAATTAAATTATTTCATGTAAAATAATTGAGTGAGAAATTACAACATCTAAGAGAACCCTCGAGAGAACCAGTCGTGCCTTTTTTCATTAACCTCTTAGGTATATTGTCACCTCTTAGGTAATTTGTGCGATACAGACATGCCTTTTATATTTGCCGTTCTTGTCATCGTCACAGCTGCTATGTTAATAATATACTCATTTACCAAAAAAATATTTTTCAAAAATAAATTTGAATAAAAACCGAGCTGTCCTGAGAATAACTTCTTATGAAAATTATAACATTAGAAAATTGTTAAGTTTTTGTGTCTGTATTGTCATTTTTTAATTATAAAAAGCAAAAATGTTCAAAACTGAATATAAATCATCAATTCAAAATTTTCTATTTAATTTGTTGTGTCAAAATCAGGTCTCTCAATGGATCGTATGTGGAACTTAAATTAAAAATCTAAGAATTTTTAAGATTGAAGTCAAAATCACGCTCGAAAAATTCTGTATTTAAAAAAATTGCAAGTCTATAATTCTGTTTTCCGAAATTCGGTTAAATTCATAATTATATTTCTACAAGAATAGATAGGTACTGCTACTGCAGCATAAAAAAATGCCATTATTTCAACAGTTTTCTTAATTTACAGTAACTTATAACTTTGCGAAATCAAGAGATGTACATATATACTCAATCATATTTTTGTATGCTTTAATAGTCAGCCCTATCACAGAGCCCTTCGTAACAAAGTTCCGAACAAAACACCACTCTACGAATACGAAAAAAACTACATCACAAGCCCCGAACGGAATTCGGTCCTTCTCCTACTGTCGGAATCATGATACAATCAAAATGTCAAACAAAATATTAATTATTTATCGTTTATTTGTATCATTCTTAAGTTTGTGAATTTAATTTAATTAGTTTTGTTTTATAAAAAAATTTATTTAAGAGCAATAAATTGGAATTTCCGAATCAAATATTCTATTATTTTATATATTTTGTGCGTTTTCATCATTCGCGGGGTTTTTTTTTTATATTGATTCCGATCAAAAAGTCTGTTCGTAGAAAAATCGGCCAAACTTTCTATTCGTTTGGGGCTAGTGATACCACATTTCCCGAACTCCGAAATTCGTAGCAATATTTTCAGTACATCCGGAATTGTGATAGTTTTTTTCGGAATTCGTGCTACAAATATATTACGACGCGTAGCCTGTGATAGGGCTGAGTATATTATGTCCAATGTCCAATCATATATCAGAATATTATACAATATAGGATTAGGCATTTACAGAATTGAAAAAAAAAAAACATAGAATTATGTTCATGCTATTCTCTTACAAAATTATGTATGATCACACAAAACTTTTGAATACAGAATAACTACCCACTTGCTTTAATTTTTTTTTTAAACTGGATGTATGTACGATTTTGGTAAAAATTGAACTGTTATACCTTTATCAAAATTGATGGCATACCACGATTTTTTCGGAAAACTCTGGGTTGTTAGAAATTAACTTAAAATTTTTGTTATATATGTATATTTTTTAAATTTTTTAAATTAAATTAAATTATTTCATGTAAAATAATTGAGTGACAAGAGAACCCTCGAGAGAACCAGTCGTGCCTTTTTTCATTAACCTCTTAGGTATATTGTCACCTCTTAGGTAATTTGTGCGATACAGACATGCCTTTTATATTTGCCGTTCTTGTCATCTTCACAGCTGCTATGTAAATAAAATACTCATTTACCAAAAAAATATGTTTCAAAAATAAATTTGAATAAAAAACCGAGCTGTCCTGAGAATAACTTCTTATGAAAATTAAAACAATAGAAAATTGTTAAGTTTTTGTGTTAGTATTGTCATTTTTTAATTATAAAAAGCAAAAATGTTCAAAACTGAATAAAAATCATCGATTCAAAATTTTCTATTTAATTTGTTGTGTCAAAATCAGCTCTCTCAATGGATCGTATGTGGAATCTAAGAGCGACGAGAAAAATGGCGTTTATGATACGCAATACCGTTTCGAAAGCGACACGACTAAAATAACGACAATTGGCGTTTAAGTGAAACGCCTATCGCAATAAGGGTGAACGTACCAGGAAATCAAAATTATCAAAATAAAAAAAAAAAAGAACGTTAAGAAGTGAGACCAATGGTTAAATATAACCAGAGCTTAAAAGACTGCGGCCCTTAGTTGTTCTCCATTTTCAAGATAAAAATGTTTCTGAAAAGATCAGAGATGAAGTGTCGGTTAATTGTGCTCCATAATTCTGCTTAAGATCAAGGAAACATACAATTTGATGGTTGTTCTTTAACGTACAGATTTTATATTCAGACAAAATAACATCGGAAATTCCCTTCAACCATTGATTATTATAGTTATACCGTAATAGTTAATTGTTTTGAAACACGTCACTTTCTGTCCTTTTCATAAAATCTAAACAATAAGTAATTGCTTCAATTCATATACCACATGGTCATGTAACCCACTTTTTGTTAAGCAAAAAATATGTTATACATTTTGTATCTAAAGCACCGCAACTATTGCTTATTGTTATTAATTATACCGATATATGCGGTTAGGTAAGTGGTTATGTTATGATGAGGATCACTCATATCAATTACCGTGAATTACTTTCACCTATAATGTGATACCTAAGATTCAATATCTTTTTTATTATAAATATTACCTAATAAACTCATTCACGTCAAACCATATTCACGATTGAATTACTGTTTGTATGTTTGATGTGTTCTCAATTGAAACATACGATTACTTCATAAATGAGATCATAATAATAATGACACAGATAACAACCAATAAAGTTCCAAATAGTTCGTCTACCATAAAATCGAAGAATGGATGTTTAAATTGAAAATCCACGGAGACTTGCTTCTCTAGAGGGCATACATTCATACAGTAAATTTGTGTTAAGGCATGAACTTGAACTTTAATTTATGTATGTTCGAACTGTTATACAATAGGATCTCTGCCACACTTCTTCGTATTATTATTATTCAATTTGCATTATTTTGTCCGTCTGTGTCAGTCTTGCATCCCCCGAAAACAGCTTCACTCTTGTTCTTCTTGTATTGAAACCAAGACTCATTGTGACTTCTGAGAATAAAAAAAATTACAATTTGGTCACAGATAATTTATGAGAATAACCGAGATTCTGGATGTCGGCAAGAGGGTGTGTTATGGTTAGATGGTATTTTGAATTCGATTTATGGTTTTTTTTTCTTCTTGGAAGATTTTATTTTGATTGAAATTGAAAAAAACATATAAATGTCTGAATGAAGAACTTTATTGCCACTTCTTTCTTATTTTGAAGTTATCAATCTTCCAATGACCTTTCGTGAACTATGTGACGCGGGTTCTTTTGATGTGATAATGATATTTTTTTAATTTCTTTTAAGAAAATTCAGGATATACTATATATGGGTTATTAAGATAAACATGTAAAATACCATAAAATGTCTAAAAAGTTTTTGAAAAAATAATGTTTGAAGATAAAAAAATGGAGATTTTTGTTCGTTTGCGATGCTAATAATTTTTATTTTTGAATTTAATGTTCGTAATAATTTTTAATTTTACACCAAAAACCAAATTTGTAGTTCCAAGTCTTGTGGAAATATAAATATACGGGGCGATTGGTATAAGATGCACCAAAAAGCTTGAGCGTGTAGGTCGAGTTAAGACAAGAAAAAATTCGTATGGAAGGGGATCTATTTCCCCCCGTTTAGGCAGGAGGGGCAATTTTCTAAAACATTGACTTAAATTAGAAAAAAAATTATTTAAAAACAACGGTGAATGATACAAAGTCTTGTTATATTTTTTTGGAAAGTCAGAAAACTACTCTTTTATTTTATTTTTAAATTAAGTTGTTTGAGTGAACAGTTTTAAAAAAAATTTAAAAAAACTAAAAAAAAAATTTTTAAACTAATTTTTGCAAAATTTTATGTTATTAACTATTATTTTTATTTTCAAAATTCAATGCTCTTATTAATTTTTAGTCAAAAACAGAAAACCGTATGCCAAAATGTATCTTAGTTTTTGAAAAATTAAAAAAAAATAAAAGTAAAACAACTAGTAAGTAAAGTAAAAAGTTAATTCGTTTTTTTTTATTATTTGATTAAAATCGGATGGTTAAAAGGGATAGTTCCCTAATTAATAATTGACCTGAGATAGTCAAATTTGGGAAAACCAAAAAAAAAAGTGTTTTTCTTTAAAAAATACTTCTAGTTTTTCTTAATTTCCCAAAAACTAACATACATTTTGGCATCCGGTTTTCTGTTTTTGACTAAAAATTAATAAGAGCATTGAATTTTGAAAATAAAAATAATAGTTAATTACATTAAATTTTGAAAAAATTATTTTAAAATTTTTTTTTTTTAGTTTTTTTTCAAAATTTTGAGTTTGAAAATTAATTTTTTAAAACTGTTCACTTAAACAACTTAATTTAAAAATAAAATAAAAGAATAGTTTTCTGGATTTTCAAAAAGATATAACAAGGCTTTGTATCATTCACCGTTGTTTTTAAATAATTTTTTTTCTGATTTAAGTCCACTTTTTAGAAAATTGCCATTCCCGCCTAAACGGAGGGAAATAGACCCCCCTCCCATACGATTTTTTTCTTATCTTAACCCCACCTACACGCTCAAACTTTTTGGTGCATCTTATAACAATCACCCTGTATAATTATGATGCCTTAGACTTAAAGCATTCAGAAACAAACTTTTGGATGGTATGCAAGAAGTTTTTTGAGAAAAATTCAAAACAATATTCCAGAAGAAAGGAAGACTTGACTTGTAGCAAATATAGAACAGTTGACTCACTAATGACATATTTTGTTATAGAAACTGTTGTAGAGGTGATCCAAAAAGCTTGAGCGTGTAGGTGGGGTGAAGACAAGAAAAAAATCGTACGGGAAGGAGGGTCAATTTCCCCCGTTTAAGAGGAAGGGGCAATTTTCTAAAAACCTGACTTACAATGAACACTAGAACAACTTAATTTAAAAAAGAAAATAAAAGAAAAGTTTTCTGGTTTTCCATAAAAGTACCTATAACATAGCTTTGAAGGTTTTACCGTTGTTTTTCATTAATTTTTTTTTGTTAAGTTCTTCTACATTCCAGGAAATAAACTGCTTTCGGATGGCTTGAATATATATAGGTCTCACATCATAAGTCTCACATCAAGGAAAAACTATCGACTCACTTAACCGCATTCAAACGACGTCAGAAATGAATTTCCAATCTTTTTCCAGCATTTTCAGTTCTTCTTACTTTTAATATCGATGTTACATCAGTATTTAACTCTTTCAGGGTATTATATTATAATTTTTCTATACTACAACTTACAGTACACATCCTGCCTATACATACATTGTCTGAATATCAAACGATAGTTTAAAACTATGACAAACAAAACACCACAGTTAACCAAAAATTGCAAATATCTTTGTCAATTTCTTCCTTTTAACTGATTGAATTCTATAGCACATTTGGCTGACTTCAAATAGAATCCTTCGACCAAATGTGTCTCAGTTGGTTGTCAGTCTGAAAACAAACACGTTCGTTGTGCTAGGGATTTAATAAAGTCCGATAAATATCAACAATTTTCAATTTCGCATCACATTCACCACAACAATGTTCTTCCAGTCTGCAAAACAATAATTGCAATACACAAACACCATTCTCTTTTGTGAACAAAACAACGCTCCTTATCAGTAGCGCGCCAAACTTTGAAAAAGCCATCCCGTCCATCTCATATTGAGGATTTGGATCAGGACTTACAGTGTGCACACGCATTCCTCTGACACAAGGATTCTCCAATAATCCCAACATAAACCAATAACCAGGACCCAAACATGCATTCCAGACGGATGTCCCTTCGCGGAAGTCGTCGTATGTTCGTTCGGTTGTAGTTGAAAAGTTTCTATATAAACCTTGAATAGAAGTTCGTTTCGGTTGGCACGACGACTCATGTATTAAAAGTCAGTAGCTTCTGCCGCCATCATGTCTGTCATCTACTTTACTGTGAACGGCAACATTCCATATATTTTTTTTGTTCAGTTGGTTCTAGAACTCAGATCCGTGGTCAGTCGTTTGGCGAATCAATAAAATTTAATCGTCTTCGGTTGTTGGTTTGTTCTTGGGATGCTTTTAATATAAAAAACAAAAACCGAAACACCCTTCCCCCCAATGAAGCTCGCATTTCATAAATATTTTCTATCGTTCCTTTTTATTTTGGTTCAGATTATCAATGGCACTTGACACTGATCCAGAAAAAAAAACAAAAGGGAAAGTGTGGGAAATGGGACCAGAAAAGGACGAGAATTATAGATAAAAACCTTGGGAGGGAGAAATCATATTTCTGTGGTCAGCTAAAAATTCTGATTCCCAACCGACAACGACGACGACGACAATGGTTGAGGTTTTGAGAAACATTCATCCATTCTTGTATCCTATGGATATTAAAATGTCTTGCAGATAATCGTTTCATCGTTGTTGGTGGCACAGTATCAGCTAAAGGCGGCCACAGATGGTGCAAATGAAACGCTTCGATGTCAATTGCGCTCTGAATAAAAGAGTAGGAGGAAAAAAAGATGGTTTTGGAAAATGATACTCTTGTGGGTGATTGGACAGGAATTGCAGTCATCGCAGAGAAGAGTACACAGTAGTCAGAAGTATTCCAGAGTTGGTGGTAAATGTATTAAATTATATATATATATATATATTTTTTTTATTGTAACCATGCGGTTTATATTGAAATACATTATACTTCCCCGAAGAGTTACTACTGCTGTCACCACGCCACGTTATAGATGTATTTACGTTGTAGATTTTGTTTTTTTTTTACTTTTCTAATGAATAGGCATATCAACGTGGATTGTAGGGTTTCACACGGGTGGCAATACAAAGAGGATTAAACTTTGAATATTTCATTTTTATGACTTTTATGGTGCATAAGCTTTGGTATGAATTAATTTTATTGGTGTCGAAGGTATATTAATTGGAAGTGGTTATACAAATTGTTGTTACAATAAAGAAACTGTCGTAACTTCAAAAAAAAGAAAGAGATTCTTAGATTCTTATATATATATATGTACATTCTACAATGGTACCTTTGTTTTTATTACATTCAATGAATTTTTAATTTTAATATTAATTTCAATTTTAGGTATAAATAATTCAGCTGGATATTTATGTTGTTCTACATGCAGTTTTGTTTATAGATTTATTTTCAATTAAATAAAAGGTTCAGACCAAGTAAAACATATACACATTTTTTTCAGATATATCTATTTTCACTTCAACACACACGAAAATAAATGCAAACGTTAATGCAAAACGTAATTTTAATCTTTTTAATCATCGTAAGATCAGGTTGCATTTAAACTTTCAATTTTTTTTCGCGCACGAGACCAATTTATAACAACACTGTTTAGATGACATCTCTGATCGTAGTTAACTCAAAAGAAATGAAATGATAAGATAAACGTTGTATGTTCAGTGTATATTGTGTAAATGTATAGATTTACGTAAACAAAATATAAATACATATACTTTCAGTTTTGAAAAGGTTTCAACAAAATTTAGAAAAAGTTTTAAGATATTCAAGAGTTTTCTGATATTTCAGTTTAAAACACACGATTGTGTTAAAATTCAACTTATACAAATGTTTACCCCTAGATAAGCTTGTGCTAATTAGTTTACATCAAAGACCAATTTTATAAGTTCTGAGCTAGTTCGATATTTTTGTTCATTTAATTTACTAGTTCAGTAGGGGTTTGTAAGCACATTAATATAACTGTTGGTGGCACAATTTTTGTAGTAATATTGAACTATCTACTTCAAATGAAGTATCTGTTTCAAATTATCAATCTAGTTAAATGAATTATCTAGTTAAAAAAATCTGTCTTTTTTAAATGAACTATTTGAATTAAGGAAAATATTTATGTAATTCAAATGAACTTTTTAGTTCAAAGTAATTATTTAGTTCAAATGAACTATTTACATTAAATAAACAATTAAGCTCAAAGAAATTATCTTGTTTAAATGAAACATTTAGTTCAAATTGACTATATGGTTAAAGTGAACTCTGGATCATTCGAACTCTGGATCATTTGATTGGAACCTAGTTCTAATTATTCTCGGTAGCTTCGAACAAAAAGATCAGACGCAGGCATTAGAACACCTACAATAATAAAAAGATCACTTAGGTTCCAGTCTGCATTCATTACATTCATAAATCCATATGGATTTTTCGTTGTTCTTTGTATTCTGAAAAAGTGTGTTTGGTAAAAATGAAATCGTTTCTAATTAAGATACAACCAAAACAGAATTGCAAATGCAGTACCTACATTTGTTTATCTTTATATTGAGTTAAAATTTATTTGTATCATTTGTATCTCTAACCCCCAGTTTCACAGTCAGAGCTTAAACTATAGTTTTGGTTTAAACTTCGGAATTTACAGGCACTGAACTACAGTTTAAGTTTAAAAGATCACTGTGAAACTTGGGGTAAATATGTATCTCTTTCTTTGTTTTTTTTTTTTCCTTTTTAGTTCTTAGTTCATTATCAAGCAATTGAACTAATTGAACTGATTCGCTGAGTTCAGTTGCAAGAACTGCTTTTTGAACTAGTTCGTTCGGGAATTACGCAAACCTACTGCTAGATATCGCTTCGCGGAGCAAAATGTGTAGCGAAAAAATATTTAAATACTTTAACATGTTATGTGTATTAAATCGTTTAAATGCTCAGGGGCTTCTTATATTGCTTAATATCTCCTTTCACTTTTTCATTTCATAGGTTTCATTGATTGTCCTTATCATTCTTCCTACACAATGATAAGCTCATTGAACTGGCATGGAAGCTGACACGGAGGCTCATTTTGTATTAATACCAATGAACGACATCATTGTGTTAATTCTTGAACCCGATACAAGCTTAACAAGGAACTTAAAATTGCTTCATTTAGGGCCAATTTTTAAAAAGTCAGTGAAAGAGTCATTAAGTTATGAAATGAATAAAATTAACTGGCTATTTAACAGTCTGATAACAAAGGTGAATTTTCCCAACAATATAAAAAGAGCCAGTTAGCTATATTTCAAAGAATAGCATAATTAACTACATCCAACTTCAAAGTGTTAGAGTGTGAAAGTCCTTAAGATGTTACTATTGATGTTATGGGATCGAGTGGAATAGAAAACTCTACTTTGAAAAAAAATTTAAAAAAATATAGTAAAACCACTTTTTTCAACTGAGGAATAAGTATCTATATACTTTTTAACTGACCATCGAAAGTATAACTGTCAACTGAATATTGGTTAGTAGTCTATTCCAATTTGTAAAATTTGTAAGAACTATTGAACATTATCTTAGCTAAATTTTAAGACAGAAAATATACTAAAAAAAGACTAAATGCTAAATTCTATTCCTAAAAAAAATATGTCTTAAAAGGGGATATGAGAATCTAGGTGTTAGGCTTTTATATATTATAAATTCAACCAGATAGGGTAAAATTATAAAATATACAAGCGAGCTCATAATCAGGGATAGCTCATTTTGTGGACCTAAAATTTAAAAAGGCAAAACAAAACATAAAAAAGGCAAAAAAAAATCATTTATAAAAAAAAAAGAGATAACTTAACAAAAAAATTAAAAAAAAAATAACTTTTAAACTTGAAAAACTATCAGTTTTTTTAAGTTTTCCTTAACAATTGCCTACGATTGTCTTTTAAGAGCTTCTTTTTTTTATAGGGACACTCAGTTTATTTTCTTCAGTGCTTTTATTTTTCGATCGGCAGCAAAAACACTGTAAACATTTTTCCAATATATTTTCCCCTTCTGTTGTTAAAATGTCTTCTGGATTTTATCTTAAATGACAAGAACTTCCTATGGTGCATCCTTAAAATCAAAAGTGTGGTTTAGTTTTGGTTCTGTTTAAAAAACATTTGGTAAAAATGAACTCTATTCTGTAAATTTTTAAAATATGTTTCTGTGGATCTACTGAAAAGCCAAAGTTACTTTGTATATTCAAAGTTCAAAGCTATGTGCGTTCTTACAGCTCCGTCTTCGATTAAATCTTTGGCAAATGTCACACAGCTTGTGTTCTTAATATTTTTTTTTTATTGCTCAAAATATTTTGCATAGTAAGAAAGGAAGTAAATTTTTTTCTGTTCGTTTTGTTTGAGTCCTCTATACAAAAATTTGAAGTAAGAAAATGGAAAAAAGCAACAAAAACGGTAATGAAAAGGTAGCAAAGGTGAAAAGCTAAAAAAGGCAAAAAAAAAGCAAAATAAAATACATATATTCGAAGTCAGCAAGACTTGAAACGCATTTGTGTAAAGTCTATATAGAGTTGTATACGACTGCGCAAAAAAAAAGGCAAAAGTGACCAAAATCATATCCCTGCTCATAACTATTTTTTAATAAATGGAAAACAACATTATTTTTGTCTTTAGAAAATGCTAGTCTTCCTCTTTCTTATCATCACCATCATCGAAACTCTGACTAATACAGCTTTAGAAATATTTATATAAATATATATATGTATATATGGCTTTGTAAAAATACATCCAACCGATATTTGGTACGACTCAGTGTTGCCTTGAAAGCACATCATCTTTCTTCCTTAGGAACATATATACGACATAAAGCTGCGTTGTCCGGACCATTTTTTAGATTAGTTATATAGTTTTGTGTTGAAGAAATAATGATTGATTGATTGATATTCAAATAAGTTCAAAACCCAAACGATTTCTTTGTTAAGATTTACACATCGACTTAGCTTCCGCAGTGTATATATTTGTTCCAGGAAACTCTGGGTGATTGATTTTCTTCACTTATGTTCTGCAAAGTCTTATCATTAAGTGTATGAATTTATTCACAAAAATTATGTAATAAAAGATTTTCATAGATATATGTACAGTTAAACTTCATTAAATAAATGTTTAAAATAAAAACAAAATTCCTCACAAGTTGCAAATTACTTTTCTCTTTTTTTTTATTGTTTATACAAAACCACATCCACCCAACTCAATGAACTCAGGGTATTAAATTTAACAACCACAGATCATTAAATATGTCTTTCCGATAAATGCTTTCCCATATATAGCTAAGGTATTCAGGTATAAGTTGAGGTAATATCGATTTGCATTCCATTACCATCCATACCCTAATGATTAACACAGTGATTTTGTTTTATTGTTCACCCGAGTCCATAAAAATACCCTCAACCATGAACAATGGAGCTTACAAGTCGTTAAGTAACCTACCTTTTCCCTAAATCTTATCAGTGATTCTTCTTTATAAAAAAAGATACCTTATCCTAAAAGTTCAAACTCAAGCGATTAAATATCCTGATTATATTTAGTTTTGCCTTTTTTGTTCTGACAAACTTTGCCCTTTAATTTTGTCTCCTATCATCCAGATGAACGCCCTCTTTAAAATATATTCATAAGTCATTTTTGGTTGATGTCACATGAAATTGATATTGTTGTGGACTTTTAATAACTTTAAGCTTGGGTAGAGAAAACAAAAATAAAAAAAAAAATATTATATTCACTCAAGTTAAAAACACTATTCCCCATCCTGTCACTCCCCCAGAATATAATGGTTTTTTGTGGTACCTTGCCTTTTGCTGATGCTTCTGCCGCCACAACTACATGCATCCTCGTTTGCATTTGCCGCCTCAAAAGCCCACAACGAGTTTACTTAAAATATAAATTGTAGCTAAAACCAAAACAAATAAAGCAACAGTAGGTAGTCGGCTACGCCCGGCTATAATGATGTCGGCTATATATGAGGCTATTGCCATTAGCAATTATTTATAAACCGTATATACACCCGACTTGGTCACACCTGATTTTTTGTTGGCAGAAGGAGTAGCATTGGATGGTAGAATAAAAAAAAAAAATTATAATAATATGGAACTGAAGCCACTCAGACGATAGGGAATTTATAAAAGTTTCTGGTCTCCCTCATTAATTAGAAGTGCAAACAGTTTTTTTTTTGTCCAAGTTGGTTCAGAATCCAAATGAAAGGACAAATTTATAGCGACAAAATATAAAATTTTTGTACGCAACGTGTGCTGGGAAAAATTATGAAAAATTATGATGGTCACAAAATGAAGTCACCGTTTCCCTACAATTAATATTTTAAAGGTTTAGGATGAAGTAATATATATTTAGGTTTTTGTTGTACATGATTCTATGTTTTTGATTTTATTAGTGTTCAGCAGAGGAAAAATTCATAGATGCAATTAGTATCATTCAATCAGTGAATTATCAAACATAAAATCAAGAAGGCTTGATTAGTGATTGTAAGCTAGTGTAGTTCAATAAGTTAGTCTTACCATCTTATAGCTCAATAGTTCAATAGTTAGAACTAAAAAGAAAACAAACTGGAAAAAGACGACGTAGCCCAGAATTCGAACTAGATTAGAATTAAAAAACTCAAAATTCAAAGAACTACAAATCAAAATTGAACTATATTAAATTATATATGAAGTTCAATTGAACTGGAAAGTTGAAATAAATATTTATGAAAAATTCATTTGAACTAGTAATTTCATTTGAACTTTTGAACTAGATAGCTCATTTGAACTATATAGATGCAAAATATTACCGGCAGAAGGCTTAGGGCCATGCTTGTATATCTTTTTAACTTTAAGTTTATATTCTTCTGAAAAAAAAAAAACAATAAAAATAATAATAATAATAATAATAATAATAATAATAATAATAATAATAATAATAAATAAAATGAATTTTGAAAACAAAAATAATAGTTGATTACATAAAATTTTGAAAAAAATTAGTTTAAACATTTTTTTTTATTTTTTTTTTTTTCAAAACTTTGAGTTTGAAAATTAATTTTTTTAAAACTGTTCACTCAAACAACTTTATTCAAAAATAAAATAAAAGAGTAGTTTTCTGGCTTTTTAAAAAGATATAACAAGTCTTTGTATCATTCACCTACACCCTCAAGCTTTTTGGTGCATCTTATACCAATCACCCTGTATATGTAGATCAATTGAACTGGATAGTTGAAATAAATATTTATGAATAATTCACTTGACCTAGTAAATTCATTTGAACTTTTGAACTAGATAGCTTATTTGAACTAGATAATTCATATGAACTAAGTACTATATATAGTTCATTAATTGAACTAGGTAGCAGTGGCGTGGGGTGGACTATTTCAAATGGTAACTCGAAAAAAAATTATTGTTTAAAGTAATTTTTGTAAGGGACAGCATTTTAGCTTCTCTCATAGGAACCATGAGGTTTCCGCGATATCAAGTGCCCCGTCCATCTACCTGCCTTACCTACCATTAATTCACATTTTGTTGCCGTCTTTAAGTCGTAAAAAAGAACGAAAAATCTCCAGTCATTAAAAAAATCACATTGAAGCCTCTTCCACATGGGCTTTGTCAGATAATAAATTATATCCGTGCCAAATTGCATTCAGATTCATTCAGCCGTTCTGGCGTATTTGAGTACCTAACATGAATCCATACAATATTTCGCATTTATATTATTAGTATGATATGTAAGCATGTACAAAATAATGCGGCAAGTATATGTGTTTTGCAGTGAATTTTTAATGTTTGCATTCTACGATATTTTTTACTTATTAAGTTAAAACTCTTTCAACAGAGCCAGTGTTTCGGCCTTTTTTTGAAGCTTCATCCCTATAATTTACGTTTTCAATAATCGATTATAATTTGTTATCGAAACTCAGAGCAAAGACCAAGGCTCAATACTCTAATTCACTCTAAGCATATTCCGTATCCGCATTTGTTACACAACCACAACTAAAAATGACAATAGACTTGCGCAACAATTTTTCTCTTCGAAATTTTATCATGTGTCAAAAAAAATTTATTATCAAGTATCAATAAGGCAAAAGCAAGCAAAATCATTTGTAACATACTCAATTTAATAATCAACTGTCTCTTGCCCAAGGAAAACCCATCATTCATTTCAATATTTATTGAAAAGTTTCATATCATATAATTAACTATCTAATCTGCAATATAAAATAACAAAAACAGTCCTGGCACGCGTCAGTTATTTGTTTTAACATATTTAAAAGTTTAATTGGTATATTAAAAGAAATTTAGAAAAACCTTATTAAAAAAGAACGCAATTTCTTAACCTTCAAACGTTGATTACAATAATAATTGTTCTCACATTAATACAATACACATAAATTTAACTTAAGTTGCGCGATGATAACCTAATTTTTCAAACAGAAACCCACCTCAATTGCTCAATCAACTTGAGTCTAGAACTCTTGAATCTTGATACACCAGCGCAGTAAGAAACATTTCATAATTCACCTTATTAAGACGTACAAAACCGTCTTATTTGGTAGCATAAGAAGGCGAATCCAAGACTTGCCTTATAATAACTATAGACAGAGCAAGTAAAAAGAATTGGATCCAAGTGACTTCCATGTATAGTAATCTAGAAATTGTAGTAGAACAAAAACTTACTATATCCATTTTTTGCAAAATTGAGCCCATTTTCTTAATTTCAAATGGCAATATCTAATATACGTTCTGAGAAAATTAACTAAGAACTACATCACTTTTTTTCCAAACCACACGGATTCACAACTCCTTAGAAGTGCTACCACCTTAATTTATATTTCCGACTTCAAATACAAATATGTATCTCAAAACGTAATAAATGAACTTATGAAGTTTTCACTAAAAGACGATGATATCACCAATCAAATTATACGATTATCGAATAGGGAATTTCATTATATTGTCAAAAAATAAATGACAGCTAACACTAAGCGGATGACAGAATGAAATTATATATAACGCTTTTTTCTAACTGTCAAACTCAAAATCTTGTAAAAGAATTTTGAAAATAATCTCTTTTTTTCTAGTGAAGTTTGAGATTTAGGTGACTAAAAGGTTTAATAACACACTATTTACAATTTTCGCGCATAACATTAATATTTCCGCTCTTGTTTTCAATCAATTTTTCAACAATGATAAAAAAAATGTTGAGCTGTCATCCGCGTACTGCTGATTTTGACACTGCTCTACGAACGAGAAAGCGATATATCGTTGTTAACTAAAAAGCCCTATTCTCTTCTATCATCTTAATTTTTTTTTAGAGCTTTAAAGTTTCCCTGAATGTTTCACAGTGGATGTTTTCGATCAACATACCAGGGATGTTATATAAAATATGTTATTATTGTTGTCCACTCTGGTTCCTAATTAAAGCAACCAAATTCTTATATGTGATTTCATATAATTGAAAACGAAACTTGTAGGATTCTCCATGCACTGCATTTTACATTGATGGATGAGCATCATGACCATTAATAATTATTTTTTAAACAATAATTATTAAAAAAAAAAAAAATACGTTTTTCAAAATTGAATCGGTTATTTTTAAAAGATATCATTTCCATTATTAGAATTTTTTGTCGCCTCCTGAAAATTTTCTAATTATGGACATCAGGACATAAACAGTGAGATTTTTTTTATTTTTTTTTAAATTGAATGAAAAAAACATTGATGTAGTTTAATTACAAATAATTAATTCATATAATTGTGGTAAACAGTGGTAAACAATTATTGTAATTAAAAAGAATTATTAATTTAACCAACAATTATATCAATTTTGTTTTCGAAAGCAAACAAATCGATTTCCCCTTACTTTACAAAAAAAAAAGGAAAAGCTACATACACTCAATAATTCATGCAGAGTATTACCTATACAAAATTCAAACGTTACCTTATGCTGTGTGCCCTTTTCTTAAATTACAACATTGTAAACTCCAAATACCTGAGATTAAATGTTGTTAAAAGGAGTTTTTGAAGTTCCATAAGCACCCACACGGAAGTGTAATCTTTATTTATGCATCTGGATCAAAACTCATAAAACAAAAAGATACATATCCCTGAGTTTGTTTATACAATCCAAAACAAATTACAAATTATTGCAGAGCCACGACAAAACAGCACGAAACCCTTAAACCTTTTTTTTGTTATTTGTTGTTTTTGTGTTTTTCAAGCCAATCTGAATATGAAAATCTAAAAAGATATCTCTCTAAAAAAAAACAGAGCGTCTGTTTTTAGTTCCCCATGGAGAAAAAAAAGGAAAAAAAAAACATTGGCCGCCTCTCGAAGATAAATAGATAGACAAGACTCTCAACCTAGACACAAATAGAACACAGCAGCCAAACCACAGCCGTTTAAGTACTTCATTGATTCAGCATGAATCACGACATCACCATGAGTCTGACGACAGCCTAAACTAAACAACGACACAATATAGGCCCATAGCCATACAATGCAAAACGAATTCCAAAGAAGTATCTTTTTGCAAGAAAGATGCCGATAGATATCGCTAATACCGATCATCATAACCCATGAAGATATTTCCCTCGAGGCGAGGAAGGAAGTTTTAGATTGAAAGATACTTGGCAGTATTTTTTTTTTTTTTTTGTTAGGATAAGAAAATTTTAAGGTATCTTCTATCTATCCTGGGATTATTCTCCTTCTCTCTGGATTTACCTTTCAATTGCAACTCGTGCAATATAGTTGAAGAAAAACTAAAATCTATAATTAGATCAAACATGGCTAAGGCGAATACATCCAGCCAAGGATAGAATCTAAATATGCATCTCCACGGTAGGTAAAGATCCGTGTGCTTTTTCTTCTTACAATAAGAAAACTCATGGAAATGCTAATCTCAAATGGTGAAAAAACACCGGACTAGGGATAATGTTGCAACAAAGTTGCGCACTCCCTTCCTTTGGAGATGCAATGGAATGAAATAAGTATCAGATGATATGAAACTAATGGTGGCACCTAGAGGCGATTCTTGTGCGCGTATTTCGAATGAAAATTTCCATTTTAGATACTTTTTTGTGTACGATATTTTTTTTTTATTAATAGTTTTTTGCTCCCCATTTCGCTTCGAATTGCATGACCACCAGTTTTAGAACGGAAAACGATCAAGAGTGGAGTCAAGTCGAGATATAGCATAGATAATTTGAAAAGATACTTTTTTTTTTTGTTTTGTTTTAAAACCATTTCCAAATGGGTTCTTTGACTATTCGTGCTATAGAGAGAGAGAACTAAGTTGGATGTGTGGTTATGGGTGCTTTGGGGGAGGATGGGAAAGAATAATAGGTAACATGCCTTTTGTATCTGTTAACCTTGATCTGAATGTTTACGGATAAGTATAATTATGGATAATGGGTTTCCTGTGGGGCAACACAGTGATGCTGTTTTCCATTTGTTGTTGGCATATTATAGGGTGTTCTTGTTGAAGTTTGTTGTCTGTTATATTTAAAATAAGAGATGAAAATATCTGATATTGTATGGGAATATCCTATTTTATAATATAATGTTTTTGTTATAATACAAATTCTATATTATATGTAGGTACTACATTGAAAATATTAAATAATAAATAAAAATAATTTCAACTAAGTAGAACACTTAGCATTAATTTAGTGAATTTGTTGAATTATTGATTCAAATTATAGCTTGTTATGGATTTTATAGTCCATGAAAAAATATATTATTTTCGTTAAAAGTATTTTATATCCAAAAGTATTTTCATAATTATGGAAAGCATTTAAAATTACACATTCTAGGTCTAATTCGAATACGATAGATGTGTTTTAATGATTTTGATGATTTGATCTAAGATACATAAAACTCTTTTTGTGTTTTGCTTCTGTCAAACCTGAAATTAAAGTTATTTTTTGCTTTGATTTTTCTCTTTGTCATGGTTTCATAAAATTGTACGAATCTAATTTTGACGTATGCTGAGTATTCAGTATTAACTGTCAATATTCAATAAGTTTTAAATTATCTGGTGTGAAAAAAACTCTAATTTTGACATTTATAGAGCAGGAATTTAGTATGAACTGTCATCTAGAGTCAATAAATGTGACATTTTGAAGTTTGACAGATACTAATAAAATCAATTTTGACATTTGAAAAGTGATCAGTCTGAACACTCATCAGTGGCAATAATAAATTTTATTTTTTTCAATTTAAAAATTGATTAATTAATTCTTTGATATGGTGTAGTGGGTACGTATATGGTAGACATGCTGCCACTGCCTGGCTCAGTATGAAATTTAAGGTGGTTGCAATATTAAGTATATGCAAAGCTTTCGATTCAAAATAAAAAAAAATATGTACATGTATATAGGAGAAAATCAAAAAAAAACACGAAATTTTCAAATTTGCAATTATGTAATTCTGAAATGTTCTTGATTCAAACACTGGTAGTGTTTAACTCACCAACAATACTCAGCAAGCTTTTTGTTCTTGATGTGCTTTTTCGGCGGTACACAAAAATAAAATGCACAAATTGTTGTTCATGTATTAGTTGTTGCAAAATTAAATTGGAGTATTACCATTGTATATAAATTCTACATTGTAGATATATACATTTTTCATGTACATACTATTTTACATGTACATACAATAGTATCTACTACACCTTCAATAAAGTTTATCACTTTCAAGCATAAGATTAGCCATCTTTAATTTTTTGGCGTTTGCCATTAGAAATGCAAATAATTTCCAGGGATGCTATATTTTTGAGATAAACAAAAATACTCGACCTGTTTAAATTAAAAAAATAAAGTGCACGCTCTTGTGGCAAGTTACCTGAGTTCTCAACAGGAAAACAAAAATAAATAAACAAAAAATAAAATATAAACGAGAAATACGAACAAAATGTTATGAATTTTTTATCAAAAGTGCTATAAAACAAGTCAGAGCCCAGAATCACCGTAAGCAAAAAAATTTTTGTTGCTTAACAGAAAATAATATCAAAATCGTTAGTGTGATTTTTAAATAAATCAATTTTTTTTAAATAATAACAAAGGAATTTTTTTTTATAAATTTCAAGTAAAGGTACAAGATATCAAAGTTGTACAAATCTGTTTAAAGTTGAATACAATCCAAGAATAAGTTAACTGCACTGGTATTTTGAAAGAATCTGCAAATAGTGAACCTAAAAGGCTATAAGATAGAGCAATTACAAAAAGTAAAACAAAAGAAAGTTTGGGGGATTCCCGAGCTATTATCGATAAACTATGATTCAATTAGCCAATTTTTACTATTTGCATTCTTTTTAGCTATTTATTCAGTTAAACATTTGAAAGTGAACGCCTTACCTTAGTTACACTATTAAGACTTAAGTTTTATCAATAAAAGTAACTAGTTTACCTATAGATAGCTGAATCTATGAAATGACTTTGAAAAGTCAGTCTTTGTCAATCGTGTTCATAGAAAAGTTTTTAAATTCTGTTAATATAGTAGTATTGAATTAACACCTATACATTATCTTGAGCACAAAATACTATATATATTTTTTTTTTCCTTTCAACATTCAGAATTACATATCTCGCGTTTTAACCAAAAGGCAGTTAGTATCATCCCCAGAAAAAAAAGGTATAATTTTTCTAAAAACTACCAATAGCATTATGCTAATAATGGGTTATTAATTGAAGTCGTCGGTGTTTTTTTTTCTCCATCAACCGTTTGTTAAATATCATGTAATTGTTTTCTCTGCTAATGACAGTAAATTAAAAAATTGGAAGGTTTTTTACCTTGAACTTCAACTTTTGGTGAACTGTGAACATGAGATATTTAAATACATATTATATGATGCGAGTCAAATAAATCTGAACTAAAATAATAATACAATTAACAAGTTTGTGTTCAATTATATTGTTATAGAATCTATGGTACCTAATATCGGAAATTGTAATTTTAAGTAATAAATTTCATTGGCTTATACAAAAATATGTTTCTTGTCTTCACCAGAAGATGTCCATCACAAAAAAAATTCCATGTTGATTTTACTATTAAATATACCTCCACAAATTATATATAATGTACGAAATCTATTTGGAAACATATCCTTTGTACAAAGTTCGCATTTCAAAGGGCACTTCTCTCCATGAATGCGATCTTATTCCACATCCATAAAATAAATTAATTTCTCAGTCAGAGTGGTACGAAGGTAATTAAAGCACTGGTTAACCTACGAGGTTCTTCTAATTAATTCAAACAAAGCGCATTAATACACACATTTCATCAATTCATTATTAACTGAACTAAAATAATTATTTAAACACAACTCATCGCCTCCAAACCTTCCATACAAATACATAGCCAACTATTATTATTTAAAAAAAAATATTAAATCATATTTTAATTCCAAAAAGTCAGTTAAAAATAAAATAAAATTGAAAGAATATTAATCAATTCTAAATTTACTTAGTGACCCGCAAAGTATGTTTTCAATTTGTTTCAATTAAAAACTAACATCGATCATTTTGAATAGCAAATTCATTACAAAATAATCAAAAATTGTTGCATAAAAAAAAAACGAACTATAAAACCCATAATAGCAATAAAAAAGTTTTTTTTAGTTAAAGGATTTTCCAACAAAATCGAAAATATTTTCAACTTAACTCCCAAAGTATCATTATAAATATGAGAGAACTAAAACAGTTTTCGTAATTTACATATTAATAGAATTTGCCATATGAAAAATGGATACACTGGAGGAACAAAGTCCCAATGGGACAACAAAACGTATTTCCATAATTTAAAATACATAACGCATTAGTTGTTTTTAGAATTTTACCACGACCATTTAATTATCCCAGATTCATTCAGACCGTAATGCGTTTATCATAAATTATTTTTTTCTCCCTGATGGTGGTCGTGACGGTTCCTAAATCATAGGAAAAATTTTAACTCAAACCAATAGGGATGGTCTGGTAATGTTTCATGTAGTTTAATAGAAAATCGAATGAATTTCAAAAACTAAACAGAGCAGCTGATTCGGTAGAGTTAAATAAAGTTTGGGGGCGAGTTTGGTAATTAACTAGATTGAGCGAAAAATAAAATAAAATAAAAATCAGTTTAATAGAAGAGGAGAACGCCATCATGTTTGGGTTTCCATAATGTTCATTTAATTTATTTCTGTCAGTTTTAATAGACAAATTATAAGTTTGTGAATTAACTCAAGCAAAACGATTTGTAATTTGATACTTTTGGATGAATACATAATGGCAATTTTGTTTGCTGAATTAATGAGGGTATTTTTTTTTATCAAAGATATTAAATTTAATCATTTTGACTTTGAAGTACAAAATAAAGATTTGGGAAAAAAGTTTCGAACTAAAAAGGGAAATCAAAGTAATATTTTTTTTTCTTTTGGAATTCTATTTTATAATTGCATTCTTTGACAGAATTTTATTGCATCAATAAACTTAATGTTACCGCAATTTTAATTAAGCAATTAAAAGATTAGATAATATTTGATGTGTTTTCGTAAAAAACAAATTGAGATGACAATCAAACGTGACATTACGATGATAGAAAAGTCGAAAAAATTGGGTCCGGGAATTGTGTCTGTCTGTATGTAAGTATATCGGCACCAGCAGTCTAAACGGTTGGCCCGATTTTCTTAAAACTTGGTAAAAAGTATTCTTTGAGTAATATCGTTGGAAATACTTTTTATTTTTGACCTAGGTATAGAAATACCCGTAGGTACCTACCACATAAGCGTAACAGATAATTCCATTTTTCTCGAAAAAAATACGATCGATTTTGATAAAATTTTATGTGAGTAATTTGTTGCCAACGAAAATGTCCGTCATCTAAAACTTTTTTTCAGAATCAGAATCATATAACCGTTTTTTATTACACCGACTCTATTGTGAACAAGTTCACCGGTTTTAACGAAATTTTATATTCTAAAACTACTGCTAAAATTGAATAATACTGCAAAACAACAAAATTGGAAAAATTTAATTTTTGAAAAAGTTTTTTTGTACAAAAACCGAAAGTTACTTAAATTCTATTTTGCTCAAAAAAAAAAAAAAAAATATAAAAAGTTTTGAAAAAAATTCATGCAAATGAATTATTGCCTTCGGTGATATATCTTTCATATAAATCTTTTCTTATTTCATTTTTTTTTGTGATTATATATGCAGAATCTCCTTCAAATGTATATATCTAATAACCCCTTATTAATTTCTGATCAAAACTATTTTAGTTAAATCGTCATTTAAATTATGTAATTTCATAATGAAAACGACGCTTAAACCTTTATTGTTTTTTTTTTAAATCACATACCATACCTAGCCAACTAACTTTACTAACATTTTGTTTCTTTTATTTTTCAGTACGACAACGTAAATTCCTGTTTGAATATCCTTCGCACCCAATCTGTCAGTGGTTTAGAATCAATCACCACCAACGACATCTGTGCTGGTAGATTGAAAGCAGTTCTAGCGCTTTTCTTTGCTTTAAGTCGATTCAAACAACAATCGAAACAATCGAAAAGTTTAACCGGTTCAATAAAAGCTGAAATTCATCATCAACCTCCACAGCAGCAGCAGCAGCAGCAGCAACAACAACAACAACAACATCAACAACCAGTGCCAACGAATAATCAAAACCAACCGACAACAAATTCAAATAATGCAAATGTGATACCAGCCCAACAAACGCAAAACGGAAATGACGCCATGTTAAATCGGTAAGTGAAGACTTTTTAAATTATTTTTCTGTTTGCTTGAATTTTATACGAGAAAGCTTCAGTGATTTTATATTTGATAATATTCAATCCAACAACCATAACTGTTTCCTAAACAAACTGTATGACTGGTATAATATTTTTTCTCAGTTATAACAGTTTAGATTATTGGTTTTGTTATATGGGAGTGAGTCTTTGCTAAAAAAAATGTGAGTAGAGACACCAACCGAAGTGATTAGTATAAACTGTATGTATTCAAGGAATGGTATAAATTTTGTAAAATGTTCCCACTTGTGTTAATATATAAGTTTTGAGCTTAAAAAAGATTTTATCTACTATTTCAAATTAATAAAGTCAGTTGTGATATTGGTTAGAAGTTTGCTATCTAGTGTTTGTATATTCATAGCTACGATTCGAGGTGAAATAGGAATCTGAAGTTCGATGAAAACAGTATTATCTAATGCCTACTATATAAATATTAATGAAAAGTATATTTTACTCATAAATTAAGTTATTGTTGCCTAAGAATAAGGATGACAAACAGAACTTAGAAATTTTTTCAAGTTTTTCCTCAATAAAACGCATTTTGTATTCACTTCAAATTGCATTTAATTACTACTGCATGGAATTCCTTCAAAAACTTACGCAAAAAATAAATTAGCCAAAAAATGCATAACTACATTTAAACTGATTTTCATACCAAAATAAAAATAAAATGCACGACTCGGTCGCACGAACTTGTTCTTGTCGCAAACTATGCGATTACGAAAAATTCAATATATTTAACTATGTAAAAAGGCAAAAGATATCGAAAAATGGCCTAAACGAGAGATTTAGTTGTATGGCAGCTACCAAATTTAAATAAAATCGGGTAAGCCGTCAATAATTTATGGCCAAATTTGTAAAAACCGTTAACACCAATTCTCTGTTATGTGATTTTTTAGCCAAAAACCTGAAACGCAGTTATTTTAACAACAGTTCAAATATAACGTTCGCAAAGTTTCATCAAAATCGTTACAGCCGTTTTTGAGTAAATTTGGAAAAACTGAAATCGTTATATAATAGGTACCCGTTATAGCCGGGCTAAAACAAAAATTCGAATTCTTCCTCTAGGGAATCATAAAAAAGTGCTAGACACGAAGTTTCAAGAAAATCCGTCAAACCGTTAAACCAGAAAAAACCTCGAAACTTTTATTTTACACGAAACCAATACTTGCAACACTTCTTCTTTAGAGTAATAAGAGAGCAAGCTTTAACAGCATTAATCCTCAAAGCTTCTTATCAAAAACAAAAAAAAATATATAAACATTTCCTTTAAGTGGAAAATGGGAACTCTAGATCGGACTCTTACATAATTCCTGTGATGCAAATACGAAAAGAACAAACTATAGACAGTCGAACGAATTTATTCAATCTCTCAAATATTTCTAGCTGGCATTACTTTATCCAAGTTAAAGTTTAAAAAATATGTTGTGGTGGTCCAATACATTTTAAATGGAGCATATGTTGATGGAAAAAGAATAAAGAGAGTTTCTGCTCTTTCAATTTCTTAAAATCAGCGGGTTTGCTATGTTATGTAGCATGGGTTCTGGCGGCCTTGTCTAAGTGATTCTCTTGTTGTCTGTGGTTAAAATCTTCAACTTGGTAAGTTTTGTGTAGGATTGGCTTTACTTTAAGTTTTTTTTTGAAAGGAATATTTTTGAATTTTCGCATAGTCAAAAAAAAAAAACATGATAGAAGGCGTTTTTCCTTAGCTTTGGAAGGCTTCTTATATTGTTCCCATCCACAAAAAAGGATCAAAAAATAATGTCGCCAATTATCGCCCAATTGCTAAACTTTCATGCATACCAAAAATGTTCGAAAGTATTGTATATGAAGCACTTTCGTTTCATTGTAAATCCATTTTATCTCCCGCTCAACATGGTTTCCTAACCGGCAGGTCCACAACAACAAACTTTGTAGAATTTGTTTCTCGTACGCTATGTGCTATGGATGAGGGGGACGAAGTTGACGTTTTAGATTTTAGTAAAGCCTTTGACAAAATGTCTCACAAAATTATTATTTTCAAATTAAAAATCCTCGGTTTTCCTTGTGTTCCACAAGGCAGTCATCTTGGTCAAATGTTGTTTATTTTAGCGATTAACGATGTTGCCATGATTCTGGATTGTAATGTTTTGATTTATGCGGACGATATGAAAATATTAAAACGAATATCTTCACATACCGATTATCGTAGTTTGCAAGAAAATCTTGACAGATTTTATATCAGCTGGAACTTAATGTTAACAAGTGTCCTACCATTACTTTTTCACGAAAGCGCCAACCTCGTGTTACCTCTTCGAACGATCTGGGGTTGCGATAGAGAACTCAACTTTAACGCCCACTTTGACAGTATCATCAAATAAGCCAATTCAATGCTTGGCTTTATAAAACGTTGGTCAGAAGAGTTTGATGACCCATACGTCACAAAATCAATATATATCATGATTTGCTTTCAGGCAACATTGATTGTTAAATGTCATTTCCTTTAACACCAACCCCCGTAATCTTAGGTCTGTTACACTTGTTCGAATGTGTTTGATTTTAACATCTCCAAACCGAACCGAACCGAACATCTGTACCGGAGACGGTACAATCATGAATTGTACGCAATCTACCTTGAAGCAGATATAGTGAAAAAAATTAGGCTCGGTAGACTTCGGTGGGCAGGGCACCTAGCTCGCATGAGCGAAGAGGAACCTGCTCGGAAAGTTCTTTGTGGTACATTCTATGGCAGACGACAGCGTGGTAGACCATGCTTGCGCTGGAGAGATGGCGTAGACCAGGACGCCCGGAGCCTTGGGGTGCGCAACTGGATGGCGTCGGCTCGAGACCGGGATAGGTGGAGAGACTTGTTGAAGGAGGCCAGGACCGGACCCCGGTTGTCGAGCCGATGATGATGATGAAACCGAACCTTCGTAATGCCCTCCACTCAAATATATCACATTGATGTATTTTTTTGTTTTTTATCATCACATTTTTTTTTAACTTTATGACTAAATTATAATGTATTTATCATTTTGTATTTATTTTATAAATAATGTTCTAAATATTAAGTAAAAATGTTGTTTATTTTAAGTATCTAAGTTGCTTGTACTAAGCATTAATAAATTAAATTAAATTAAATTAAATTCATTGTACATTATTTTGTTATTTTTTTTTATTTATTTATTTTTTAATGATTCCTTTGTTATGTTATGTTATTTTCTAATTTCATTATCAATGCCCATTATAGAGTATTTTTATAAACAAGATGTTAATCTTAATTTAATAAAATACTTGAAATACTTATATTTTTCGTTAACTCCAAGCACAATTTCCATTTCATATTTATTGCTTCAAAGTATCTTTTCCATTTTCTTCAAACTTATCTACATATTTATGGAATGCATTCTATTATTTTTCAGGGTAATAAAGTGGTAATTCGTACGACATTTCGGATAGTATCCCCAGAATAATCCGTTCCGACGGATATCAATAGCTATAGAGTTGAATTCTTTCAATACTGGTTTTCATTTGGTTCAGATCTCAAATTATCATCAACATAAACAATAGTTAGACTACTTTAATCATCCTAAAAAATACACATACTTATTTCTTGCCTTCCACATTTTTTTATTTTTTTTAACGTATGTCTGCAAAAGGAAATTAACAAACCGAAAAGTGCCCCGGTATTTGGTCACCACTTGAGGACACTCTTGACAACAGTCCTTGAAAATGCTCCCCCAAAATTGTACTATTTCACAACATCTATAATACGAATCGTCTCGTCCTTTTCCCCCAAAAAACATACCTACATACCATACTGCAAATATAAATACTTATATGTATGTGTATAAGTTTCTCCCCTCAATACGCAATACGCCTCCCCATAAGTGAAAGTCATACAGAAATATCATTGCCAGTGTTTAAAGCACACATGCCACCCATTATTTACGGCAGCCCAAAGTACCATAAAGGGTTTGAGAGTTCACTTTGCCATCCCTTTTCATGTTTCTCCCGATGTTACATATACATTTTGGCATTTTAAGTTGAAACGGTTTAAGGATGCATTTTGTCAGGATAAAACCATTCTTGATGCAGAGAAAGGATATTTTGACATCCCAATGACAGAAAATTGTGTACATATTTTCTGATTTGATTGGCATCGAAGATTCATCCTTTTTAAGTTTTCAATTATTTTACCATCTCATCGTCAAAATAAGGGTTTGTATTGTTGTGCACATATTTATAGGGTTGCCAGGGAATTTGTCTGGCTATAGATTTTTTCAACCCTTAAATCTGATGGTGCGTTGTTTCATTCCTTTCTATTTTCTTGTTGTTTTGTATTTCCTGTAGAAGACAGTCGTAACGTGCAGATTTATTGCAAAAATTCTCTTTGGCTCCCCGGTTTCCTTTTGACAACCCAACCTCCCATCCTGCTTATAACAACCTTTGCTATAGCAGCTGCTTTAGCAGTTAATGGTCTGAAATAGGTATCTTGGAAGTTTGAATTCTGCCGACAACATCACAGTCTGGGGATGCATGACAATTGTTAACAAAGTTTTTCTGCCTTTTTGTGCTATTAGGGTGAGCGGGGGTCGGATATTGTGGTCCGAAGTCGAATAGAAATCTTAGGTATCCGACTTCATTCTTTTCATTTTTTTTTTGGGGGGAATGGCACCCTTCGGCAGCGGTTTGTGTTGAATCTTTTTTGGGATAATTGAGTGTTTGCTGGATGTTATAGCAAGGAAGGAGGATGCATGTAAAGCGTTTTCTTGATTTTAACGATTTGTTATTCATATTTCCTGCGTGTTTTTTTATTTCCCTCCTGAATAAGGGAAGGTCTATATCCCTCCTCCTCGTAAAAACAGTAAAGAAAAGGAAACCAAATTTCCAACTGTGCTGATGGGGAATATATCATATCAAGCCTCCCATTTGTAAAAAAAAAGTCAAAAGCAAGTGATGGGTGACTATGGTGATTTGAATTTAAAGATCTATGTAAAGAAGAGACGTATATACGGATAAAGGAAAATGTGTCTAGAGCTGATTTAGGGGGTTTGCTGGGGTGTTAGCTTCTGTGTTTAAGGTGAAATGAAACGAAAAATTCAAGACTTTCATGCTGAGATAAATGCTTTTTGTCTAGAAATGTTTGCATAAACGGTTTGTTGCGGGTTGTTTTTTTTTTAGAAATGTAATTTTATATGTAAATTATTTTGTTTTGAAAGGAAATATGACAGAGAGAACATGGAAACACCGAAATGACAAGAATATTTAAATTTTTTCTTTTCTTTTTTGTTTTGGAAATGAATGTTTATCTGATTAATTTTAATTATTTATTGTTTTCGAGTAAAGGTATTTGAATTTTGATATTTTAATTTGAAAAAAAAATTGCGAAACTTAAGAAAAATTAAAGTTGGCTTAATGTTTTCCTGGACGTTAACCAACGCAGATTCTATAAAGGCACTGTTGTGCATATTTTTACAATTCTTAGCTTTGAAAGGCTTTCAATTTTTTTTTTAGAACTGTCAGACTCACGTTATTAATGTACGTTAATGAATTCGTTTCGTTCTTTAACCAATTTTTTTTTTGTCCGTAAAGATCTTTATCTAATACGCTTTGTTTGTGAAGGATGTCAAAATCAGAAGTCATATATAAAGATACTGTCATAAGCAACCCTAAAAAAAGATATGAAGTCTATAAACTTGATGTTATTTGGTCTGTTGCACTGGTTGTCGTACTGCTGATATTTTGGTTGATGATATGCTCTTTTAGCCTTAAACAATACTACATAAAAGGTTATGCTAAGAAATTTATGTTTTCTATAAAAGGGCTTCTTTTTTTTGGAAATTGTGCACACGATGCAACTTCATGCATTTTTGTGATGAACTGGTACAAGCTTCTTCATTAATAGGCTCTGACAATTTTAATTCAAACATTTTTATCCCTTTTGATAGCTACTACTTATAATGCATCGTTTGATCTAATTTTTTGTTCTTCATCAACATTTTGCAGAAATAATGTTAACATTTTATTTCTTTAGCATTAGGTACCAACTCCGACTTTTGAATGAGCTTTGTATAGCTTTGGATTGAGAATGTTCTTCTTACCTTATGGTAGAATTTGCGCGATTCATTTTTGCTCTAAGACTGTGTCGTAAATTTTCCGTTTTTCGAAAATGTTCAACTTTATTATTACTAGGGTTTATTCCAGGGTTCTCTTTTGCAGCTCTAGTGTAGTTCTTTCTACCGACATAAGAGCAATATGTTTTTGGTAATTTTTTACCTATTTGATGAATCTCAAATTAGTTTGCCATTATAGCCTTCTACACTTGGTCCTGATCAGAATTGGAAAAGCTTAATTCATTTTAAGCTTAAGCTTGACTTTCAATTCACAAGCTAGCTGGTGAATTATGAATTAAAAAATTTCAATTCATAAGCTAGTGAAAATTCCAACACCAAAATCCCGAAATACAAGATCCCGACAACTTTATTCTATTACTGGATTTGGTTATTCGGGGTTTTATATTTCGCGATTTAGTTTTCGGAATTTTGGTGTCATAATTTTCACTAGCTTATGAATTGATTTTTTTTTTATTTGGATATTTTGGTGACCTCTTCAATGTTATACAAATAATATTGTGTTTAAGCAGGCTCCAGGTCAATAAAACTAGATGTTAAATGGTTAGCAACGTTTCGAGCATGAATACGCTCTTCCTCAGGCCTTTATTGTAAAATAATATACATGGTCAATAATGTCATCTATACAATACATCAAAATTTTTTACTTACAATTTAATTTAAGAAATTTAAGAAACTTAATTTTCACAAACAAAAATATGTTCAGGAGAACCACACATTGCACACTAAAAATAATTAAGTTAATTTAGAAAATACAATTTAAAATTTTTTTATAAATACAATTAAATAATTACATTGACTTTAAAATACATTAAATTACGAAAAAATCTCCTTATTGAATTACACCTCCCAACACTGACAAAAGACTATACTTAATTTTGCCTTCTTTTATTGTTTTTTATTAGTTGGCTGTAAATGTTACTGAGATTCTCACAATCAGATCGTCTGTTGATCGAACTCTCTTCGTTGTTGATATGCAGCATTTCCAACAACATTCTCTTGTTAGGGTGTTTCTCAACTTCTAGTATAGTCACATTTTCTAAGTCAGGCTTGTGGTCCTGCTCTATGCAGTGGAGGGCAAGTGCAGTTTTTTGAGAACCACCACTGTTGATGTCAGACCGGTGGCCGGAGAGACGATTGCGGAGTTTTTGTTTGGAGGTACCAATGTATACAGACGAACAATTTGTCCCTGTCCCACCTGTACAATTAATTTTGTAAACAACATCAGACTTATCCATTCTATCTATTTTCCCTTTTGTGTTAGAAAATAGAAATGTTTTTAGAGTGTTGGTCGATCTAAACGCTATTCTTGTTGTCTCTTTATTTCTAATTGGAGCTTGTTTCATTCGAGTTGAAAGAGATGGAATATATATTGCACTCCGATAGACAACAGGTTGTGGTGGTGGAACATTTTCTAGACTCGTTTCCTTTTTGTTGTAATAATTGTTTATCAATCGTTCAATAGCATGGGCAGGGAAAGAATTAGAACACAGGGTGTCCCTTATTAAATTGATGTTTTTTTGTTGGAATAAAAAGTGGCTATTGTCTAGCACTCTTTTTATAAAATTCTGTGCAGTATTGAATAAAACCTGTTTGGGCAGCTTCGAGTGAAAATTTATTAATCGCCCAGAAGATGTAGGTTTCTTATACCAGTCAAAGATGATTTTTCCTTCGTGTCTTACAGCCTTTACATCAAGGTAAGGCAACTCACCATTCTCCTCCACTTCCACAGTAAATTGCATTCTTTGGTGAAATGAATTTAAGGCACTTAGTGTGGAATCAACTTCGCTTTTTTTAATTATTGCAAATAAGTCATCGACATATTTGGTAATAATTTTTGGTTTAGATGTTAATTTACCAATAACATCTTCTAACAGTGCTTCCATTGCAATGTCTGCTAAGATTGGTGAAGCTGGACTACCCATTGGTACCCCTTGTTTTTGTTGGTATATTTTTGTTTCAAACTCCAAATAATTGTTTTCGATTATGCAAAAACGAAGCATTTCCAGAAACAGAGATTTCTTAATCTTGGTGAATTCTTTTATTTCATTCCATTTCTTTTCAATTATATCAAGAATCATTCGAACAGGCACGTTGGTAAACAATGAAACCACATCGAATGAGACTAAGACTTCATCTTCCTCTATGTTGAATGAAGAAACTACATTAATAAAATGTTTTGCATCACGGACATTAAATTTAGAGTTATCTGTCAAGTTTTTTAGAATTTTGACCAAAAATTTGGATAATTCAAAGCATGGGACACTTGTTGATGAACAAATTGGTCTAAACGGCATATTCTCTTTGTGAATCTTTGGTAAACCGTAAATTCGTGGACTATTTGCCGTGTATGTTATCATTCGTTTTTTCTCATACTCATTTATGACCTTTAGCTCGAATAAAGTTTTTACGAAGCCATTGTTCAAACCTTGAAGCTTAAGAGTTGGATTGCTTCTAAGAATTCTATAGGTACTCCTATCTGCCATTAAGTCTCTCATTTTTTCCATATAATCTTTTTTGTAGATAGCTACTGTGACGTTACCTTTATCTGCAGATACAATATAAACTTCCTTATGATTTTTAAGAAATTTATTAGTGTCCTGAGAAATTTTGTTGATAAATTTATCAAAAGGTAATGTAGATGACGAACGCATATAGTTTTGCAAAATTTGTGTCAGGTTTGCACGTGCAGTTTCATGGTCACCCTGTTCCAATGTTTTTATCATCTCTTCACCATCCGCTATAATTTTAAAAAGAGGTATATTTCCTTTTTCAGTTGGCAGAGCAAATTTTGGTCCTAATGACAACAACCATTTGATATCTTCTGGGAAGTCTACATCGGTCTTATTGACAAACCATTTTTCGTTGAATTGCATTCCCATCTTGTGTTTGATGTTTGTTTTTAATTTCTCCAATTTGTTCTTTTGATTGTTTTTGGTATTATTGTTAATTCTGTGGAATGTTTTATTTTGGCTCTCGAAAAAACTGATACTTTCGTGATGAGACAAAGTGCTGCTAATCAATTCTTCTGACTTTAATAACAATAGTTTCTGTTTGTTTAATTGTGCATGTTTGAGAGAGATGGCTGTATTCAAAAGTTTTGTATGAAAATGTTCTATGTGTGTGCGAAGTTTTTTCTCTATGTTTTTCTCAACTAGTTCGTTTGAGAATTCAAACAATAGGTCAATATTAGCTAATGAATTTTGTATAAAATTCGGAATTAATCCTAATTTTCTACATTTCATAAGAAAAACCAGTGTGTTGAAATTTTTGATGTGTGAAATGCTGATCCTACTAAATTTCTTAAGATTATTGCAAGCGTTGTTACCATATTTAATTTTGATGTTGTTATAAAATTCCATTTTGAAGATGTGTACGGCGTGCCCTCCGTTATTATATTTATTTGGATATTTTGGTGACCTCTTCAATGTTATACAAATAATATTGTGTTTAAGCAGGCTCCAGGTCAATAAAACTAGATGTTAAATGGTTAGCAACGTTTCGAGCATGAATACGCTCTTCCTCAGGCCTTTATTGTAAAATAATATACATGGTCAATAATGTCATCTATACAATACATCAAAATTTTTTACTTACAATTTAATTTAAGAAATTTAAGAAACTTAATTTTCACAAACAAAAATATGTTCAGGAGAACCACACATTGCACACTAAAAATAATTAAGTTAATTTAGAAAATACAATTTAAAATTTTTTTATAAATACAATTAAATAATTACATTGACTTTAAAATACATTAAATTACGAAAAAATCTCCTTATTGAATTACACCTCCCAACACTGACAAAAGACTATACTTAATTTTGCCTTCTTTTATTGTTTTTTATTAGTTGGCTGTAAATGTTACTGAGATTCTCACAATCAGATCGTCTGTTGATCGAACTCTCTTCGTTGTTGATATGCAGCATTTCCAACAACATTCTCTTGTTAGGGTGTTTCTCAACTTCTAGTATAGTCACATTTTCTAAGTCAGGCTTGTGGTCCTGCTCTATGCAGTGGAGGGCAAGTGCAGTTTTTTGAGAACCACCACTGTTGATGTCAGACCGGTGGCCGGAGAGACGATTGCGGAGTTTTTGTTTGGAGGTACCAATGTATACAGACGAACAATTTGTCCCTGTCCCACCTGTACAATTAATTTTGTAAACAACATCAGACTTATCCATTCTATCTATTTTCCCTTTTGTGTTAGAAAATAGAAATGTTTTTAGAGTGTTGGTCGATCTAAACGCTATTCTTGTTGTCTCTTTATTTCTAATTGGAGCTTGTTTCATTCGAGTTGAAAGAGATGGAATATATATTGCACTCCGATAGACAACAGGTTGTGGTGGTGGAACATTTTCTAGACTCGTTTCCTTTTTGTTGTAATAATTGTTTATCAATCGTTCAATAGGATGGGCAGGGAAAGAATTAGAACACAGGGTGTCCCTTATTAAATTGATGTTTTTTTGTTGGAATAAAAAGTGGCTATTGTCTAGCACTCTTTTTATAAAATTCTGTGCAGTATTGAATAAAACCTGTTTGGGCAGCTTCGAGTGAAAATTTATTAATCGCCCAGAAGATGTAGGTTTCTTATACCAGTCAAAGATGATTTTTCCTTCGTGTCTTACAGCCTTTACATCAAGGTAAGGCAACTCACCATTCTCCTCCACTTCCACAGTAAATTGCATTCTTTGGTGAAATGAATTTAAGGCACTTAGTGTGGAATCAACTTCGCTTTTTTTAATTATTGCAAATAAGTCATCGACATATTTGGTAATAATTTTTGGTTTAGATGTTAATTTACCAATAACATCTTCTAACAGTGCTTCCATTGCAATGTCTGCTAAGATTGGTGAAGCTGGACTACCCATTGGTACCCCTTGTTTTTGTTGGTATATTTTTGTTTCAAACTCCAAATAATTGTTTTCGATTATGCAAAAACGAAGCATTTCCAGAAACAGAGATTTCTTAATCTTGGTGAATTCTTTTATTTCATTCCATTTCTTTTCAATTATATCAAGAATCATTCGAACAGGCACGTTGGTAAACAATGAAACCACATCGAATGAGACTAAGACTTCATCTTCCTCTATGTTGAATGAAGAAACTACATTAATAAAATGTTTTGCATCACGGACATTAAATTTAGAGTTATCTGTCAAGTTTTTTAGAATTTTGACCAAAAATTTGTATAATTCAAAGCATGGGACACTTGTTGATGAACAAATTGGTCTAAACGGCATATTCTCTTTGTGAATCTTTGGTAAACCGTAAATTCGTGGACTATTTGCCGTGTATGTTATCATTCGTTTTTTCTCATACTCATTTATGACCTTTAGCTCGAATAAAGTTTTTACGAAGCCATTGTTCAAACCTTGAAGCTTAAGAGTTGGATTGCTTCTAAGAATTCTATAGGTACTCCTATCTGCCATTAAGTCTCTCATTTTTTCCATATAATCTTTTTTGTAGATAGCTACTGTGACGTTACCTTTATCTGCAGATACAATATAAACTTCCTTATGATTTTTAAGAAATTTATTAGTGTCCTGAGAAATTTTGTTGATAAATTTATCAAAAGGTAATGTAGATGACGAACGCATATAGTTTTGCAAAATTTGTGTCAGGTTTGCACGTGCAGTTTCATGGTCACCCTGTTCCAATGTTTTTATCATCTCTTCACCATCCGCTATAATTTTAAAAAGAGGTATATTTCCTTTTTCAGTTGGCAGAGCAAATTTTGGTCCTAATGACAACAACCATTTGATATCTTCTGGGAAGTCTACATCGGTCTTATTGACAAACCATTTTTCGTTGAATTGCATTCCCATCTTGTGTTTGATGTTTGTTTTTAATTTCTCCAATTTGTTCTTTTGATTGTTTTTGGTATTATTGTTAATTCTGTGGAATGTTTTATTTTGGCTCTCGAAAAAACTGATACTTTCGTGATGAGACAAAGTGCTGCTAATCAATTCTTCTGACTTTAATAACAATAGTTTCTGTTTGTTTAATTGTGCATGTTTGAGAGAGATGGCTGTATTCAAAAGTTTTGTATGAAAATGTTCTATGTGTGTGCGAAGTTTTTTCTCTATGTTTTTCTCAACTAGTTCGTTTGAGAATTCAAACAATAGGTATAGAATTCAAACAATAGGATAGAAATCTCTGTTTCTGGAAATGCTTCGTTTTTGCATAATCGAAAACAATTATTTGGAGTTTGAAACAAAAATATACCAACAAAAACAAGGGGTACCAATGGGTAGTCCAGCTTCACCAATCTTAGCAGACATTGCAATGGAAGCACTGTTAGAAGATGTTATTGGTAAATTAACATCTAAACCAAAAATTATTACCAAATATGTCGATGACTTATTTGCAATAATTAAAAAAAGCGAAGTTGATTCCACACTAAGTGCCTTAAATTCATTTCACCAAAGAATGCAATTTACTGTGGAAGTGGAGGAGAATGGTGAGTTGCCTTACCTTGATGTAAAGGCTGTAAGACACGAAGGAAAAATCATCTTTGACTGGTATAAGAAACCTACATCTTCTGGGCGATTAATAAATTTTCACTCGAAGCTGCCCAAACAGGTTTTATTCAATACTGCACAGAATTTTATAAAAAGAGTGCTAGACAATAGCCACTTTTTATTCCAACAAAAAAACATCAATTTAATAAGGGACACCCTGTGTTCTAATTCTTTCCCTGCCCATGCTATTGAACGATTGATAAACAATTATTACAACAAAAAGGAAACGAGTCTAGAAAATGTTCCACCACCACAACCTGTTGTCTATCGGAGTGCAATATATATTCCATCTCTTTCAACTCGAATGAAACAAGCTCCAATTAGAAATAAAGAGACAACAAGAATAGCGTTTAGATCGACCAACACTCTAAAAACATTTCTATTTTCTAACACAAAAGGGAAAATAGATAGAATGGATAAGTCTGATGTTGTTTACAAAATTAATTGTACAGGTGGGACAGGGACAAATTGTTCGTCTGTATACATTGGTACCTCCAAACAAAAACTCCGCAATCGTCTCTCCGGCCACCGGTCTGACATCAACAGTGGTGGTTCTCAAAAAACTGCACTTGCCCTCCACTGCATAGAGCAGGACCACAAGCCTGACTTAGAAAATGTGACTATACTAGAAGTTGAGAAACACCCTAACAAGAGAATGTTGTTGGAAATGCTGCATATCAACAACGAAGAGAGTTCGATCAACAGACGATCTGATTGTGAGAATCTCAGTAACATTTACAGCCAACTAATAAAAAACAATAAAAGAAGGCAAAATTAAGTATAGTCTTTTGTCAGTGTTGGGAGGTGTAATTCAATAAGGAGATTTTTTCGTAATTTAATGTATTTTAAAGTCAATGTAATTATTTAATTGTATTTATAAAAAAATTTTAAATTGTATTTTCTAAATTAACTTAATTATTTTTAGTGTGCAATGTGTGGTTCTCCTGAACATATTTTTGTTTGTGAAAATTAAGTTTCTTAAATTTCTTAAATTAAATTGTAAGTAAAAAATTTTGATGTATTGTATAGATGACATTATTGACCATGTATATTATTTTACAATAAAGGCCTGAGGAAGAGCGTATTCATGCTCGAAACGTTGCTAACCATTTAACATCTAGTTTTATTGACCTGGAGCCTGCTTAAACACAATATTATTTGTATAGAATTGATTTTTTTCCAAATAACATAATAAGTCAATAGTTAGCTTAGTGCTTAGTGATTTTTCAATTCATAAACTTGCAATCCCATGGTCCTGGATAAAAAAGATGGTAGAAAAAAAGAGATCCAATGGCTATAAGCATATGAGAAGTCTCTGGTAACTTCTTACGGATGCAGGTTCTGGATGTTAAATTTCCTATAATAGCATTTCCTCGTTGACTGCATAAACTTTCCAAGTTAATAATTTGTAAGTAATTTCGAAACTTATATAGCTCGCATCAATGGGGCCCAACATGGGGCTTCCCTATTTCGTGTCATTCACATTCTAGGTATCGGGGTCCACCAACTGAGCGTAAACGTATAATATTGCGATTCCAATACCCCGTTTAAATGAGTATATGAAAAGATTTAAGTTTAAGTTTTCAAGTTTAATCGGATCACCAAAGTTCAATCAATTTCAATTTAGATTCAATTCTCCATAAAGACGAGATACATGTAGTCCTTTCTTTTGGTATAAAACCACTCGTTGGTATCGGTACGAAATTCTATTTAGTTCTAGAAGCTTGTCTCCTAATAGCCACCAAATAATCATCTGCCAATGCAGTTCCACAAAGTTGCCACCGTTTTAAATGTAAGTTTTCTATTGGTTCTCTTTCCCCATAATATTCATTTCGGTTTTCACTCAGAGTATCGGGAATTTGAACTCAGATCTATTTGATGTCCTCAGATTTTTACTTATAAATTCCGAAAAGTTACTTCAGTTTAAATTCGGTTCGTGTAAACATTTTCCTACGAGCACGAGGTTGTGTCACTCACCATATTAATAAAAAAAAAATCTTCCTCAGAATATCTATTTTTTCTTCAAGTAAAAATTTACATATTCATTAGAAAGGACGTCTCTTAAACATCAACATTACTATGCAAAATGCGAATATGTTAATTTTATTTCATCCTGCACCAACAACGGTTATCTCTTGAACAGGTTGCATTTTTTCTCAGGAACCTTATAGTTAAATTAAAAGCATATAACTCGTGATGTCTTTGTTTCGATACAACACCTCTCGCTGCATTGACAGAACTTATATTAGATTTTTCAAAAAAAAAATTCCATATTCCCTTAAGTAAGAAAAACAACACTATAAAAGCATCTATAACAAATGCGTTTATACTGAAAAAATTCATTCGTTGTCTCATTGTCACCAGTAACATCTGGCAACAAAAAAAGGAATTTTAATAACATAGAGTTCATGTCTCCTTAGTTTGGCGAATAAAGCACGCACTGCATGTACCTTCCTACACAAATTATACGAAAACACAGCACATCAGCATGTAACCCTTTTAATGAATAACAGTGTTTTTATTTGTATGTACGACAAATTTCTCTTTCATCCTGTATAATACTGTGTTTATAATTTTCCTCTACAGGAATACTGTATGTTGACAGGATATCGACCAGCAGCAAAGCAACCAGTAGACGAAACTCAATACGCATGCGTTTCAGAAAAAAAAAAAATAATAAGCAGTTTGCTACAATGTTCCCTAAAAACCAGATTTAAATTCTCCATTCCGAAAATAACTCCACATCACTAATGTTGGAAGAGCCATTTGCTGTTATTAAGATTCACAAGTTTTAGGATCTACATTTAACCTTGGTCCTGCGATGCAAAAGAAATAAAGGGGGATTGTTTTGTGTTTCTCTGTTATGTTCTTGGTGAAGCAATTATTTTTAAGTACCATGCAAATCGTAATTGCATATTGTTTCCAATGGAAACCACCACTCGAAGGTGGGTATTTAAAAAAAAAAAGGCAGTTAAGAGTGTGAATAAAGAGGGCTTATTAGAAGGACCTTTTTACGGATTTGATGACATTTGAAGGAATGGGTCAACTGCAGCAATTCAAATCAGAACTTAGTGTTTAATGTGAGCTTTACATGGAACTGATTTTCAAGAAAGTTTTCAATTGGCCATTTATAGAATTCTTTATAGGTATAGCTAAATTTAAGCTTTTCTGTATTCAATTTTTTTTCCAATTTAGCTGAGTTAACTCTGAGTTAATTTATGATTTACAACTGACTAAAAAACGTAAAATTAGGCTCGGTAGACTCCGGTGGGCAGGGCACCTAGCTCGCATGAGCGAAGAGGAACCTGCTCGGAAAGTTCTTTGTGGTATATTCTATGGCAGACGACAGCGTGGTAGACCATGCTTGCGCTGGAGAGATGGCGTAGACCAGGACGCCCGGAGCCTTGGGGTGCGAAACTGGATGGCGTCGGCTCGAGACCGGGATAGGTGGAGAGACTTGTTGAAGGAGGCCAGGACCGGACCCCGGTTGTCGAGCCGATGATAATGATGAAACAACGTAAAAACGTGCTGTCGTCAGTGTTAACTCGGGGTTAATGGATTAATCTCGCACTGTAAAACTGGGTCTAATTTTTTTTTAATTTGCGTACTTTTTACTTAAGCTGTTCTGAATGTCTTTCGACGTAAAGTCCCACCAACTCTCTTCATAACTAGCTTGCCGTCTCCTATATCGTCAAAGATCTTATGAACAGAAAATGAGATATGCGTATGGATTAGTTTCTCGTTCCTTCAATATTTTCTGACGTTGAAGACTACTTGCAATAACAACGGAACTTCGGTGTACATTTTCTCTACAACAATCCATCCAATTTAACCGTTGAAGAAGGAATTATTTCGCTGTACACCAGCACGCATAACTTGCCGTCATCGTTTCTTCTTCGCCAAATGCTGCTTTATTTGTCAGGATTGTCACAAGGAAACTTTCATCTGATAAAGAAAAAATCCATGATTCCAACCCATACTGCTTTACTTGGTTGATAAAATAAGTGGCTCCTTTATTTTTCTCGATACGGCTTTATTTTTAAATTGCTTATTCACCGCAAAGAAACAACGATTAGCATTTGCGCCGACATATTTCTTTATATCATCTTCAATAGCAAGACCGATTCTGCTAGCTTCCAACATATGTATAGCTCCGGTTACTGATGCTTGCTTGCTTTAAATTTCGTTGGAGCAAATTTTATAGATGCGTTTTTGAATATTCCTAGCAAGATCGTCTTCTATGAAACTCTTAATCCTCATTTATACATATATTGTTGATTTTCTGGCTGATGTTGCTCTTTTGCGGGATTTGGGATGTCATCACTTAGAAGTTGCTTTTGATGTCTTACCTTAAAAGAACAATTTAATAGAATGCGCGATCTTCGGAGAACTATTAATTGTCAATTTTGTTCGAAAGATTTGAACCAGGATTTATCATTTTATAAATCAAACAAAGTTATTATAGGTGGATTTGTAATTAGTTTGCTTCACGTCTCAATTTAAAGAATTTTTCTTCTTTACTTCACTTCACTGGCAGATTCGTTTTAGGGGATCGGCGGGTTGACCTAAGAAAACGTTGGCAAGTCCCATGGTTAAAGATTGTATTATTTCTGAGGCCAACTAAATGCTGATGGTGCCGTTGCATTGTTTTTCCAGGATTTCTGAAGCCTCGCGATTATAACGGAACGCTACTGTATGAAAGTGTCTTTAGTGTCTCATGGTATCAACCTACATTATGTCGACCACACAGAATGCCCTTATAACCACCAGATCAAACTATATGATTTTATACATCAGGCAGGTAATTATTAATAAGAAAAGCAATAAATTACAGAAACATTCACATTTAATCACCCTCCAAAGAATTAAAACTATACAAATTATGGTAGGGGAATTATGATAACTTAAGATGACATACTTAGGTAAGATGACATAACCCCAATTTCTTTTTTTACAAAGGTGCAAATAGAATATTTCCAGACATACCTTTTTGGCATTTCGTTTTATATAACAAAGTCTTCATTTTCATTTTTTCTCATTTTTTGAGTGAGAAAGATTTGAAAAAAAAGTTGGGGTAGCAAATATTTTTTGCGTATACTTTTCAAATAAAAAAAAATATGAAAGGGTGGGTGTTGCGCTTTGTTTAAAGGGTTTTGTAAAGGCAGTTATTTGTATATGTAATTATGTCAGTGTAATATTTATGTTCAAAAGTAAATGTTGGTGCCTAATTTTGTTTATATGTTCTAACTCGTGTCGGGTAAGATGACACAGTCCTCATTATCAGGTCCATTTGATTTTTTAAGATAAGCATCACCTACATAATGTTTTAATTTTAAAATTAAGTAATAAAAATATTAAAATTTCAGCTCTCTGTCTGCTCTTAAGAATTTTCAGCAGTATGTCATCTTACCCGAATGAAAAATATCATCTTACCCAAATTAAGTATGTCATCTTACACCCAACTATGTCATCTTAAACTAGCTGGCAGAGTAATTTTGACAATAATGTAAATAATACTAGTTCTTGTTTTAAAAAATAAATTCGATATAAATATATAAGTTAATTGAACAGTTTCAATTTTTTTTTTATAAAAAGTATGTCATCTTAAGCACAATTCCCCTAACCATTGTTTTATAAAGAAGGTAGATACACTAATTACACAAATGCCAATTAAAGCTCCTATATATTGAAATAAGAAAAACATACTTTTACTAATGATGTATTAATCAAATTAAATTTATTAAATAAAGGAACACAAATAAACTTTTGAGTATTAATATCATCAACAAAATAATTGAAATGTCCGAGTTGAATAAAGAAACACTAATTATAAAGTAAAAAAATTACTGCACGCTTCACTCAAGATATTAGAATCCAATTTTTATGTGTGAGTTTTATTAATTATATACTAGGATACCGGGTGTGGTGATTGTTATTGGTATAAATTTCAAAAGTGCTATATTTTAATGTTTGCAACGGTTTCTGGAGTTTGATTTTTATATCAGTATCGCGATCAGTACCACATTTGATAAACCAATAAAGTTACGGTATTTTTCGATAGTACTATAGTTTCCATTTTAAAAATTCAGCGTGATGCTGAATAGAGATCAAGTTTTATATATAAAACTTTATGTGTTTCAAATGGTTATAAGAAAAAAACATCGATATGTATGCTGTCATAGTTGAAATGAATAATTTAACATTAGCTATAATTAACAAAAACAATTTAAGAATTTTATATTCAATTAATTAATAATGCTAATATTATAATTTTCGTTTAATTTTCTATTGGCATCAGTTCTATAGATTTACTGATGCCATTAGTTACATAAATACTTTCGTGCCAGTATTAAATTATACTTGCTTGGTAGTAAGTTCCATGAATGCAAGGAAACAAAAAGTTAGGTCGGTGCATACCAATGCCCATCAGTTTACCCTTGAGCCCAACTTCGGACGTACAGTTAAGTACAGAGATTCTTTCTTTAGCCGCACTACACGATTGTGGAATGCTTTACCCGGCTCTATTTTTCCCCTCCATTTCAATCTACAGACATTCAAAACCAATGTGCATCGGCATCTCCTTTCGTACCCTATCCAAATTTCCTAAAGCTCGTACTGTGTTAATTCATATAAAGGGTATTAATAATCCCTTGAGTGCGCGTTAAATATAAAAAAAAAAAAAAAAAAAAAATTTCACTTGCGGGAGCAACAAAATAAAACATATAATGCCTGTACATGTATATATTAGGCAGAAGCATGTAAATAGTTATAGGCTGTTTGTATTCATATTTTTCATGCATATTCGAAATTTGTTTAGTAGAATACAACAATCATTGAGAAATCTTATTGAACACCCTGTGGTTGTAGTTCGTTTTTTGAAAGCAAACCATTTTATAAAAAACAATGTATACCTTATATCTTCATAACACATGTTTAACTGATTATTAATTCTGTCGATACGATCGAGCAGTTATTTAATTCCACTAGACGGGACACTGCGGTCAATAATCTACGATTCAAGTACTGTAAGTTCTATATAATGTGCAGTCAACATAAAAAAGGATCAGTGAAGTAAATGAACAGTCAGTCATGAATCTAATTTTGGGAAGTGTTTTTGCCATCGTTGCAATTTGTTCAGCAGATTTATTAAAACCGGAAATAAAAAAAACCAACGAACTTCTTAATTTTGTCAATGATATAAACAAATTAGAGCGATTTCAGAGCGTGTTTCTACTTAAATCATTTAAAGAAACGGTCACAAATGATGACATATTAAACATTCAGAATATTACAACTTCTCTTGATATTCCGGTAGTTCTAACCACCGAAATCACTTCATTTACCTTGAAGGAACAATTCAATGATAATTTTTTGTGTTTAATTGAATTCGATTCAATTAAATTGTTTCAACAACGAATTTTGGAATATTTGCAACGAATGCGTTTTTGTAAGTCGATATTTCTATTCGATAACTCTTCAAAAAATGAAACAGAATTGAGACGACTTTTTAAATTCTGCAGCTTGAATGGAATAATTAATGTTATTGCTATTTTTCAAGACTTTTCGAATTCTAGAGTTTATTATACATACTGCGATTTCGGAGTATTGATGGTGAATGAAGTCGTTTGGAAAAGAAATCAACCATCACAGAGTTTCTTTCCAGATAAGATGCGCGATCTTCAGGGAACTACATTGCCAGTTTCATTTGGAGGAACTGAGCCAGGAGTAATCATATCAAAAGACCATCAAGGTGAAACGATAATTGAAGGATTTGTTGTAAACTTATTTGATGCTTTTGCAAAGAAGCATAACGCAAGACTTAATACTTCTAATGCGTTTTTATACCTTTCCCATGTTGAACTTCTTGGACTTGTTTTAAATGGATCTGTTGAGATTGCAGCTTCGGGTTCTACAAGTATAAGATTTCCAATTGAATGGTTTTCTTATTCGTATGATGTCTTGGATTGGGGTGTTATGCTGCCAATAGAACGAACCATCCCAATTTATAAAGTGTTTACTATTGTTTTTCATTGGAAGGCTTTTCTGATTACAATTGCGTTGTTTTTATTGTTATCATTTCTCGAGACAGCATCAAAGATAATAAAAGAACAGATTTATGTTCCTGATTTGATTTTAAATCTCTATGTATTCCGTGGAATTCTGGGACATTCATTCGCGGAAACACCAAATGCATCTTACAGTACGAAAATAACATATACATTGATCTTTTTGTTTGGAATAATGATGGTAACTTCATACGATGCATTTCTACAGACATTTATGACACAACCTCCAAGTGAAAAACTAATTAAATCTTTCGATGACCTCCAAGCATCTAATTTAAAAATCTACGCCATAAAAGCTGAAACTAAAGATGGGTTTTTCCTTTACAATCCTGTTTTTAAAGAGAAATATTCAAATGTGTTTCTGTATGAAACCAACGTCAACAAGTTTTATGCACTTCGAAATTCTCTCAATACTGAGTATGCTTTTACTCTTAATAGTTTAAAATGGCAGACCTATCAAAATCAGCAAAACTTTTACGGGAAACAACTATTTCGTTGGTCTAGGGAATTAAGTCTAAAAAAGAATGTACCCTATGGTTTTCCTATAAATAAAAACTCAGTATATAAAGACATTTTGAATTTCTTCATTCTGCAGACACAATCAACTGGACTGATGGACTATTGGAAAAGTAAATCTTTTCAAATTCGAAGATATAATTTGAATGCTTTCGAATTAAAACCATCTCATAAATCATTGAAATTAGAAGATCTGAAGTGGATTTGGATAGCAATGGGAGTATTGTTTCTTTGTGATACTTTGTGTTTTGTTTCAGAAATTTTCCTCTTCAAATGGATAAATCATTAATTAGATAAAATTTAATACCAAATCGAATGGAATAGTATTATGTAATTTTTGTCATCTAACATGTTTATTAATTTTGTTGTCATTTTGAATCTTATGAAGTGCGAAGTTTTGGACAAATTAAAATTATGAATATTGAAAAGAAAAACATTCGTTTGTGTTTGTAATTTATTAAATGTGACTGCATATTTTATTCCCTTATTATAAGAATTATTATCAAATTTTAATGTTAATTGTTAAAACTATTTTCATCTTTTTTATTCGTAAGTGCAGTAAAAATATAATAAAAAAATAACTTGCCTGACTTAACATAAGCTGATGGTTTTGGTTCTTTGGAGTTTTAGCGATGATGTCTCATTTTAAAGGACACTCTGAATATGTCGAACACATACAGAATAACCGTATCACCCCTACATCAAAGTATCTATATACCAATAAACCTAGAGACCTAGTTCTATTAAAAATAATAAAAGTAATCGTAGAAACGCTAAACAGGGACGAAGGTTTATAGAAAATAATTTCATTCCAAATAGTAGACAATAAGGAAGAACGACACAGGTTACTTCCAAAACCCACTAAAAAAATATAACAATAACAATTATTATTTAAACAGAAAGGTAACTTAAACCACAAATGTGCATGCTCCTTTATTATTAGAAATAAGCCCCACTTACAAGTTTTTATATATATATATATATTTTGTTTTCTCTATATCTTCGTAATTTCATTGTTCTTTACATATTTTTCCATAAAGTATCTACAATCCCAAGTAAAAATAAATTAAAAAATTAATAATAAATACTAATGTGCAAATAGAATCTGTCAACGGCTTAAATAGATTAAATGAAAGAATGAAAAAAAAATTCAGTGCTGATATTATCAACAATTAAGTAATATAGAAATACTCGAACTGCAACCTAAACTAGCAACAATAATTCTCATTAGAGAATACCATTAACTATACATATTTTATGCTACCGGGTGTTAAAAGTGTTTGTGTACAATTCTTATAGATATGCTTTATTTTAGACTTTTTGTAATGCGCTACAATTAGAGAAAACTATGGGTATAAGTTTCTGATGTTGTTATTCTATTCTATCACAATGGATTTCTTGTAGTTTATCTAAATGTTTCAGATCTTTAACCTAATATTCACTTTAATATACTTTCTTTCGCTCCCACAACAAACGTTGTTAAATCTTCAAACTTTAGTAATTCACCAGAAAGGCTGTCGACTAGAAATCTGAAAACATCGGCAATTTTCATTGCATTCTTCCCTTACTTTCATAACTATGATAAAGCTTGATGAATCTAATTCACAACGCCTTAATATCGCATATTAAATGAGCTTATGACTTCGGATCTTTCCGTTTTCACACCGCAGTTTAGCATGATGATTCAGCAAAATATAACCGTTTGGTTAATAGAGCCATATTCAATTATGAATATAGTCATATTCAATATGATATTATGTTTATTCAACACCCTGTGTTATGTAAAATTTACTTTTGGAGCAAACCATATACCTAAAGTACTTTAATAAAACACACGATTTTGTTGATACCTAATTCTGCGAATACGATTAAGTCATTCTATTCACGTCAACTATACAATAAAAGTTATTTCATTCTGTCAGAAATTCGACGCGACAAGAACTATAGATTTTATATAGTGTGCAGTCAACATAAAAAAGGATTGGTTTAAGTAAATTAAAAGTCAGTCATGAGTATAACTTCAGCATGTCTTCTTGCATTAGTTGCAATCTGTGCGGCAAATTTCTTCAAAATAGAAAAAAAATCAAACACAGAACTTTATAATTTCATCAAGGACATTAATAAAGCCGAGCGATTTCAAAGCGCGTTTCTGCTAAAATCATTAAAAAGACCCTTCAGCAATGGTTTCATTGATATAAGGGACATTGTAACTTCACTCCATGTTCCGATAATTCTAGCCACCAAATGGAAATCGGTTCGTTTGAAAGAAAAATTCAATAATAATTTTCTTTGCATAATTCAAATTGATCCATTTGAATACTTTTATAAAGAAATTTGGGAACCTATAATAAATACTGCGTTTGGAGGGATGCTAATTTCTAAGTCAATATTTCTTTTCAATTACGCATCAAAAAATGAAACAGAATTAAGACGAATTTTCGAACACTGCAGTGAGTACGGAATAATAAATGCAATTGCAATTTTTGAAGACTTCTCGAATTCTAGAGCTTATTACAGCTACAGCAATTTTGGAACTTTTATAATAGAAGAAAATGTTTGGAATAGAAATCAACCAACACAGATATTTTTTCCAGATAGGATGCGCGATCTTCAGGGGACTACATTGCCAGTTTTATTCGGTGGCCCGGAGCCAGGATTAATCATATCAAAAAACAAGATGGGAAATACAATTATCGGTGGATTTATAGTAAATTTATTTGACGCTCTCGCAAAGAAGCACAATGCAAGATTGAATACTTCTAATGTGAACCAATCACTTTCAGATTTGGATGCTTTTGCGTTTGTCCTTTTTCCTCGTGAAAATGTTGAAATAATAGGTTCTGCTTTAACTATACAAATATTATATGAATTTTATTCGTATCCATATGACGTGGTGGATTGGGGTGTGATGCTGCCAATAGAAAAAACTATCCCCATCTATAAAGTGTTTACTATTGTGTTCCGTTGGAAGGCTTTGCTGATTACAATTGTGCTGTTTATATTGTTATCATTTCTAGAGACAGCATCAAAGATAACAGGAAAACGAATTAATTTTCTTGATTTGATTTTAAATCTCAATGTTTTTCGTGGTATTCTTGGTCACTCATTTACGGAAATACCAAACCCATCTTACAGTACAAAAATAACGTATTCATTGATCTTTTTGTTTGGAATAATTATGGTAACTTCATACGATGCCTTTCTGCAGACATTTATGATGCAACCTCCAATTGAAAAATTTATTAAATCTTTTGATGACCTCCAATCAACAAACTTAAAAATCTATGGGATAAAAGATGATATTGATATGTTATTCATCGACATTCCAATTCTAAAAGAGAAATATTCTAAGTTTTTTGTGCTCGAAAACAACATCAGCAATTTTTATGCTTTACGAGATTCTCTCAATACCGAGTATGCTTTTACTGTTGATTATTTAAAATGGCAAAACTACAAATATCAGCAAAATTTTAACGGCAAACAATTATTTCGTTGGTCTAAAGAATTAAGTCTTATGAATAGTGCTCTCTATGGTTTCGCTGTTGATGAAAATTCAATTTATAAAAATATCTTGAATTTCTTTATTCTTCAAGCTCAATCAACTGGACTATTGAATTATTGGAAAAGAAGATCGATCGAAATTGCAAGCTATAAATTAGATGTTTTGGAATTGAAACCGACTCATAAATCATTGAAATTAGAAGATCTAAAATTTATTTGGATAGCAATCGGAGTGTTGTTTGTTTGCGATATTTTGTGTTTTATTGGAGAAATGTGCGTCTTTAAATGGATAAATCATTAATTAGATAGAAGAATATAAAACAAGTTTGAATAATACTTTTGTGATTCTTCAGCAACGGGGACAATCTAAAAAATTAAATACCTAAAACAAAATCATTCTTTTGTGTTAACAAATCATTATAGAGTCTAGATGTGCCTGCACATTTGACCCTTTTATTATATACAAATTATTATTAATTCATAATGTTAGTTGTTTAAGCTATTTTTTATCTTTCAATAAAAATGTGTTCAATAAAAATATCAATTACTTTATTAGGCTTATGTCAATAACAACATCACCAAGTATATGTTCTCTTCTAGATATTGCGTTCTTTGTTAATACGAACTGAAACATAAATGATTTCCAAATTCTTTCTCTCGAATTTAGCTTAATCTATTTTTGTTTTTGATTCAAAAGACAGTGCGAGTTATGGTTGTTCTACTGTTCAAATCCAAAAGCAGTTTCAAAACCTATGAGATTTTTAAATTTGACATTTTTCTACAGCAATACATTTAAGTAGTGTACAGAGTATTGGAACGAAATGTGAATATCATATTTGTTCTCGCAGCTTATTTTGTATGCCTTTACAACTTAAAACAGCGTTTGTTTCCTGGATAAAATTTAGCGTTGAAGAAAAATGATTTTGAAGGTAGAAAACTCTCATTGATACAGATTGCGAATTTGTAAGACTTCCTTAAGCAGCTTTTTTTGATCTTTCACTAAGAAAAATCCAAATGAATAAGAAAGCAGAAGTATTCAAAATGTTACTTATAATACTGAGGAAATTGTTACCAGAAACAACCATGCTGTCTTCATTTATGAACACAAATAAATTTCTCCCCAACCAACACTTTACCGAAACTGCAGACATTGCATCAATATTCTCAGCACAATATTTTGTTTATGACATCATGGTACGTGAACGCCATCTGCATTCCACACCTTACACAAAATATGTCATCTTGAAAAAAAAATTCTACAACTTCCTCATCCAGAAGCTGTCAGTTACAAACAAGAGCTCTTAATAAACATCACATTTACAATTCACATTCATTCAACCCTCCATATATCGTACTGAATCCTAATGTCTGATTCTCTTAATCACAAACACACCTTTCAACAACAAGGAATAAAGTACTCTCTTATGGAATGAAGTTGCATATTTTACAAAAGCCTATATATTTGGTCCTTTCCCTCGGGAATAGTTATTCTGAAGTTTTTAACAAACGACATAAACTTTTACTTCAAATTATGACACGATAACTCATAATTTCTACGTTTCACCTTTTATAAACTGTGATTTCATTCAAGGACAATATATGAATTAATGAATGAATGAATGAAGGAAGGAAGTAACCCCTTACAACAAGAAAAAAAAAACAGTTTCTGTATTTGTTATAATAATAATAATGATGAACTAACTACTTTCGTAATTAAATCCCCCGGGAAAGGAGATCAGTAAACTTTCAAGTGAATATTGAAGAGGACTCTTCAGAGAAAAGAAACGTTTGTGCGTGTGTATGTACGTTTCATTCGCATGCTTGTATGATGGCGCTTAAAAGATTCATCCCTTAGCAACAATTTATAAAATATATCCCTCTCTGCATAAACCTCGTCCTGTACGTTTTAACCCATTGCATCAAAAGGTTTCAATTCGTTTCGTTCATAATTCTTTATGATATTTACGATCTGATAATAAAGCGTAGGATAATCGACAACGAAGGACGAATGCCATTTGGTATAACTGAAATACAGCAACCTCCCCATTTATGTCCGGTGGCGTATTGATGGTAACTTCAAACAAATAAACAAACATAAACCGACGAAAACCTAATAAAACACAGACATGCACAGCAAAAAAAAGGACAAGAAAGAGAATGAGTGCCAGGACAACGAGGATAAACTCTAGAAACAGACCATCAACCTGGAAGGGACTCGGGAGTTTGCATCTAAAGTTGGGTTTAGGTTGGAAAATATTTTCCATATTTGTTCAGTTATTTTCTCATGTAAGGATGTATGCTCTTCTCTGCATACACACCCAAACTACAGGAAGAAGAATGTTGGTTCCGTTGCGCCATGACTTTGAAATTACAAAAAAAAAATTATATGCTGGTTCTTCTATATATGCTCTCAGTTATAGGTGAATACTTTCAAGGACTCGACATTGCGTTTCATTGTTGTACTCTACTCCCTCATCATCATCATAATATCATACCCATTGGGATCTGGTTACACTGGGCGTTTTGTACTTTGGAAAATATGGAAGAAGGGTGAGAATATGGTTTAAATGTTCTCGGTTCAGAAGTTTCATAACGTGAGTGTAGAGATACATTATGCGGGAAGCTATAAATAGGGTCTTTTGAATAAGTGGTCTTTCTAGTGGGTGAGAAATAGGATGAAAAAGAGATTAATTTTTGGATACAGTATCCTTCTCATATGGAGTAGTTTTGGGCAGTGCTAGTGTTCCTCTGAAATTAAAGGAACTGAATTGATGTGGAAGCAAGGAAGCTAATTCTGGTATGAAGAGACAGGAATTGCTGATTTATCGAAATTAATTTTATGAGCAAGGAATTTTAGAGAGAGGAACAGAAATAGATATAGGAAGAAGAATAAGAATAGGTAAGGACAGGAATAGAATCAAGAAAAATAAAAATGAAAAATTTAGACAAATATGCGATAGATAATATATATTTATATATAGTTGGGAACGTTCGCTTCAATAAATTAACAAAATTACTTAAAGAAGAATTTAAGATTTCTAAAGCATTACATTTTCTACATTCGTCCTTAACAATGATTTAAGTTCTTGTTAAGTATATTAAAGGTGCAAGTGGCGGTCCGTTAGAAGGAATTAAGAAGCTAAATTTACTCTTTAAATCTTCTTAAATCAGAATAACATTCTTCTTTAATACTTCTTTACTCCTTCTTTCAGAAGTAAGCATGACTTAATTATAGAAAAATCTTTCTTGTTTTGTCTACTTGTATTCATTTATTTGGTTTGATCTTTTTAGTTTTTGATTTTTTGCTTGTGTTATAAGAATATTAAGTATTAAATAATGTATTTAAAAATCAAATTAAATGTTTTTTTTTTTAATATACTTTTGCCTCCACTGGGTCCTAAACTCAATTTTTTCGATTGACGTTCCTGAGCGCTATACTTACTGAGCCAATCAAACAAGTGTGATGCCGATATTAATAAAACCTTTAATAAAACCTTTTTTAGAAGGCTTAAAGAAGTATTAAAGAACATAAAAAAACCAATTTAATTTCTCAACAATTGAAAACCTCATAAGACATAAATTAAGACCGATTTTAAAAATGTTAGTTTAAACAGCATTTAAGAATGATTTAAGCCTAAGTGAAAAAAAGAATGAATAAGAAGCCATTAATTGGCATACAAAATTATATGATTGCGATTGAATTCAAAAGAGTGATACTGAAATTAAACTATTTTGTGCTACTTGTGATGGTCGCGGATGCCATCATTTACTTCAGATAATAGTTTTAAGATATAAAGAAGATGTTCCCGGTTTCGTCGATGAAACGACAATTAAATTGTGAGTTAAATTCTTACCAATATTTGTATGCATTAGTTGTTCTACAGAACTAAAGAGAATCTACATAAATTCCCGCCGGATTTAAACGTATAAGATCAAATGCATTTTCTCAAGAGAACTTTTTTTTTGTTCGAAACCAGTTTTATCCTTTAGAAGCATGAGAGAGAGCACAATACACTTATACCACTTCGTTAAGGAGAACTGCTAGTTTTTTTGATCGATTCTTTATGTTCAGATTTAACACTTATAACGAGAATGTACCTAGAAGTTCTTTCTGCATCTTTCAATTGGTATTAATCTATTTTCAAAATGAAAAAGTAAATTTTATATTTTATTTTCTTAAGGCCAGTTTTTCATTCCTCAGTTAAACAGTCAGTTAGTGAAAAATTTGATTTTTCGACAGTCAGTTAGCACTTATTCCTAGGAATTGTTTATTATTGTTCGTTTCGCAGACAGTTAAGAAGTTATTCTCAGGAATAAATTGTTAAACTGTCAACAAATACCGTTTATTGGATTTTGGAAAAGTAAAATAATAAAATAATTTGTTATTTCTGTTTCAATTTGAACTAGCTCCAACCGTCCTAATTCCTTGAATTTTGTCGTAACGACATTGATTTTTGGAACTTTCGGAGATTTCCTAAGATTTGTGGAAAAATAATAGTGTTGGTAAATTAATATTCGAAACAAAAATAATTATATTTTTAAACTTTACTTGGTATATCCTCGTTTTTTGGTTCTTCCTCATCGATTTTTTCAACTTTTTTTTTCAAACAAATGAAAATGAGTATGACATTTGATTTCAAAGTCGTATGTCTATCCCACTCGACCGCATAACTTTAGAAACAACTAAGGGATTTTCTCACTCTGACACTTTGAAATTGGGTGTAGTTAACTTTGTTATTCTGTGGAATAGTTAACTGACTCTTTTTTATTGCTTGAAAAATCCGAGTGTTATCAAACTGTTAAAGAGTCAGTTAATTTTATTATTCTCATAGCTAACTGACTGTTTAACTGACGAATGAAAAATTGGCCCTTATTGTATTTACCTAATAATATTTATATAGCTCAGCTATTTCTTATATTTTAGAAGCTTTTAATTCTTCGAATTCCTCTCATAATAGTATAAGCGCATAATTTTTTTGAACATATATATTTCCAGCTCTTGAACTACATCTACATCTACTTGATTCCTAATTATCAGCCTAAATATGATGTTTTATGGACTATTTCCCTTCAAAACTTTCACTGATACTTCAAGTGATCACTAAAAGAATGAAATGTCCGATTTATTAAGATTTAATGATCTTTGAAAAATAATATTAAGTTCTTAATTTAAATACTCAAAAGGATAGTATTATGTTAAGAGTAGGTGACTCAGGAAATATCCAATAATTCTTTTCTCACAAAGGAATCTGTTCATGATGAATGAATAAATTTAGGGGTTGTGGTGCACTGCGACCTTTAGATCTATTGTGCCCCCTTTACTAGAGCTGGATGATTAACTCATTCTACAGCTCTTCCTCCATCTTAATATCTTTAATGATAGTATCTGGAGTACATGTAGAGAGGGTAATTCGCTCTCCTCTTTTTGGTAACTTCCCAGATGTTTTATTCTTTTGTGCATTATCGCCCCACACTTTAATAGAAGTTGATTTGGCGTTTCTTCTTGGTCGTCGCAGAATCTGTAGGTTGCACTACTGGATATACCTAGGATGTTTAGGTATCTTTTAAGTTTGCAGTGACCACTGAGGAAACCCGTTAAAATTCTAAGTTTGTTTCTACTCAGGTTTATAACGGGTGATTTTTTAGCTGGTTTGGTTTTGGCAACACTGGTTTTGACAGCTGACGTGTGTTTAGTACCTTTTGTCACTGTCAAACAGCTTTAGTTTGGTTTGCAATTTAACCATGGATCGTCTTACAAATGAACAACGCTTGCAAATTATTGAATTTTACTATCAAAATTCGTGCTCGGTTCGAAATGTTCAGTTTTGGTTGAATTTCATTTTTCATTTCATTAATTTTTGGTTGAATGGGTACGTAAATAAGCAAAATTGCCGCATTTGGAGTGAAGATCAGCCAGAAGCATTGCAACAGCTACCAATGCATCCCGAAAAAGCCACTGTTTGGTGCGGTTTATGGGCCGGCGGCATTATTGGGCCATATTTCTTCAAAGATGATGCGAATCGCAGCGTTACTGTCAATGGTGAACGCTACCGAGCGATGATAACAAACTTTTTTTTGCCCGAAATATAAGTTCTTGACTTGCATGATATGTGGTTTCAACAAGACGGTGCCACATGCCACACAGCACGCAAGACAAAGGCGGAATTGCGAGGCGAGTTTGGTGAACAGTTAATTTCACGTTTCGGGCCGGTCAATTGGCCGCCTAGATCGTGCGATTCGACACCATTAGACTATTTTTTGTGGGGGTATGTCAAGGCTAATGTCTATAGGGACAAGCCCGCTTCGATTGACGCACTGGAAGCCAACATCCATGCATTCATTCGTGAGATACCGGCCGATATGTGTGAAAGAGTATTCCAAAATCGGACTCAGCGGATGGGCTACCTGAGACGCAACCGCGGTCAACATTTGCATGAAATTATCTTTAAACATTAAATTGCAAGGTTCAAACTATCGATTCAAATAAATATTTCATTTATTTTTTCGAATTTTTTGTGTTTTTTTTTTTTTAAAGTTTTAAACCTCTTAAAAAATCACCAGTTACAAGCTTTAAATCGTTTTTGGTTATTGTTCCCAAGAAGCATTTTTTCTCGTCTCAGTTTAGGGAGTTCTTTCCAGTTTTTTTATCTTTTTTCCTCCTCTTCCGCTTTGATTTGATTTTTTATCACATTTTCACCTATCGCGTAATAGGGTTCCGGCTTAATCATGGGTGCCACTGCCCCTGCCTTAGCTAAAACATCAGCTTTCTCATTTCCCTCAACTCCAATATGTCCTTCCGCTTGGAATATGCTAGAGGACTTACCCATTGGTACAGAGCATTTGGTTCTTGCCCCAAAAATCCCTGCGCCAGTCCCTTCGGCAGTATTTGATCCATCAGTGTATCATTTGATGGCTTTAGTATTTAAAAGGTAGTTCTCATTTTCTCATACCCATTCTTTTTTATTGCTTAACTCAGTTCGAAAATTTTTCTCGAAGTTGTATTTCTTAATCATGTTATCTCTAGGAATATCAAGTAGGGGTGCATATTTGGATAGTGAAGTTAATTCCTTCAATCCTATACACTTACCTACACCAGTTCCCTCTTTTGAGAAACGCATGATTGCCCCCTTGGCAGAACTTTCAATTGCCATGTGTAATGGTGTCAGGTCAAGAATTACCTCCATTGCTGCTGTTGGGCATGTTCTCATTGCTCCAGTTATACATAAGCAAGCGAGCCTTTGCACTTTTTCTAGTGTTTTCTTAGTCTTTTCGTTCATCATTCAATCTGTTCATAGGTTATACCTATATAGGTTCATTAGTTTTTCATCCATGACCTACATCAAGTTTTCAAACTCCATTCATATCTACTGTATACAACCTACCAGATATACCTATCAGAAGTTAAAGCTCACTTTTCCTAGCAATTTATTATAACAAAATTGCTTCAACCAATTAAAACCTCTGTTCAAACTTCTCAAATCAATATCCAGCGTTCAAAAGGTCAAAATACTTCCTTTAACCAATTGCCAATCAATTTAATGACAGAGTATCTATCCTTCTTCTAACACCGCACACACTACACCACAACTATCTACTATCTAAATTCGAATCGTGTTTTGACATTTTCACCATAAAAAAACACTTTATAAGATGTGGTGGGGCGCTTTGTAAGAATTCACAACAATTAGAACGCGCCGCCTATTCACTCTGTAAAGCACTAGCAGTCAGTGTCAGTAATAGTTAAAATAAAAAAAAAAATCTGAAGTGCTAAAGTCTAGTTATCGTGCTCAATCTATTTAAGCGCACTTTTACTCTCTCGTGAAACGTGATTATGATTGCGATCACAAAATTGTTTTGCCCCCAAACCCCACTGACCATCGGATTTTCCATCTATGTAAGTACGTTTTCCAAGTCGATTTTTGTGTCTTGTATCTATGTAAGTATCTATAAAGCCACTGAGTAATAAATTCTGCTATTCTATTTGTATCTATCACGTTCTTGGGGCAACAGCATTGACTACCTAAACCAGTTTTCAAAAACGTTCACACAATACTTTGAAAATTTTCGTACTTACATACTTTACAATTTTTTTATTCGATTTTATCAGCGGTTTCATTAATTTGTCAAAGAAGGCTTTGAACTTGTTCAACAAGTCTTTAAATGGAATTAAACACTTACAAAAAAAAAAACCAATGTCCTCCGGATAGTTAAACAATCCAAAAAAGGAAAGAAGACATGAAGAGAATTCTTTCTTCTCGTTATTCAAGTTGATATGCCTCCAAGTGATGACGTATGAAAGGACATTTTTTGGCTTTGGGGATATGTCTGCCTGGCTGAGGAGGCAGACAGAAAGCAACAGGCTATATATACAAAGTTTTCTTTTTTATTAGTGTTTTTCTTGGAAGCCTACGAGGTGGTCCTGTTTGTTTTCCTTTATGCTAGTTCCTAACCTAATATTGGAAGGGATTTTTGTTATAGTAAAAAACAAAAATAGAATACGTATCAACAGGGTTTGAAGTTCAAATGTTGGATGCGACTTGCAGCAAGTATGATAGCTCTATTTGGGAAAATCTTAATCTTTACCTCTCTTTTGACTTTTGTGTGAGGGTGGGATTTTCTTTTAAATGTTTTAGCTAAAGCTGCCTAGTGTTTGCAGCTGTTTGGGAAATTTTAGATTTTAGTAATTTTTACTTGCGATTAGGTAGGCAAGTTATACAATCGTGCAAAAAAAAATTTGATATGACAAACAAACAAGACATTATACGATGATAGAGAAGACGAAAAAAGTAAGTCCGGAAATTTTGTCTGTCTGTCCATCTAGTTGTATAAGCAACTACAGCATAAACGGCTGGACCTTTATTTACTTCATATTTGGTAGGTATATATGGTTGATTCTATTATAAGAGGTACTGTGTGCGGCAATCATTATAATATTATTATTTTATATTAAGAGTTGTAATTTTTTGTAATAAATCACAGTATCTTAATGTATTCTATAAGTAGCATTATCCATTGCCCAAAAATCTCAGAAATTCAATATTAAACCCTGTAAACCTCTCTACCCTGGACTGTCCCTATTACGTTTTTAGTTAAAAACTCAGTCAGTACACACTTTCCTTATTGTAGTTGCAAAATAAAATTTTATTTAACATAACCTCAAATAAGAATGAACAAATAAAAACAATAAAAAGACTAAAAATAGTCGAAAAAATTTTTTTTTTAAATTTTTTTTTTTTATTATTTATTTAGTGGAGTATTTATGAATGAAATTCAATATTAAAGGTTTTGTGGCCTTTACTCCAAAAGCATTGCGTTTCGCCCTAGTTTGATGGTAAGCTCATCAGCTAGATGACATCAAACCCAATCTAGTACGCAAATAAGTATACCCTAGCTTAGCAAAGAGAAATTAAAAAAATATTTGTTAAGTTTCAATAATTTTCGAACTTTGCTTTTGTCCTCCTCTTGAGCGTATCTACCCTGGCGAATTTGTTTCCGTCAATACGAATATAGATATATTAGGCGGCCATATTTAAAACAGCGCCCAAGGACGCGTGTCATCGTTTAGTTTGTAATACTTTAATCACGATCTGTTACATCGCTCTCATTTATTAGTTGGTGCGGCACGAAAGTGCAGTTCAGTGGTTTAATCAGGTGATTGTGTGTCTCTCCCCTGGAAGGTTAACACATTTTAAATTCATTTAATTTAATTGCATTTACTAAATAATCTCAACAATCCTGTATGAAGTCTGATATAATATTCGACAAAATATTATTTTATTTAGTTAAAAATTTTAAATTTGTCACAAAAACGTCACCTGACGTATTCCCCCTGGCAAGATCACTACTAAAAACTAACTAAAATGTTAACACGTGAAAAGCCATATGTTCAGAAGCGTTCACAAGAGAGATTATGCTATGAAAACTTAAGAAATTATGGAATAAAATATGAGTGGAAAAAATAGTAGGATACGGAAACATATTTAAGAAATAAAAAAAAAACTGTTGAATCTTTTTATGTCACTGAAAAATAGGCATTTTTATATCGTTTATATGTCAAAAGTATCTACCTTGGACAGAAAAAACTATCTAAGCCGGAGGTTGATGTCTCTACCCTGCCTGATCTATTTACACTGGGCTTCCAAAATATAACTTATTGTGCATAAATTGTCCCTTGCACGAATATATATATATAAGAGGGACTTGATTCATAACTATGAGTTCGGTCAAGAAACTCTTATGTTAGTCTTTGGACGCATCTTCATAGGAATAAAAACCTCTTATAACAAAATTAAAAACCAAAAATAACGGTTCCTACCTGCTATATAACCACTATAAGGAAGCTTAATTTTCTCGTAAACGGCATCAACGATTTTCATAAAAAAAATATATGTCAGATAAAAATCTGATTGTCTTATGATACTTTGCAAAACAAAATGTTTAGCAAGCTAATTAACGGTACCTCCCATATAACCGTTATTTATTTTCTTCAGTTATCTTGTGAACCGATTAATCAATTTTAACTGAAACATTTTTTTCGAAACTGCTCAATTATTTGAACGATTTTCAGGAGAAAAAAATTAGCAGAAATGTTTAATTTTAATTTTTTTTAACTTCAATATTTGGGAAATGGCTTGACTAAAAAATTTTATTTTTTATTTTTTAAATGCAAACTATTTAGCACTTAAAATTGGCGTACCTACTTCAAGTTTAAGAAAAAAAACTTTTTTATAAAAATTATTAAGTTAACATCGATTTATTTAAAAATCGCTTTAACGATTTTGAATTTATTTTTGTGCTTAATTTATATTTATAGAACAAAATTAGAACATTGTAAAAAGTAGTTTTAGCACTTTTAATAAAAAAATTGTTTTCGTATTTTTTATTATTATTAAAAAAAAAGGATTAAAATCTAAAGCCAACAAAAATTTTTGGGTATTATGTTAGTATTATTTTTTATTTAGGTATTTGTTTTTTTCTTTCTTTCTAACACAGTGGTTCTTTTCCAACACATCTAACAACACCAAACCATTTACAACTTAACACTAAATTTTAAATGCCATAGAAATATACCCCACTGAATCCTATATAGACCACCTACCCACCGGCCACCACCTTCCGCCTCTAATCCTCTATCGGCAATAGTGTTAAAAGTGTTCCAAAACATCAAAACAAAATCCAGCCAGCATACATTATACACCTACACTTTTAACATTTTGGAGTCAATTTCTCTTCTCTTGTTTATTGCGGCTATGGCTACTGAATTTGACGCACACTCCTTGTTTCAGCTCCACTCCAGCTGTTGAGCTGAGCTCCATCCAATTACACCGACCACCACCCGCCTCCCTGTCATTGTTTACACGCCAACTAACAGTCGAGTCGTCGCCCGTGCGTCGGTCGGTACAACTCCACAAGCAAAAACACCGGCTTTTTCTTTTTTGTTATTTTGTATCTTTCCATCTACACACCACATTCTATACACTATACATTTGTTGGTGAGTTTCTGGTTGCACTGAAATCCGAAAACGACTTCTAGAATACGGTCCAACATTTTTCTGTTTTCCTCAGTATTCGTCCGACCATCGAACGCGATGAATGTCTTCGTATAATTCGTTTCGTCGGCAATGAAAATCGCAAATATTCTCGTAAATGTTAAAAAGAAAATTCCACATCTCAGCGTGAGTCGTGACTGGTTTTAAACTTACCATCACTATAGTGTACAAAATTAGGTGGTGGGTCATTAGCTGGTTTTGGCACGCGTTTGGTCTTTCAGCTTTCAGATGATAATCAACAATACTGTGTGCACCGGGCGCCAGTTAACTGTGCGTATTTAAATCTTTTCGTATCTCGGGTTTTTGTGGCAATTTATATATGCAACCGAAAAAAGGATTAAATAGTACAAACGATAAGGATTAATTTACGACTAAAAAAGATACATATCTGTGAGATACAAAAGTATCTTAAAGTAATAAAAAAAGGATGCTAATTGTGTTTTTAACTATGTGCGGCTTATCAGGACGATGACGATGGTTTTCTAGTGGATTAACGTGTTCAAATTGGATTACATTACAACCGGGTAGACAGATAAAATATTAAAAAAAAATTATATTTTTTCTTAGAAGAAGTGTCTGGCGATGTTATCAAAGTTCGTTATGGTTCAATGCATACAATATCATGTTAACTTTATCTCTATGGAAATTAAAAGGATGCGCTCTTCATTAATCACTTTTGATGCTATTCGTATATGGTATTCTGGTCCTTGAGTTGTCATCGATAATCTCAGAGATTGTTTTCGATAGATATAGTCTGACAACTTCCAATTACTTTCTGAAGAACTTTAACTTGAGGATTCTTTATACGAAAAAAGTATCTTTTGTTGTATATATAAATTCTGTTCATGAAAACCACACAAAAGGACTTAAATTAAATAATGAAAAGAAGTTATTTCATGTTAGAATTATTATCCTTGACAGGATGAAGAAGAAGAGCTTTATGCTTTGTGTGTGATGTGATGATCTCTATAGGTAGGCATATCATAAGTGTGAGACTGGTTTATAAAAGAAGTTCACCCCTTTTTTTTGCTTCTATGTTATGTCTTCGGGCAATGTGTTGTCTGTGATGTCTGTCAGTTTCTGTTGTAATCTATTATCCTATTTTTCAAGAAGTTATTTTCATGGAAGAATGTAAGGGACAATGAACTGATGAGAGGGAGTGTTGGGGTGTTAAGGTCGGTTTAATAACTCTTGAAGGAGATGTTTGAAGAGATGGAATTGTATTCAATGTTTGTTCGTCGATGAAATTCTAATAACTTTTCGTAACTTAAAAGTGAAATCTTCTTATTGAAAAGAAATAAGTGGATTTTTGAAGAATGTTTTTCAGAGTTGTGGTTCTTCTTCTATGTTAAATTTTAAATTTTTTCATTGCTTATCTCCCGAAGATTGTTGTTGGTTTCTGTTGGTTTGAGGACAGTGCCAACCTAATCTTCTTTTTAATTTAAAGAGATTTAATGTCTTTATGCAAGCACATTTGTTTGATTTTCTCTTATAAGAAAATTGATATTCTTTAGTTCTACATATCTCCGTATCTCCATAAAATGACGGCTTAAAAGTTTCTAATGTTAATACTTAAATGGAACAAACATCAGGGAATACCATAAGTTAAAAATATCTTCTTCCAGCTTAAATATTAATGTATGAATATGTGAGAAATTTTCTCCCATTGAAATCCAAAGTACCAAGAGTAAAATGTTCAATGAAGAATCAAACTAGTTTGATGGTGGGCTCATCAGCTAGATGACATCAAACCCAATTTAGTACGCAATAATTGTCGATGATTACCGAATGCTTTATAAAATTTACAGAGAAAACTCCCTGTGAATTATATTATTCTAAGGAACTTTGATTAAAGTTAGACATTAGAAATTATGATTTTAGGACGACGAAACGCAATGCTTGTAGTAAACGCAATGCTTGCAGTAAAGGCCACAAAACCTTTAAAATTTAATTTAATTCATAAATACTCCACTTAATAAAATCTAATTCGACTATTTTTAGTCTTTTTATTGTTTTTATTTGTTCATTCTGAATCAAACTAAGTGAGATGGAAAAATTGAAACAATAATCGCAAAAAAACCCTGAATCATCAAATATCCAACAAACGTGACTAATCCTTAATTCCAGGAATAAGGGATAGGACTTTTTTTGTTGTTGTTTGTGAATAACTTAAAATATCCATTTAATTAAGTCCTTAATTTTTTTTTGAAACTCAAAATGGGAGACTAATTCGAGATGAGTGAATTTATTTTGAAACTCTAAAATATGAATTTTCTGTGTTAGGTATTCGGATAAAATCAAAAAGAAAACTTTTATGTATCTAAGTAGGTTGGTACTTGAGAATCAAAATTTGTAACAGACACGAACAATTAAGAACTATATTGCAGGGGATTGATAAGGGTATTAGATATGGTTGATGCATATAATAGCACCATGATATACATTTTAATTTTAGATCATTATTTTATGTCTTATTTAAAACTATTATTTGCCTTCCACTTGGAACTTAACTTCACGTTTTTTTCACAACAAGATGAGCTATGAGTTCATATATTTACTTATAGCAAAAGTATTCGTTTGATATGTTTCTTGTTCAAGTATTATATCAGAAATTCCATAACGAACTCGTAAAATTGATATTTAACGCATGTTGCAATGAATTTTTTTAGTAAATTTTTATTATTCTAGTTATAATGGTGAAGCTTTTGCTGATATATGTAGGTACAGCAAAAAAATTCAATGCAGAATTTACTTAATTTTCTAATTATTGTTGTCATTTAACATCTTAAAACAAAGAGTTTCTTAGATATACGATTCTCTTGCATTTATTTAAATAGAAATCGTTAAACAAAAAAAAATCTAATTTTAATTTTATTTGAAAATGTTTCTTCTCGTTTTTTTCCGTTTTAAAATAACTGTTAAGATTCAATAAAATCCGTATTTATGGTGCTTTCTGTTGAAATATTTCATATTGTTGCCCTTTCATATTCGACTTTCTAAAAACTGATTGATTAATTAACAAAATATTTCAAAGAGAAAAATTGTTAAATAGATCTCAAAACACTAAAAGGTTTTTATTCAACCGATGGATTTATTTTTAAATACCGATTTACAATCTAGAAATATTGCAAAATAGAAAAGTCTAACCCAAGGAGATAAATAAACTGTCGAAGTTAATTATTTTGTTTGTATAGTTTAATGTCAATCAGCAGTCAACATAAATAAGAACTAAATGTAAAGATTATGCATTCTAAAAGATTGAAAGTAAGAATTACCTCCGCCGCAAAATATGACTATAATCAACATGTGAATACGATTGAAAAAGTTCTATCGTGTACGTACATCGTATTTGTTTAATTTTAATATTTAATCGCCTGATGTAAAATTTTGCACGTCTTTAAATAGAGCCAAACCGAATTAGGTAAATAAATCAATTTACACAATAAATCAACTTAGGCGCAAACGAACAAATTTAAAGCATACTAAGGTGCAAAATACATGCAATTATATGAAAGTCTCCAAAATATTACTCAAACAGGCGACAGTATTAGATTCTTTGGAACATGTGAGTGACGTCTAATCGCCATTTGATTTTTATTTCAAACATTTCTTGTGAAGTGGAGCAACAATAGTATTTTATTATGTGTGACGTATTTTTGATTAAAATGTAGGATCCAATATATTATTTCAATTTGAAAGAATAGTTTTTCTATTATGTTTGATACTTTCCTTACACCTAACGAGGGTATTTGCTCTGCAGTTAAGAGATACGAGTTAACCATGACAGTTAAACAAGTTAAAAAAATATTTTTGTTTTGCTTTATTTGGTGTGAACTACCTATTATATAGGTTTTCTTTGCGTTATTTGTTTCTGTTGAATTTGTTATAAATTCATCCTAAGGAGTATCGTGGTGGTATGATGACATCCCTTGATTATAATAAATTGTCACATATGTGGAGAGTGTTTTTGTCAACATTTTTACTTGCGACTATAGGTACCATAAGGCAAGTTATGCATTAGTATAAAAAAAAAATGAGAGAGAACAATCAAACATGATATTACTTTATGTAAGCGAAGTCGAAAAATATGGGTCTGGAAATTCTATCTATCTGGCTATCTGTCTATCTGTCTGTATGTATGTCAGTCTGTGTGTAAGTATATCGCTGAACCGATTTGCTTCAAATTTGGTATGTAGGGTTTGTAGCTCAAAAAATAGTGGTACCTTCCATATATGACCGTTATAAAGAAGTTTAGTTTTCTTAAAAAAAAAACAAGATTTTTGTCGGATTGTCTTTTACCTTTTAACGGTACCTCCTAGAACCGTTATTTTTTTCTCAAGCTATCTCAATATTTTGACTAAAAAATTTTATTTCTTATACTTTGAATGCAAACAATTTAAAAAATTTCTGCATACTTTGATTTTGGATTGAATCTTTGTAAAAAAAAATTTTGTCAGGTTTGAGAAAAAACTTATATGGTTGAATGTTTTGAACAACAACAACAACTAAAAGGTGCTACCACCAATTTTTAAAAGAATTCTACCTACTCGCCTTTACGAATCTTATTATTCGTTTTTTTCATTTTTGGCTGGAGATACAGCTATTTCAAGGAGTGCCAATTCTCCCCGCTTCAATCCAATTTTATTATGAAAAACCCCTTCACATGCACATCATGAGATCCGAACCCACGCATTATCAGAACTGCTCAGTCTTCCAAGTCGTATGCACAACGCATTCCACCGTATATGACCACTGATGACGACACAGGTCGAGATACTATGTTTTGTTTGTTTTTAAAACGTATTTATATGGTTTTGGTTGTACTTTATTTCTCATCAAAAAATTATTTAAAATGTTTTATTCAATTTTGGCGGCAACTTGCACAAGAACAAGTGTGTGCAACCCAATCGTGCACTTTTAATTTACCTGTGATGTTTTTTTTTAAATGTTTATCAGAACCAAAACAAAATGGAATACATCATATTTCAAAAACTTATTTAAGTACCTATCTAAGCAAAATCGAAAAATTAGAATCAAACAAAGAGATCAAATAATTAGGCGTACAGTAGCTTTACCCAAGGAGCATTTCAGAGCTACATAACATTTACTGAACGTTAACATCGTAGCTGTAATGTTTCAGGCGTATATGAAATGTTTACTCCCTGTATCCAAAATGTAAACGGTTTTGGGGAATGAAATGTCGTGTTGACAGTATATGAACAAATTCTATTTGATGTACCTGATTTGTACATTTACAAATGTGAACGTTCAAAAACTCTTCAAAACACATACCAGACAAACTACTTTTTAGTAACACATCGTTTACAGATACTATTCCTGGACTAGGTATATAAACGTTTACAAATGTAAACGTTCAAAAACATTTCGAAATAAATAACATAAAAACAAACTTAGGTACAAATCGTTTACAGAAAAATATTAAACTGTATAGGTAAATACGTAATGCCATTTGAGATCATATTACTTTATGTATACAAACCAAAACTTAAACAATTTCCATCTTGTTCTTGACATTATTATTATAATATGGGAGGTATAAAAATATTCAATAATTATATTTTTCGTGCAAGTAAAGGCAAAATATCGAACGCGAGAAATATTTTCTACCAGTTTTGTAAAACAGGTCGATAAAAATAAGGGGCCTGTAAAAACTTTCTTATTTTAGAAATTATTTCTAATAAAAATATTTGAGACAATTTTTTTTTCCCACAAAAACCATATTTTTCAATATTTTGTCAGATAAAATTCAAAGTCTTATTTCAATCAAAACCTAAACATGCTTTGTTTTTACTAAATATCAACAAAAATAGATTTTCAATGTTTTGGGTTTTCTAATTTGATAAAAAATGGAAACATTATAATGGCCGCTATCAATGCTATACGTGTTACATTATCTGTAAATGAAATATTTTACAGTATGCTTACGTTTGAAGATTTGATGTGACTATTCACTGTAAACGTTTTGTAAGAGTAAAGTTTTGGTAATGGCTTTACAAAACTGCTACAAATGTAAACGTTTCGTGATATTGAATTTACATAAACGATATTTGATTTACAGTACGTTTACGTTTGAATATGTGATGTGACTATTCACTGTAAACGTTTTGTAAGAGTAAAGTTTTGGTAATGGCTTTACAAAACTGCTACAAATGTAAACGTTTCGTGATATTGATTTTACATTAACGATATTTGATTTACAGTACGTTTACGTTTGAAGATGTACTGTGACTATTTACTGTAAACGTTTTGTAACAGTAAAGTTTTGATAATAGCTTTACAAAAGTGCTACAAATGTAAATGTTTTGTGATATTGGTTTTACATTCACGAAATTTGCTTTACAGTACGTTTACGTTTGAAGAAGTGTTGTTTCAACAACATTTGTGTGTTACAATTTGTTTACCAATCATCCAATTAGTAAATGTAAAAATACAAAACATTTTTTCAGCATCTGTATATGAATTGTAAACGACATACAATAAATTTGTAACCTAATAGGTACAAAATGCTACTTGGGTAAGCTCATTTTTCTTACAAATTAGTAGCGAACGTGCAATCCTTTGGCCATTTATCACAACTCTGAAACTTTTTTACATTAAAAATATGGTTTCTTGAACTTATTTTTTTCCAAAAAGTCCCACAGGTGCTCAATGGGGTTAAGGTCTTCGGGCTGTGGCGGATGAGGCAATTTACCAGCATGATTTTTTTTGATTTTTTTATTTGTTCATTTTTATTTAAAAAAAAAAAAAAAAAATGTCCAACACCATTTCCACCTATCATAACTCCCCAAATCATGACGCAAAAAATAAAAGAAATCTGTTAAAAATCTGCTGGATTTTCAAAAAAAACTCTAAATCAGAATTTATAACTTTGTGCAATAACCCACTGGTTTGTCTATACGGACGGATCATAACAAAATTGCCTTGGTGTTGGTTGGTGAGGGCTGTTATTAGCCAAGTAGAACCATATCCACCCTGTATGGATAAGTAAACCTATTGATCACCCTTTTAATAATAATATCAGTTTTAATATTTAAAGCTGTATCGGAACAACGAAAACATTGCACAGTTAACCCACCATCAACCTTTCCATTTGCAGGTCATAAATTTATTGTTTTCTAATGCCATGAAATCTCCTCTGTCGTATAAATAATATCATATTCTCCCTCCCATTATAACCTAACTTCCGAACTATTATCTCATCGGATACAATGGTTTTATTATAAAATTTCTACTCTAATGGTATCTAAACAAAACTATTTTATAATAGTTCATGGGGTGTCGTACACAAAATAGATTCCCAAATGAATTTATATACAATTCACGAAAAATGCATTCTACCGTGACTCGAAAAATGAAAACAATATCTATTGCTTCGATAACGATAACAAACTGACAATGATGATCCATAATGTTTGTATCTAACAACAGGCCATTGAAAATGGTTCGAGGTTGGCAAGTTGGGACCTCTATCGGCACTCGTGTGTAAATAAATTCTGACGTGTGTCAAAGACACGAGAGCCAGCAGATGTCATATAAACCAGCTGAAGCAAAAGCAAACATGCAAAGTTAAGTTATACGATCCGAAATTGATCCTTCAAAAGTGGTTTCTTGTCACATCCTTTAAAACGGGATGGGAATGCAATACTTGACGACATCTGCTAACATGAAATTCAAATCCTTTTGATGAGAATATTGTCAAACGACAAATACCCATATTCATCTATAAATCTCTAAGAGCTGTTTGTAAATATGTACCTACAAAAGCAGTGATGACAATTCCAATTTTGAAAATCCCGGTGAAAAGTTCATCATCGGATTTTCTTGCTCAATCCCTCACGCTCTGTCATCTGCCTTATTCAAATCCAATTTAGTAAACAATTCACGCATTTTACATGTTGATGAGGATGCGACTTACGATGGAATTACGAATGAGAAATCTGGAACAACAAACTGTAGTTTTAGTGCTTTTGTGTGATTTCATATCATCGTGTCATGCAATCGAATCGAATTGAATACGTAAACCGAGAGGCAACCGAAACACATCAGTAAAGCCATTCCAGGAAATATCACCTTTGTGTGTCGTCTCAAAGTCGTCGTTCATTCGGTTTGGCTGTCATCACAGGAACATAATCCAAATCCAATGAGAACAAAAATTTCTTCTTTCTTAGGTGCATCCATAAATAAATAAGCCACAGAGGAATGCCGGAGGGGCTTCTTTTTTTAAGTTTGTAAACTTCTTCGGTCAACATGTTTGGGCTTTTTTTTTATTTTTCTGTTGAAAATCGCCCTCAGTGAATACTGGAAGATTCAAAGAAGGTTTTGATATAAATAGATGGAAATTTATTGATGGTGCTTTGTGTGGCCACAACAAGGCAAATGTCACCGATTCGTGACAAATTGCCGATAATATTCTGGAGAATCATTTTATATTGACTATAATGAGGCAATGTTAATCATTTTGAATGTTTTTTTTTATAGGGTGTTATGTTATCTTGGAAAATGTGGAAAAGCAAGTTGTAGGTGGTTCCGGTTATAAATAAGTAATTAGCTGAAGGTTGCTTATCGTAGTTCACATTTTACAACATATTATTGGGGAAAGAGATTAGTAGAGGTAAATGACTTATGGACTCATATGCGGAAAAATTCACATTACTCATTTAGTCAATACAATTAATGTTAGTTGTTATAGGTATACCTTAAGATGTTTCCAGACAAAAGAAACATTTAAAATCATTTCAGAAACATTTCTTAAATAAAAAAAAAAACATTTCGGGAATGTATCTTAAATGTGTTTATAATGCTTCTTTGTGTTGGGATAAACTTTTCTGAAATGTTTTTCTGTTTCCCATTTCCGATAAGAAGTTTTCAATGTTTCGCAAATGACGGCGGAAGAAAGTGTTTTTTTTTTTTTGTGAAAATTTGAAAATGTCAAGAAAACACAAAACAAAATTGTTTCCGCCAAAACAACAATTTCTGATTTTTTTTCTGAATTTTTTTTTTAAGTGTTTCTTTTTTGCCGATAATGGGACTCGAACCCACACCTCTAGGTATATACTGTAAATAGGTTTTTTTTTTGTATATTCTTAGAATTATATATGAGAGTTACCTAATTATATATGAGAGTTACCTAATTAATTACTTAATATCACTTGGAAAAACTTTATGTTGCTAAAAATGCTTCTTAACAGAATAAAACTACTGAAATCTTAAAAAAATTCATTCAGAAAACGTTGGTGTTTGATATGAATTTAATGAAGGCAAACACACTTCCCGGATCCTTGAAGTTAAATTAAAATCATTGCAGATGTTGCCGATGGTTTAAGTTTAAAACAAAGAGTATCAATTTTTTAGAGTGCGCCAAAAACTTCATAACTAGAGTTATTTTGAAAATAGCATTAAGAACTAAATCTTTCTGAATTAGTTAATAATTTAAAACCAAACTTTGCTGTTAAGAGAACTTACTTAAGGAATGTAAAGTTCAATTAGGATTCCTTAAGTAAGCTGAAAAATATTTAACAAGGTTATTTTATCTGTAAATTGGCTCTGGTCTGGAGGAAATCGTACAGAGATAAAAATATATAAAGCGTTAAGCAGCCTTTAGTCCAAGCTTTTTTTTTTTTTGTATATATATATATTTTGCGCGCACTCAAGGGATTATGAATACCCTTTATATGATTAACACACCGCACGAGCGTTAAGGAAATTTGGATATTGTTTGAAAAGATGCACGTTGGTTTTGAATGTTTGAAGATTGAAATGGGGGGGAAAGCATTCCACATTCGTGTGGTGCGGCTAAAAAAAAGAATACCTGTATTCAACAGTACGTCCGAAGTTGGGCTCAAGGGTGAATTGATGGGCATTCCTTGCATTACGAGTATCGCGGTTGAATTTTTTTAGGGGAGGAACGCAACTGGCTATTTCGGCACTCTTTATAAAAAAAAGCGATAAATAAGGAGAGGCAAGAAACATTTCGGCGGTGTTCAAGTGACACAAATGTTTCCGTTATAGTTTCGTCTCCAATCATTTTTAAGGCTCTTTTCTGGATTCTATCAAGGAGAATCAAATAAGTTATAGGCGCTCCTGCCAAAGACATGAGAATTGTACTCTCGTTTTGGACGAATATACGCCTTATAGACAGCAGACATATCATTGGGAGACAAAATTTTCTTGCATCGTCTTAAGAAACCTAAGCATTTCACAGCGTTTTTGGCGACGTCAAATATGTGTTCGTTGCACAGAAGGTGTTAAGTAACACACATAGCGAGAATGGAAAGCTTTTCGGTTTCTTCTATACAAGTGCCACTCATAGATAATGGCATAATGGGGGTATATTACGCTTTAACGACAAAAGACAACATTGAGTTTTTGAAGCATTAAATTACACGCGGTTGTTGATTCCCCATTGAACAATTTTGTCAAGATCGGAATGAGCTAATCATACGCTGCCGCTCCAGTTCCACATCCAAAGCTGGGTTGAGAATCTGGAAACGAATATGAAAAGCTGAGGGTGCTGTCGTCAGCGAAACAATTAAGTGGATTAGAAGTTTCAGATAAAAGATCATTAATAAAAATCAAGAAGAGAGTCGGAGACAAAACGGAGCCCTGGGGCTCACCAGCATTTATATTGAAAATTTCAGACTTGAAACCATCGAAAGGTAGTTTCTAATCCACAAACTAGAGATTCATCAATACCGAAAGCATGCATTTTCGAAAAAAGAGCTTGATGCCAAACTCAATCAATTGCTGAAATATCAAACGCAATAATCTTACTTTCACCAAAACGATAAAAAGATTGGTTCCACTTTTCGGTGATATAAGCCATCAGATCACCAGTGGACCTATTGCTACGAAAGCCGTACTGCCGGTCATTAAGAAGCTTTCGTTCTTCAAGATATTTCTTAAGCTGATAATTTATTAGCGTTTTCATGACCTTAGAAAGAAGCGACGTAAGTGCGATCGGTCGATAGTTGGAGGGGGAAGAAGATTCGTCTTTTTTAGAGACGAGCTGGACAATTGCTGTTTTCCATCCACTCGGGAAGAGACCAGTAGAAAAGGACAGATGGAAAATTCCAAGCTTAACGCTTTAATTTTGAATAATAATTCAGAAAAGTCCACTTAAAATAAAATGATGCTTAGTCTCCTACTTGGTTGAATATTTTTCACTGAATTTTTATATTAGTATTGATTTTTTCGTAGCTAAAACAAGCAGCAGCATTTCCATGTAAGACGAACAAATGAACAATACAAAATGTTCGATATCTTATTATAAGGAAACCAAGACTGCTCCTTTGCTGCCCGTTATCATGTATAAATATAAAAATTTAATGATAATTCATATTTGTAATATAAAATATTCAAACAAGTGCAATTTATAAAATAAAATTAAAAAAAATGGTCCGATGTGTCTTCCTTGAGGAACTCCAGATAAAATATTGAGCCGAATTTTCGAAAAAAATTGCTTCAAGTTTAAGAAATGACTATTTTTTTTAATGAGATCAACCATACTTGTCCATATTTTGCAAAACATTACTGTAGATATACCTATGTAGATAGTATATACCTCTTTTCTAATCCTGCCAGGAATCTAAAATCCGTGCGATTTGTTGCGAATATATTTTTTTTTTATGAATGTTATTGGTTCTTGTATAATTTTCGTCAAAACCGTTTTTAAATTCCGTGAAACTTTTTTTTTGTACAGTAGAATCTTGAAAACATGAGCGGTTCTATAACATGAAAAGTTCGGAAAGAAAAAATGCTTTTTTTTAAATGCATTATTTATTTTTATGAATAACTATATGTTTTTCTTTAACTAATTTAATTAATATCCTTGGAAAGATGAACAATTCAAAAAGATAAACTAGTTCTGTATAATATCTGTTCAACTTTTCGAGATTCTATTGTCTATTTCGCAATTTCTTAAACGTATATATTTTTATTTGTATCATCTGCACTTAATATTTAAAATAACATCGAAAATTCTGTTTTTATTTTTCATTTCTTCATTTCGTCTTATTTTCTTGCAACACAGGAATAATGCATTTAAAATCCTAATCAGTTCTTTGTTTACTATCGTAATTAGTGATAATTTATTAGTAGCGCCACACGAATGTGTACTCTTATTCATCTAGTGATAGATATTCAAAATTCACAGAAATTTTATTAATTTTACACCGCATAATCATAAAAGTTAGAGATAATTCTTTTCTTGCCGCACAATATGAATGTATAATATTTTCAACATTGCATTTCCATTTAAAACTAAAAATTTATTATAAAATTTTCCAAAAACACCCTGCATCCTTGTAGCGGTTCTCCACCTCTCTAATCACTCAGCCTCTGGCTTTAGTTGCAAAACACATAAGTCTGTAATATAATATTCTGTTGGTACACATTCAAAAAGTCTGAAAGCCCCTCTGTGTGTGTTTTATTACGTGTTTATACAGATTGTATAGTTCTCCCACAAACCACACCCTTCAGGCCGACTGTACAACACGCCATTAAAATTAAGGAAAAAAATCAAGAAAAAAAAAGGATATTCTTCTTCACAATGATGGATGGTACCATTTTTATTTCTTTGGGCAAAATTCACTGGCAAGTTGTTGCAAATCTGCCACTAACATAAGTCAATATTATATATAATAATTCAAACTCTCTAGTGCACACAGACGTATAATCAATTTACAGTTAAGCAGGATAATTGGAAATATATTGCGATTAATGTTACCATCGAGACTTGTCAAGTCACGTGTCCTGTTTTTCTTTTTGTTTGAACTCTTGATGTTCAAAAATTATGTACTCTTGCAAGGACTTCTTTTTTTTATTTTATGTGTATTTCCTTCCTGTTTATACAATTGATGCACGCGATGCCGGTGGTGATGGTGTGACTAGTGGTGGCACATAATAAATTTAATAGAAACAAGGACCACAGTCGCCATATTAGAAATGTTCCCCATTGTTTGCCAATCATTTTTTGGTATGAGTATCAATTTTCAGAATTTATTCATCTGCAACATTTCTGTAAAATTAATTCATGCCTTTTATGTGTGAGTGTTTCCTTGAAGTGAACCGCTTTATTGATTGAGAAGTGAATAATCTAAAGCTGCGGTTGGCTGCATATCTGTATGAATAGAAAACGTGATGCTGAAATGCGTCGCTCATTCAATCAAAGTGTCAGAATGTGTAATTCATATTTGATGGATAAAATTTTAATTCTATTAACTTGCATTGTTCATCTACTATTGGGACTTATAAGGAGGTTATAAATACCTAACTTTTTTTTTTCATAGAGACGCATTGTTTGCTAACCCCAAGCTGCATCTTAACTTTATGTATGCGCTTTGCTGGCGGATAGCCATAGATTATTATGTTTTTTTTTTTTTTTTGAGAAAAGGCAGGTAGGACTGTCACGATTTTATTGAAAATTCTTTTCGTGTTTCAATGGTAGCATGCTTCTGTATAAGTTATTCAGAATAATCTGTTTTTATAAAGTTGGGAAAACTATTCTTGGAAATCGGAACTGAATTTAAAGGTTGGAAAAGATGTGCAAGACAAGATTTCTGGAAGATTTGTCGATCACGAATACCGATATAGTATATCGTCATGATAAGCTGTTAGTTTTATGATTCATTTTTGTTGAGACGTTTATTTTATTAGAACGCCAACGCATACCACTAATTAAACAGTAACATGTCTAGGTATAAGAATAATACATTTATGTTTTTTTTTATATATGTATTTATAGGTACAATGAGAAGAAATGAGAAAAAACGAGAAGAAACGATCGAAAATGCAGGCGACATTTCTGTAAATCATACCTTATTGAAATTGTCAAGTATGGTGTTGATAAACATTAGCCGTTTTTTTTTATCAGAGATGATCTATATGGATCATGTTTTGATAATAAAACAGCTTTGAATCATCGGTTTTGGTTTTTCTGTTGTGGTAGCAATGAATTTAATGTGTAGGTATACCAAAAAATGACATTTCATAATTGAACGAAATGAAAAAGCAAGGATAGCAAATGCCTCCCCAACAGTCCATTTTTTCCTAAATCATAAAAAAAATATACATATACCTACGTCATTAGCTATGTAGAAAACATAAAATCATTTTTGAACCAAAACTTACAATTTTCCTTTATCAGGATCCATTGCAAAAGCATTTTTTTGTAATTTAAGACTATTAGACATATGATTTCAACATAAAATAAAGTAGATTCGTTTAATGCACGACAATAAACACAAGTCCTGCTCAGCGAACTGCTCTAACCTACACTGAGTAGAAAAGAGCATGATTTAACTGTTCAGTGAGACATTTTCTGCTCTAGGTTTGCTTGATTTGCTGTTCATTCAGCTTTTTTTTTTAGCCTTGATCAGAGTAGATTCGGGTGGGATTTTCTGCACTTGCTTTTGAGGAATGCAGGCAGATTTTATATAATGTAGGAATGTCAGAATCAGCTATTATTGATTTTTGTCTGGGATATTTTTGCATGGTGTAAGATCGAATTTAAGAAATTTTTTTTTTGAAATACTTAGGGCCAGTTGTACAATACTGGTTAAACGTGGTAATGTTTTCAACTCATCGCAGTTGACCTGCCAAAATCGGTAAGTTAAAAACTTGAACCAAGGCTTAACTACGATTGTTCAACTGGCCCTGACTCAACAAATGAGTTGGGTTAGCTAGAAGTTAACTCTGGGTCTAACATTGTCCAAAAAACGTATTTCTAGGAAAACTTATCCTTATATTGATAATCTCCAGCTGAAAAAGTGGCTCTTAAAACATTAATGATTTAATTTATACAAATAGAAGCTATAAGGTCACCTTTTTTATTATGAGAGATGATCCGTAGGGATCATTAATCTCCATACAAATTGATCTTGCTATTTATCAAGATCACGTTTCATGATCCAAAAAAAATTTCTGCTAGTTTCCACGTGAGGCACTACGTTTTTTGTTTTATTTCATAACGTTGGTAATCGAATGGAGTGTCAGTCATGAAGTTTGTTTTACAAACTATGGGATATTTACAAAATATGGGATATTTTGATAAGGGGTAGTTTTCTGACGTCACTTACAACCATGGTCGACTCGAACTCCTGTTGCCGAAATCATAGAAATTTATAAAACCTAAAAGTTTGATGATCCATGTTCTTTTAATTATTGGTAGTACTTCCTAGATATTTCAACAAGCACTGTTAAGGTCAACGAAATGTTTGCAACAAGCAGGTGAAAAAGCAGGATTCTTAGACTGTGAATGTGGTATCAATTGACTTTAATAACGACCAAAGAAAATATTTAGTAAGATAGCATGTGCTTAACCACTTGTATCCTCCCAGATGAACATCCCAAATGACATTCGACCTTGTAGTTCTGTAGTAGTTGAATGTAATTGAACCACCAACAAACTGATGTTTGATATTAAGGAGATGCGGGTCGAAAAGATAATGTATCGATTTCTACTTGTAAATGATCTGGAAGGAAACAACATTTCTCCCAATTCATGTGTTCACCTAAAAAGCCATAAAACTGTTTTTATTTTACTTTCTTGTTCAACCTTGAGATCAACGGATCTCAACCAAATTTAAGATTTAAGAAGGCCTAGTTTGCTGAATGATAACGGTCAACTTAATTTTTCATAACTTAAAAAAAATTATTTTATTTAACAACGTTTTTTTAAAAATTGAATATTTTGAAAAATGGTTAATATTTTATTTAATTAATATTGGATTTTATGCATAAAATAATAAAAATCCATAAATAAGCATACTAAGATTTTTTTAATTTTTGAAAGTTGTTTTAAAAAAATCGTTTTTTTTATTATTTTTATTATGTTAATATCAAAATAAATGGCATGCACGGTTTTCTAGGAAAACTGTGGGTTGTAAAAAATAAGTAACTTGCCACAAGAGAAAGTTTGTGCTACTCATTTGCATTTGTGCGACAAGAATTCTCTGTCGCACTGTGTATTACTTTTCTTATTACTTGATTTATAATAGTATAATAATAGACGAAATTGTATTTTATTTTTGAATCACCCTGTATCTTTAAAAAACCTCTCTCATTCTAGTTATCCATACACAAAGCATTGTTGATTCTTTGATTGAACATTATACGCCATACGGCCAAGGACATACTGCCAGAGGCATGCCATTGACAATGTGTCGTCCATCATTGGTTTTATTTACATTTCCCCTTTTGTTTGCATATTGACTTTTAGTCCATTTTGAGTTATAGACTTTCCGCCCTTTCACATTTAAAACATCACACACATATATGTATCTATAGGTATACTATATCCACGAGGCACTCCTTGAAAATATACTCCCTGGACCACTTCAGATGAAAAATCAATTTGTTTTCTTCAAAAATATTCACCGTTTTCAATTAGATTAATGAAATTGGAGCAGGCCACTTTTCAGCAAAGAGGGTTTCATTTTTTTTACAAAAAAAAAAAAATGTATGTATATCCTTGCAAGACCATCCAATATGATGGCGGTTTAGATCTAAAAGTCATGTCTGCCCCTTAATCTAAAAATCTAATACTAATTAAATGTCAAAAACAATTTTTGGGGGAAAACCACTACACTATGTAGATATAGCTACATTATCCTGTTGACCATTATTAGGAGTTTTTCATTTGCTAGCCGGAAATGTATTTAATTGAAGAAGGATAATACAATATTTGCTCTAAGGATTTTTTGTAATTGTATTTCTTTTAGTTGTTTTGACAAAATTATTTTTCTTTGTATAGAAGAAGAAGAGGGGCATATACTTAATTGAGTTTTAATGTTATGGAAGATTAAATGAGAATTCCAGAGTTAGGATAACATTGCTGCGAGACATTTTCTTTTATGTTTAAGAAATTATTTTAAATTTGTATACCTATGGTTTTTTTTAGAAAAAAAAATGTGAAAAATAAGAAAAAATTGTAAATGAAAATCAAATAAAAAAAAAATGTGAAAAGTTATGTGAGTGATTTAAAAAAAGTGCCAAATTTTATTGGATATACAAGACATCATGGGAAATTCTTCATCACATGGTGGCGGTGGAAGTAAAAGCAGTCGCAAATGCCGGAGTTTACCCAACTCTCCGGATGTCAGGAGGTAAATTCTTTATTTATCTACAAAACTTATATCAATTATATTAAAAATTTCATTTAAAACACGACAGCTTTTCTTTTTTATTTTTATTTTAGCTTGAATTTTTAAATGTATTTATTTATCAAAATTTAATTTAATGAATAGTGGTTAAAAAAAATTGAACACAAATGCTATATATCGATGTTTGCGATGTTTAATTATTGCGAATTTAAGATTCACACTTTAAAAATAATAAAGTGGCCAAAATATTCCTTCTTAACACAAATATTAAAGAAGAAATAAAAGTGGTTGTAAAATTATGAGAAACAAATTATAGTAAAATAAAGAGTCAAAAATAACAAAGAATTGCATTCAACGAACTTCTATATGTATTTTCTTGTTTATTAGCATAGAATAAAAAAACATTTCATTTACAATAAATTCCATGTAATATTACATCATTGAAGAGGAAGTACCTACCTTACATGATATTCAATCGTGCATTTTATTTTAATAAAGTATTTTATTCTGATGAAAAGTAATGTATGTATGTATTTATATTTAAATTCTGCAGTAGAATTAATGATTTTTTATGAAACAGAAATTATGCGCTAAAAGATATTTACAAGCTTTCGAGACCATATTCATCAAAATTAATAATCCACTATACAAGGTCTTTCAATTTATTACTATCTCGTCATTTTTGATGTAAGGGAAGGGTTCCCAGTTGCCATACAAATGGCGTCCTTACCATTATTACATGAAACTTTTTGAGTCGTCTACCGATTAAAAATTAAAGCGTTTATTACCTTCTTATATCATACAATATAAGTTTGTTGGCTGTTTACTACCAAGGTGATTAACCCTTTAACCGTATTAAGTGAAAAATATGCTTAAAAATACAATCTTTGATAAGAAATATCAATTCGTTGTCTATCTCAAATAAAAAAAAAAAACGATGAAATTTTAGATGTCCCCGACAATAGTTTGAAACTATTGCATTCATTTAATCTGATTTTTATTTGCGAATTTAGGTACTATAAGGCGTGTATCTGTCTGTCTGTCTGTCTGGATGTATCCACACCTGCAGCCTAAATGGTTGGGCCGATTTTCTTCAAACTTGGCATAAACTATTCTTGGTGAAATATTCCCGGTTATTTTTTTATTTTTGACCTAGGTATAAAAATAACGGTACCTACCACATAAGCATAACCGATAATTCTATTTTTCTCGAAAAAAATACGATCAATGTTGATAAAATTTTATATGAGTGATTTGTTGCCAATGGTGATGTCCACCATCTAATTTTTTTTTTTTGAATCAGCTTAGTAACGGTACCTGCCATAGAAACGTTTTTTATTACTCTGACTATCTGTTGAACGGCTTCACTGATTTCAACGAACTTTAATATTCGAAAACTAATGCTAAATTGAAATGAAACTGAAAAAAAAAAATTTGAAAATAAAGGAATTTTTGAAAAAGTTTTTTTTATGTCAAAACCGATAATTCCAATTTTCTCAAAAAAAATACGATCAATTTTGATAAAATTTTATATGAGTGATTTGTTGCCAATATTGATGTCCACCATCTATTTTTTTTAAGAATCAGCTTATTAACGGTACCTGCCATAGAACCGTTTTTTATTTCTCCGACTATCTTTTGAATGGCTTCACCGATTTTAACGAAATTTAATACTCAAAAACTACTGCTAAGCTGAAATGAAACTGCAAAGTTTTTTTTTTTTTGCCAAAACCGATAAATCTAATTTTCTCGAAAAAAAACACTATAAACTTTGACAAAATTTCAAGTAATTATATTTTTATCGAAAACTATATCTTTCATATAAGCCTTTTTTTATTCAATACATTAAACAAGTGTATGGAATAAAAAAAGATTTTTTTAAAAGACAAATATTTCAAAATATAAAATAGTGAAAATCTTCTCTTTATAAAAATGATGGTCAAATTAATTTTCCAGTCGTAAACACGAAAGTAACTTGCCCCAAGAGCAAGTTTGTGCGACCCAGTCGTGCCCTTTATTTCTTATAAATATAACTGATCGAAATCTATAGGTATGCCAAATCTGAATTGTGCAGATCGCATCGTTGGCAACAAATCACTCATGCGAAATTTTATTAAAAGCGATCCTATTTTTTCGAAAAAAAATTGGATATTGAACGTTTACGGTTATATTATATGGCAGACACCGTTGTTTTTTTAAAACTGGAAACAAAAATTTCATTCGTTTTGAGATATCAATCAAAGATGATCTCTATGAAGATAGATAAGATGAAAAAAGTAGGTCTGTCGATTCTGTCTGTCTGTATTCTACCTACAGCTTAAACGGTTAAAAAAAATATCAAACGCTTTTCCCACTCGTTAAAACGATGATAACTTGCCACATGAGCATTTTCGTGAGATCCACATCCAGTCATGCGCTTTATTTAATATTTACTTTTTATTGAAAGTCAAATTTTTAGAAAATTTCTCTGCCTATCCCTAAAATTTTCTTCAACATTGATTTGCACTCAACGTTTTCTTTAATTTATTGAAATGTTCGTGTTGAAATAAAATATTCTAATAAGTCTCAAAATACAAATTATAGATGACTTATAAAGTGCTTCTGCAACATAAAAAATAACGTTATAAAAAAAAAAATACATAAAATATTTCAAAAATCCTTTTGACAAAAAAAAAAACATAAACGTTAGGTACATCTTTTCCAAGTCAATGGAGAGATGTTCTTCTGCCAACAACTTCTCTTTAAGATGACATTTATAACATCCCTGCTGTCACTCTTCGCGCACCTCAAAAACCTGCATTTTTAGTATTTAAAATCTATTTTGAAGTAATTATCTGAATGTTTTATGTTGTTAATAATATGCCTGCGCGCGCTTAGCTCATTTCAAAATTTAGTCCTATTTCGGGAAGCCCATACATATATCATCACACCCCATTCAAAGTGATGTTAACTGTGCAGATGGGCGAATTAGTTGTTTTTGTCTTTCTTAAAAAGAAGTTGAAGGTATGTTTTTTTAGATATCAAAGGAAATACATTCAACATTAATGTGTTAAAGATTCAAATATACATCTGACCTCCGAGATAAACAGATGAGTGCACGTTTGTGCCAAATGATGTGCATTATTGCACATTTCACAGTCCACACACAACCTTATAAAATTTCTTCTGTTTTTTTTATCGAGCGGTGACTAAATCCTCGGAAATCTTGTAATAATGTGTAAATTTAGAATCTGGAATGATGATGGTGAATGCTTCTGGAGAGTTGTAGTGGCATTCGGGAATATGTTGAAGCAATGCCAAAGGATTTGGCAATTTGCCCTTTGATGGAGCTGAGGTTTGTTTTGATGTGAGTAATTTAATTAAAAAAAAAAACACCAAAGTGTTCAACAATGACGTGGTTGTTGAATTTGATGACTAATTACAATTTTTTTTTTGTCAGATGAAAATGTTGCTTCTGTTTGGAATGTGATAAAAATGTCATAAATTATTTTCATATAAATATCTAGTTATATTTCCTCTGGCGTAATTTCTGGGGTGCAGGGAAATAACTTCACTGGAAAATAACTTTACATGGGAAATAACTTTACCACTAGTGGAAAATAATTTCACTTTATTTTTTGTAAAGTTATTTCCCACTTTGGGTGGAAAATAACTTTTCGGTGGGAAATTATTTCACTCTTTTGGGTAACGTTACACTTAAACCCGCACCCACCCAAAATCCTATAGTGGGCCAAGCACCAAGGAGGGTTCTCGTTACCCGCAACAGTTGAGATTGGTATGGATGGGCATGCTGCCCCCTGCAACCCCCCCTTCCTGATTTAGTTATTTCCCACTTTGAGTGGGAAAAAGGTGAAATTATTTCCCAGTAGTGGTGAAGTTATTTTCCATGCAAAATTATTTCCCAGTGAAGTTATTATCCTGCGCCAATATCTGGGAGCCATAAAGCGCCACATTTATTGGAATCCCTCGACGTATGACTTAGTGACCTTTTAATATTTTGGCTTTTCGCAAGATCCCTGATTACGAAATAAACCATGAAAATTAAGTAGCTGATGACGAATATAAAGCAACACTTGCTATTTTAAATCTAATTTTAAGAAATAATTGAAACGTTTTTTGTTCCAGAAAAGTTAGTAGGCCGATTTAGCAATCCACCGCGCTTTTACTATTTAGCTAATTTGAATTTTGCTATCGAGAGTACTTACTATAGGAAAATTCGAATCCACTACTAAAAGCGCGGCGAATAGTTTTCTAGAATCGACCTATAGTTTTTACCAACAGCCATAAATCCATTGGGGAGTACTTCGATAGACCGCAGACTATAATCACTTAACGAATCTCGTATTTTTTTTAATGACGCATTAGAAACTTTGGCATTTTGAAAAATATTGTTCTTGAAAATCTAGCGTAATAAAATTCCCGAATCACAAAATGACTCATTTTTTTCAACAAAACTCTCGCTAAAAACTTCGGTGGACCGAAGACTCGCATTTACAAAATCTTTGTATTATATTTATCAAACTCGCGGGAAAAATGCAATTTACTGCTGACTAACAAAATTTATTCTGCGGCCAATCTTCGCCAGCCTGTTCATCGCCTTTAAATTTTGGGGAAAAGAAATAAAAATCTGACTGCGTGCAGAAAAAAATTGTTTTCCACTGGCAGGTAGACGTAGAATTGTTTCAACCTCAGTAGATATGAAACAGATTTAAGTTCGCACAACAGTGGCACTCAAAATCCAATTTTCAGCAAAATAGTTGAAGTTTCTCGCTAAAAAAAAATTATCGACAACATGTTCAGGGAGTCTTTTACCCCAATAATATCTTTAGCGGCACTTAGATTCCTTGAGACTTCTGCAGCTTTCGTAAGAAGAAGAACAATGACAACCTGTAGCCATACTGAATTTTCCCCCAATTTGCCCTAATATTGTTTTCCATTGCATCAATTAATATATTCATAAGTATAGGTATCAGAATATTTGGTAATAAAGCCGATATATATAATTTGTCATTCTTTTTTTTTTCAATAACATTAGCTTAACATTTCCTTATACCTAGTCATTAATTTTATCATGTTCATTTTAACTGAAATCTTAAACCTCTTACATATGCTTGAAACAAATAATTATGCGTAGTGCCGCAATCTGCCGATCATATCGTATAAATACAAATGTCCATCATTAACACATTTTATTTAAACAAGCTTCTCACAACGCCATACCGATCAGTCTACTCAACACAGAAGTGTTGGTCGATGATCATTATGAATTCATATACTTCAAATAAAAGACCGGTCACCCTTTGCATTGTATGTTATCACTCATAAGAATAACAAACGAAGTCCTTCACTAATCCAAGAACTACACTCTTCATCAGAACTCTACGATAATATGCCTGCCCTTCCGCGTCTGGTGTCATGGTTGACGGAAAAACAAACTGCAACCATATGTTTTGCCGCGAGTTAATTTCAAACCATAAGACCGACTTAATCATAAGTCATTATTTTTGTGAAAACATGCATATGCATACATGCATAACGCTTTTCGTTAGAGAGTGTGCGCGTTTATTGTGCAACAAGATCGGTTTTTTGACATTTGCTGCAGCCCCATAGCCTAGCCAGACATTTAAATGCCCTTTTGTGTGACATCTGTCTATTGCACCACACAACACAATCCATGCAAGTTAAATTGAGCATAAGCTGAAAGCTGATACTTGATCGTCGGTCGCACCATTCGAGGGCACACTGTATGACTTGTAATGAGATTTAGTGAACGATTTATGTTGATATTTTCTTGAGATGACTATTAATGTCGTGACTGTAATAACGAGGCACAGCAGATGAAAGTCATTTCAGCGACCCACATAATGAACAGTTCACAAGAAAAGGAGCTAATTAATGATTTGTTATGCATTTATGGTATTTATGGGTTATGATCCCACGATATAAGGCAACTTGATGTTATGATTATGATAGTATTGTTTATTTTTGGTTCAAGGGACCCTTTACAACAGTCAAATGATCATTATACCAAAATAAAGTTAAGAAGGCAAAGATGTGCGGTAAAAAGATCGCTTAATAGGCAAAAACTCACATAGCCTTGATAGTCCTTATCCAAGTTTTACTATACACGATGTTTTAATGGAATCCTTTTAGCGAGGTGCAACATAGTATCTTTCACGCCAATCCGTATTTAACACAAACCTTTTCGACATGATGTAGGTAGCTTCACACAAAAACCAAAAGAGGCCATAGTGCAAAAATACATATATAGGTATATAAACAAAATAGGTATGTCAATAAAAGAGGCACACTCACAAAACCCCATTCTCCTTGATTTTTTTTTTATAAAATAGCATAACACTCGGTAAAGGAGTGAAGCTTAAAAAAATCCAACAGAATGTTAAAAACTGTGTAAACATGACTTTTTGCTATTTTTGTTTTGCCTGCCACCCATAAATATTGTCGTCGTCTCTGCGAGTAGACATATGTATGTTTTTTTTGTCCACCATCATACACCACTCTAGCTTACCACTCAAGCATCACAGAGACTAAAGAGCACATTATACACCAGGACACCACTAGGAATGCATAATACAGAAGTCTCTCCATTCATCCATTCAGTTATCCAGCAGCATCTCACCTCAATAGCAATTCCATCAGTCAACAAAAACATGACAAAAAAAAAACAAGGATTCTGTAAACAAAACATAAGCTAAAGAGGAGGACATCCTATATAGAAAAGTATAGTGATTGAAAAGAACACAAAAATGTTGATGGCCTTAAGAGTTAAAGGAGGACAGTTTTTTTTATTTTAAGTCTAACACCTACTATACGTCCTACATACATCTTCCCTACGACTCAACACAGTCATGCACTTTGGAGTTAAAAAAAAAAAGAGTTCACTGGCAATTAGGTTGGATAAAATATTAGTAACTCGGATAGGGACAACCTGAAAATGGTCTCCTTTTAACCCCAGGAGTGTTTTTATTTCGTCACACAAAACAGTGAATGATGTTAAAATGTCTAACTGGAAAAAAAACATAACATCCACAGTGGACGACATAAAATTTAAGTCATTTAATTTTTATTTATGAAAAATTTATGTTTTATCAAAAAGATATCGTTGTTTGAGGATATTTCTTTTAAATATTATTCTTCTTCCTCTGTTTTCGACGAATGGGATAACAACTATTCCACTTTACGACTTCGCTGTAGACCTGCTTGTAGGGTTCGTCGTGTTGATCTCAGAATTCGTTAGGGGTGGGTGCAAGTTTGGGTACATGCAGAGTTGTTTATTCAAAAACTTTGCATAGGTATACCCAAACTCGAACCCACCCGAAATCCTATCGTAGGTCCAGGCAAGGGGGTTGCAGGGGGGAAGCATTCCCCGCACACTTACCTTATTTTTCACAGAAGATGGCAAATTTTCTAGCGCCACTTCATTCACTTACGGTTATTGATGTCATCATCACAAGATTCTGTGGTATTCATCGTTAATTTAAACTTTTCGTACTTGGAAAGCACTATTCTGTTCAAAAAAGACAGTGAATGCAAAAGTGAACTAACCCACATTGTTTTTCAATTTTGCTCTTGCAGCTTCAAATAGGTGTAAATAATAGTCCTGAGTGGATCACGAAATGTAGGCAGCATAAGAACTCTGTCTTTTAGATGCTTATTCGATACCCATTTCCCTGAACAACATCAAGTTCTCGATGCAAGGATGAAGGAGATTCGCTAATGGGGGCTTTATCTTCAGCAAATAAAAGAAGAATTCACTTTGGAGATTTACCAAAAACAAAGCCGCACTGGTCTTCAGATAGCAGTATTATTTTTCGTAAACGACCATCCAATACCCGCTTAACGATATTCGTGGTGTGTGGCATTAGCTTGATTGAACGGAATCTATCGCAGTTTAAGTGTATCACCCTTCTTTTGTAAATTAGAAGATGGTAACTTTCTCTACACTGATTAGGCATTTGGTGGCCACAAATATGTTTGGAGATGAGAACCGTGAGCCTTCTCCATGTGATGTCTGCCATCTCTTTTTTTAGAAATCATAGTGTATCTCGTCTCATCGTCTGACTCAATCGGTTTTCCCTTTTTGTAGTTTTTCACAAGTAATTGGCCTTTAGCATTTTATAAATTTAGGTAAACAAATCTCCTGACCATTTCTCCTTCGCCTTTTTTAATGTTAAAAGGTCGCAGTTGCTAACAGTCTTGGTCATGGTTTGCATCAGCAGCCGTTGCAGATATTTTCTTCTTCGCCTTTTTTAAAGTTAAAAGTCATGGTTTGCATCAGCAGCCGTTGCAGATATTTCTGGCAACTTGCAATACATGGTCTCCGTACTCTCTGCTTGGAAACACTTCATCTTTGATTCTTTTTTGGTCTGTATAGTATTTCAAGGCATTCTTTTTTTCCTAGACATCACTGCTTTGGCTTCATTACTTCACCACCATCTCGTCTATGGTCAATGGTAGTGTCCTTTTGCAGAACCTAGCATTGATGTCGCTTCCTGAAGGCAAGTTCAAGTTTTCTCGTTGCGAGGAATTCCACATATATATTTCTTACATCACATACACCACCCTTTTCATTTTCATATTGATTGTTTGGCACAGAACATTTGTCATGTTAAAGACAAATGCTTCGCCCTTCGCTTTGTCAGGATTATAACATTTGATTCTTCCAGGTCCCTGTTTTTTGTTTCTCTTTCTCGTCTCCATAAAAAAAAATCTGTCAAAAATTTCTCTTTAAAATATAATTTGAATATGAATATCAAAATTAAGGATCAGATTTTCAGATCGATTTAACTCAGCAACGAAAAATTGAACCAAAGTGAAGTCTAAAAATGTATAGCTTTGCAATCAAGAAATGTTTTTCTTAAATTATTTTTGATGTTGAATCCATGCTTTGACTTGCCCAGCTAGAATTCCGTAAACATTTACATAGCTATATGTAAAAAATTCCTTCATAAAAGATGAAGTAGTGCATTTTCAATCAGGTCAGTAAGAAACTATAGAAACGAAGTACTTGCCGGAAAACACTCGTCCCGATAATTCAAAAGTAAAATTATTATAGCAGAATCACCTTTAGGCATAGACCGGTCTCTCTTGACATAATAGCCGCATTTTATTATCCCCTCTGATCTGATCCAGATTAGATTTGCATCGCGAAATACATGCATACAAAAACAAGAAAAGATCCAGCGTTGCTTCTAGATTTTGCGAAATTCCAATCTGAGATAATAAAGTACGGCTAATATCAAAAACGATATTACAGAAAATCTAGTCAAGGAAATTGTTTTTCACATAAAATTTAATAAAGTTGACTCCAATACCGATACAGTTAAGAATAATATTACCATTCTTCAAGAAACGTTTCCACTTTCCAGAGCAAATAATCTAAAAAAATTGAGACATAGATTGATCGATTCATTTGACAACACCTTAAAAATTAAATTTATTGCAAAAAACTTAAAACATTTTTAATGATTGATTAAATGATGTTTTAATAAATCATACTTCATTGACGAATAAAAAATATTTTTTTTTAAATTTCATGATATTTCAAGTTGTTGCAATAGGTTTTGACGAGATTTCAAATGATTGCAAATAAAAATGATCAGGTACATTTTACTCGCGGAACACCTCGGTTTTTTCATCATATTCTCGAAGAAAAACGTGGGTTTATTTTTGATTATTCAGATACAATTTCTGAGTACCTGTACAAGAATTCAGGTGGTGCTTTCATATATTTGGGACTTATTCGGGGTTGCTTCTAAGTCGCACTACAAATACAGATCCTGGCAAACTCGATTCCCAAAGTGTAAACATCCAAAAATTAGAACGTTTGGAAATCTAGACAGATAAATGAACGGACTGGGTAAACTACTCTCTACAAAAACCAAAAATATAATCGTTGATCTATTTTTATTTCTCGTACTGTCATTAAAGACTCTTCCACCTGCATGCTGAATGCAACCCAAAGAAAAAAAGAACTCCTACACATTAATATGATGCTCAATGCTCAGTGAACATTGACTAGTGAGTGACTTATTTGCTTTTCAAGTTTTTTTTTTGTTTTTTTTTTTTTATTTGCAACTGGGGAAAAGTAAAGATGTCGGAATATTGTTGTTCCCAATTCTGTTGGTAGGAGTCACCATAAGTTTCCATTTAGTTTTGTTTTGAGTATGCAAAAAAAAAATTTAAAGACTTTAGGTAGTTGGTTGAAAAAGTACTGAAGTAGGTTTACAGCACGTATATATTTACGAGAACGGGATACATTTTCTTGTTCCCGGTAGTCGGTCTACACTCGAGTTTTTTTTTCCTTTATTTTCGTTTCGCAGGATGTGTGAATAGAAGTTGTGCTTACGCATTTATGATTCCTCATTCCTCGCATCAGAGGATTTCCCAGTAAAGGTTCAGTTTGTTGGGTTATTATTACTAGAAGTCTACTTAAGTTGGTTAGTTTCTTTCATTTTCATATTTGTTGTTGATGTTGTTTTTCTCTTTATACTCTTGTTTCTTCTTTGCTTCCACTGTATGTTATATTTTATAGCATCTTTCAATGAGTATGTGGTAAAAAGTCATTGACGTTGATGAGAATTCTTTTGACGACCGACTGCGACGACGACGACGACGTCAACATCATCGTCAGTCGTTTCTAATAATGATTTTACAAAAAAATAGCATTTCATTTAACAAGCTGAATGTTATATTTGAGACAGAAGTTGAAAGGAGGTTGTTGACATCTTGAAATTGTAATCGATTGAAAAATGTTATCGATGTGTCTTAGCATTCTTTTGATCTTTTTTGAATTATTAAGTGATGTTGGTATATATACATACGAATTAAAAAGGAATTGTTTATGTTGTAGATACTTTTTTTTTTAGGGAGTTTGTATGCAAAACAACATATAAAAAATTAAGGAAACTTTTATATATTTATTTGACACAGAGTTTTAGACTCAATCTTATAAATGATGAAAAAAATAAACCCAAAGAAAATTCTGTAATTTTTATAAAAAGTTTTAGTGAAATCATTATTCGCTTTGGTTAAAGTCAATGTTGACTAGGGTGTCCATCAGGCGTTTTTGAAAAAAGAGAAAACAGAAACAATAATAGCGACAAAGAAGAGACCATTCAAATTTTGTTTAATTGGACCTCCTTACTTCATATCTTTCATAAATCATTCCGTCATTAACTGGTAATCTGAAAAAAAAACCATCAAGGTAAAAAAACCATCAAGGTAAAATAAAACAAAATTACTTGGATAATTTCGTTGAACGTATTTTAAAAAAATGACGGCTTTTCTGGAAGAAATTTCAACATAACATTTTCATTTCAACATGACATTTTGTAATATTCTTAGGTAGGAACATACAAAATTCTGTTCATTGAAAAAGAGACATAAAAGAAGACACAAATTAAAAAGAGAACAAAAAAAGATCCTGCTGAAATAAGAGAGTGTAAAAAAGATCTGGATAAAAAAAGAGAACATGTTCTCTTTAAAAAAGATGCTCTGGTAACCCTAATGTTGACTCAAGTCCATTCATCATTTCCAGATTGAGTTTTTTTTTTTTTTTTGTATATTCAGTTTTTATATTTCAATTTTCTTATAACTACTTACTTGCTAGACAAAAACCTTAACAACTAGCTTACATATTAACTTAACTAACTTACTGGCCCTATGCGAGCGCTCTAAATTATACCATAACCAACTTAAAATTATTGCCTTTCGACGTACCTAGCTTAAATATTATCAAAATTCATTTATTACTTAAAAATAAGAAAATTAGGAAAAAACTTATTACATGTATCATTTTTTTATTTTTTAGACCATTTTAACGTGCAGGTGCAAATGTTATGCTAAGTACAAAAATGTCAAACACTGCAGAGAGTATAAACCCAGTTAAACGGAATAATAATTGAATTCACTTAAAATATTTGAAACAAATTTTAAATGCAAGTGAATTATGTTTTCGACGATTAGAAAAATGGCCCACTTTGTTCTTCAACACTTTTACGCAATTTTTCGTATAGTTTCACTTTAAACGTCAAATTAAACGTTTAGTATTAAACAGTAATTATTTACCTATACATTTTGTAATTTAACAAAACAAAAATTGTAGTTTAAACTCTGACTGTATACTAGGGGTAAGAAATGTTCATCCCAACTACTTATAATCTATCAAGCTGCCCGTTTTAGTCCAAGTTTTTTTCTTAGAACAGGCCTAATTTCTTGTCAAATTTGTAAATCATATTATGTATATTGGATAAACGTTTTCAGCTGATATTTTCAATTGTATAGTCAAGCGAAAAAATTTGCTTAAAGACGATTTTTATTAGATTATTTTTTTCGGCACTTTGAAATGTTCTTTTGTTTTGAGTGATTTCCCCTACCAATAATTGGTCATTCACTGCTGGGTGACATATAAGAAGTGCTCTGACGAAATTTCAACTGTTCTAATGTAAAATTTTAAACTAAAATCAGTTGCTATAATATAAACTGTAGTAACTTCATACAGCGATGTTCAGGGTTGCCACACGTCAATTTCTGTCGCATGAAATTTCTGTTGTAAACTTTGGTAAAAGTAGGGGACAAAAAAATAAGAGAAGTGGTACTGCTTTTAGTTAAAAAAAAAGAAATAAGTAGAGTAAAGTCAGTAGAAGAAGAACAGAAGTTGAAAATAAGTAGTAGAAAAGTAGCAAGAAAGTAGTAAGCAGAAAGAAGTTTTAAAAAAATAATAAAGAAATAGTCGAAAAAGTTGTGCTCCGTGGCTTAGTGGTTAGTGTGTCGGAATACAACGCTGGTGGTCTGAGTTCGAGCCCTGAATGCACCTAATGTTTTGTTTTTGTTTTATTTATTTAAGAATAGTAGAAAAAGTAGAAAAGTACTATAGAAGAACTAGAAAAGGAATAGGAAAGTAGAGAAGTATTAGAGAAGTACTAGAAAAGAAGTAGGAAATAAGTAGCAGAAAAGTTGTGAAAAAAAAAGGAATTTACAGAAAAGTAGCAATTATGTAAAGAAATAGAGGAAGTAGCAGAATGGTTAGAGTTAAGTAAAATTCGACAAATTAATAAAAAAAAAACTAAACAAAATTAGTACAATTAGAGTAGAGAATCTGTGAAAGTAGTTAAAAATTAATTAAAGTGGTAGAAAATTTGTAATAATAACAGAAATATAGTAGAAATTGTAGAAAAGTATCAGATACCTTAGAAGCTGTAGACATAGACAAGAGAAATACTTAGGTCCAAGACAGTTCAAAATGTGTAATGGTATCCCTGTGCATTGAAAACGAAAACGAAAGATGCCGCAGTTTTCAAACATGGTATTTTGTACGATTTCAATAGAATTTTATAATGAAATAAAGGAGTTTTTGCTCTTTTGATTTCTCAAAATGTGCTGGTTTACTCTCTAAGAGAACGTTCCGCGTATCTAGGTAATTCTCTTATCTATGGCAGAAACCAACATAGTAGAAAAGTAGTTGAAGTTTTTTTTAATAAGCAGAAGCAATTACATATTATGGGGCCTTGTTAGAAGCAGTATAAGTGGAAATTAAGTAGAAAAGTATTAAAAAAGTAGTAGAAGAATATATCGATGACTTACTTCACAAATGTGTTAAGTGCACAAAATTTGATTTAGTAGGATAGCGCTTTAAAGTTTTGAAGTTCCATAAGGCTGGTTTCACACTTATGGGGTTTTATTAGACTTGGTCGCTATTAGGTTTCTATTCGCCTCTGCCTCATCAGTGTGAACAGATGAAAACGACCTAATACGAACCCAATAGACACCTAATTACAACCCCATAGCACAAAATGCTCCCGCGACACCAATTAGTTTTATCGGGTTCCTATTGGATCTCTATTGGACTCTATAGGGCACACAAAGTATTGAGAGCGTTCAAGCACTTGCGAGGTTCTTATTTGGTACGCTTTCCTTTTTTCATGTTTAATTAAGTTTTTTGTTTTTCTTTCTCTAGTTAAAAGTGGTTCGCCAAATACAGACCTAATACAAACCCCATGTGTGTGAAGGAAACAGCAAAAGTCCCAATAGCGACCCAATAGCGACCCAATAGCGACCTAACCTAATGAAACCTCATAAGTGTGAATGTGAAACAAGCATAAGGCTGTGGGTGTAAGGACAACTTTAAATCCATTTTACAGCGTGTGTTCGCTCAAAATAGATTATTTTAATATGCCAAAAGAAAGACTTATGGTAAAATTAACTCATTTTCGAAAAAAAAAATGCACTTAACACATTTTTGCACTAAGCCATCGATATGTGGGTATATTATTTGGATGACTGCGATGGATTACCGTTACCACAGTTCAATTGTATTAGTTTGTTTGTTTTTTTTTTTAAATACGTATACCAAACTAAAAATATAGCTAATCCCGTATTGATAGACTTTAAAAGTTTCAACTTCTCTATATCATTAGACCGTCACGATCGTCTGATTGATATCTTGAGTTTGGCTATTTTAACGCATTATTTGCCTTTATAATTTCAAAGTTATTTCTTCCCATGTCGTTCTTCAACTTCGCATTGTGTTATCCTCGGTTTTCATATTTTTAACCAAAACAAAACGATTCCTTTATTTGCATTGACATTTTCGTATAGACATCAGTCTCCTCATAATCCCTGTGCATCTCACATTACATTAGTTGTGATGTTCGCGTTCGTCTCTAAATGCTTTGCCTATCATCGTCTCCTTAGATCAAGAGTTTTATCTTCCACTTGATTAGCATTATAATAGCTTTGTATTATGCAACCACACATCAGAGTTCTCTGAATGACATCTTTTCCATCCATCCAATCCAAACTCAAAAAGAGTCAACCAGCCAAACCATCAGATGAGTGATTTCCTGAAGGTGCAAATTGATTTTTGAATGAATGACAGGAAAGTATACTCGAAAGAGACACATGTTCTCCTTTCAAAATGTGCAATTAAATTAACCGAACCATATGTGTGGCAACGGGAACCGCATGTCGTCGTACTCGTAACGGTAATTGGTTTTTAATTTCCTTTGTTTTTTTTATTTTTTGTTTTTGTTGTGGATACAAAATGTGCAACACATATTGCCGTATTTAATCAATTAGTTTCCCAAACTCAATATAGTCTTTTGCCAATAAATTCACAATCAATAAAACACAATTATCAAAAAAAAAAAAAAAAAAACAAAAAAAAAGATAAAACCTCAAAGAGTACATCAACCAGCACTTAAACTTTATACGGACTTTCTTCCCCAAATGGTTGGAATGGAGATTCAAGACACAACAGAGTTCCTTGTGAAGTGCCCCTTTGGGAGGATTCGTCACTGGTATTGTTTAAGTACTCCGATGGTTTCTCTTTTTTTTTTTCTTGAATTTTATTGAAGGCGATAAACGACGAGATAAGAATAAATTTTCACAATAATTTGCAATTGAATTCGATAAATTTTCGTTCGAGGACACGAAAACTACCCAAAGGAGAAGAGGCTATCATCAGAATTGCAAAGCCGCCTTCATCGATTGGGAGGGTATTGCGAGTATGTGCGGGGACATGACTACCGTTGGCACAGTAGGCGGATGAAGTTACTGATATGAGTGCTCCTGCTACTGCACGAGAGGTGGCCTGTGGGACTCAACATCACCATCAACTGAAGTACTTTTGTTTTATCATTATTTCATTTTTTTTTTTTGTATTTTGATGTTTTAAAATTAACAGGGTGTAGTAAGGTTAATTAAAAAATAAAATGACAAACTTTGCTGTTTTTATTCTGTTTTTTTCGGAACATAAAATATGAGTGGGAGAATTTTGTGATAAGTTGTCGGGATTTTTTTTATAGGACAAATAAATTGGCTTTTTATATCACTCTTGTTGATCGTAAATATGCATAATTAAATTCGAGTTAAAGTTGTAAACATTTTACCAACCTTCCAATGTCAAAGTGGAAGTTTTTTTTTTTCTGTTTACATTTTTTTTTTGAAACATTTTATGTGAGTGGGTTAAAACAGCAGAGATGCCAGACAGAGGTGATTACCCACGCATAAAATTCAAAACGCTTAAGTAAAGCTGTATAGGTGTGCTTGAGAGTATTTTTTATTGCATTTGAAGTTTTATATCCTTGCGGATATAAGGTTAAATATGCATTGTGCATTTTCTAAAAGGTTTATAAGAAACAAAGAATAATGCTTTTTTTATGCAGTTTTAAACTAATTTATGTTTATCTCCATGCTCTTAAATTATTTTTAAAATGATATAAATTTTACAACTTCCTTAGTCTTTAGAAAGTGATGTCTAATCAAAATTATATGCATGCATTATTTTTATTGATACATGCAAAAGATGTGTAATTTTATATTTTTTACAAACGTCACGTCAATCTTTTTTAACTTTAAACTTTGTTGTGCGTGTTTCCTTCTGGCATCACATACTTCCGCTAACTTTTTTTTACTTTGGAAAGTGAAATGATGCCATATGAAAATGATACACAAAATATGTGAGATGATGCAGAATTCTAGAAACATAGAAATGTATTTCAAACAACTTGTCCGCCAGTTCTAATTAGATCTTCAATGTCGAACACCAATCGAGAACTTTTAATACCTGGTAAGCGTTAGACCAAGTTAAATAGTCTTCCACTTCTGTGAACTCAAACTATGATAAAGTAGTCAAGTCACTTTATAGTATACTAAAAAAAGGGTCAAACGTGTCACAAATTTATTACAAGTAAAAACCACTTGCAAAATTTTTCTTTTTGTGAATAAAAATGGGGAAAAAATAGTCTGCTGTTTTTTTTTTGCAATCATATCTAATACAAATAAATTAGTACGTCATCTTTAAATTAGCAACAAAAAATATTTTTTGTGGTTGCCACTTTTTTAAATTGTTGAAAAATTTAATATTTTTTATTCGGTTATTTGCATCGCAGTTACAATTCTATAGAAATGAGTTTCATGTATTCCCAGAACCCATAGAAAGGTTATATCAAAGAATCAGATATTTAAAACCTTAATTGTTTACTCTATGATTTTTAATTGTTTCAGGAGGTTTCAGGCATCGTTCCTTTAATCCAGATCAAACTATACTTTTTGAAATAAGAATTGAATTTACAACAAAAAATATTAATATATGAAGGAGAATACGAATTTCATATGTTGAATTGTTGAGAGCATAAAGCTAATAGATGGTGCCAATTGTAATCTATTTTTTTGTAGGAGAAACTTCTTCAAAAAGTCATGGGTTTTTCTTATTATATATCAGCAATTAGTTACACTAGTAGATTAGTTACAGTACACTCTAGTAGAGTCTAGAGATAGTAGAACACAAGTATATATACTTATATTTTATTTGTTCTTTAAGGCCATGTAAGTTCTAATAAACTATCAGGTCAAGAAATATATTGAAATACGAAAGCAATAGGTCCAATGGCAACTGGACACAATATTCAAATCGTTTTGGAAGAAGTAAAATTAAATCGCTTGATGTTTAAAAGCATTTGATAGAGTTATTTATCAAACTCTTTTATCGAAAATACATTCTTTCGGTGTTGGTAAATCTTTTATTTGTTGGATAAGAATTTACCTTTCGGACCTTTCAAAACTTTCAAACCTACCAGGTATAAATCAGAACTCTGATGCTATCGCCAAAAATAGAGTAAGTGCTAGTCCGAAAAGCCAGTTAGTTCTAAAGGCAAGTTCCAAAGACTTCAAAAGTGAAAGTTGAAATAGAGATATTGCTTGGTTTGTTAGAGCCAACTGGTGCTGTTGAGAAAAGTGGTAAAATCATTTTGTTCGACAGCACGTTTAGGTTGTCGAGAAACATGCTACCGAATGCCTGAAGGCGAGACCTAGCCAGGGCCGTACAGTAGCAGATGAAATGCTTAATAGTTTCCTTCTCTAGCGGATTTCTACAACTACGGCAGTAGCTATTATTGAAAGGTAAGCGCAGTTTAGCTGAATGTTCGCCTATTGGCCAATGGCCAGTGACGATTGCAACGATTCTTCAAAACAAATACTATTGGATGGCTCCGTTTTGTGATCGACTCTTCTTCTCCAGTAGTTAAAAAATTAAGAAATAAGTAAAGTAAAGCTAGAAGAAGAAGAACAGAAGTTGGAAATATAAGTAGTAGAAAAGCGAGCAGAATAGTGGTAAGCAAAAAGAAGATATAAAAATAAGTAGCGAAATAGTAGAAAAAGTTGTGCCCAGTGGGGTACTGAAGGTCTGGGTTCGAGTCCTGAATACAGAGAATTTTGTATCCTCTTGCGAGGAAATGACAAATCCTCCAAGCGTATCATTGTCATAAAAAGTGTATCTCACCTTAGTAGTTCGGGTTCGACGAAAAATTGTAGGTCCCCTCCAAACCTGTAGAACTAACAACGAACACAAAAGGATTGGTTGACAGTATAAAGGTTGAACTATAATGCGCATGAGATAGCATGACCTATACTGTCAAAATTAAACGAACTGTTTTGTCATGTTTATACAAACATGATGAATGCACATAATGAACATGTAAAACATGTGAAAAACACTTTTTTTCGTATTGTCAAATGCCCACAACTGTCAAATTAACATAATATGTAATAGCCATTAAAGTACTTAATATGGACCGCCAGTAGGTTGAAATTTCTATACAAACGGAGAAAAAAAGATGTTCCAGCTAAAAGCATACTAAAACCGCCATCATCTAGTAGTGTTATATAGAAGCGTCCGGCATCGTCCCGAAAGCTTCTGAAACCATTCTCCTAGAAAGAAGAGGAACTTCAATTCAGAATCAAAACCAGAAGCATTCACACATTTATGGTTTTAAACTTCAAAACACCTTCATCTGTCATTTTTCGATTTGCGCATTAATAATATTACAAAAAATTTATTGAAATTTGACGAACACTAAAAAGTGTAGGAAAAAACACAAAGTTTATAAAGTGAAAAAAATAATAAATAGTTTAAAGAATATATTCAATGCAATTTTCAACTATTTGTATTCGAATGCTCAAAAAGTAGATACAAATTTGCCTTCATGTTTACCACTACAATGAAAAATATATTTCAGAATCGAATCAGCTGTATTTGCTTGTTCGCTTGGAATCCTGCATCGGTATGTACCGTGGTGTAAGTGCATACATTTATTTATTGACAGCACTGTCTAATAAATTGAAAATAAAAAAACGAGTAGAATTTATTTGTTATAAAACTGCATGGGTACATCCATCCGCACCTTGAGTGCAGTTCCCACGTTCAGCTGTTCCTTTAAATATTTGGATATTTTATTATTGAATTGTAAGTTAAATTTTCATGTATGATTTGTATAGATGACATTATTGACGATGTACATATATTATTTTTCAATAAGGGCCTGAGGAAGAGCGTATTAATGATCGAAACGTTGCAAACCATTTAACACCTAGTTTTATTGACCTGGAGCCTGCTTAAACACAATTTTAGTTGTTCCTTTAATCTATTTTGAGTTTTTTTAAATAATCCATCAGAAAAGATCTTAAAAATTGATAAACTAGAGCTATAAAAAATAACGGAAACATCTAAAACATCGTAATGTTTATTGCCTCTCTTAACTTACTTACTGTACTTTTCTTTACAAAGATTGTTTTAAAGAAAAGCCAATTGCATTCCTTACCTGAAACAATTCAACCAAGAAATGCTCATCAATTTACTCTAGTCCTTACTAGATCCTTACTTCGGACTTAAAGGGAATTCTTTCTTAAACCGCGCCACTTGAATGTAAAATGCCTAATTTGGGTCAATTATTCCCTCATATTGTGTTGCTCATGAGTCATGTCATTCAAAACCAGATATCGATGATCTCCTCATCTATACTTGGATTTTCCTAAAAGCTCGCACTGTGATATATCATTTTAAGGGTATTTATATTCCTTGAGTACGCACATGTGAAAAAAAAATTAATAAAATGGTTTCAGTCTTCCCACCTTCTTCTGAATTGTTTTTCTAGCTTTTGAGTTTTGACCCAGGTCGCGGAACTATTCAGTTAGCTTTTCTAACTTGTCAAACAAAATCTTACGATTCTTTCTAATGATTGCATGTCAGCATTTTCAGATTTTATTTTTTTGTTTGTTTTATGTATAGTTTTTGAATTGAACCACCCTGTAAAAAGAAATTTTTAAAGATAAAACAAAAATAAATAAATGCTCATACAGAAGCACTTATGATTTTTTTTCACCTATCTCACTAGACAGTGACTCCCGACAATATTGTGATAGTGGGATGTGTAAAAGCGGAATTGAATATAAATTATGCTAATTGAGTATTGGGTAGCCACTGGCAATGATTTTTTTTTTATTAACAGTGATTTTTTTTAATTGTTTTTCGGTTTACTTTATTTTTCGATTTCCAATCAATAGAACTGTTTCGAATATTTTATGCCTGAAAGTGGCGTTGGCTTGCAATATTTATTGTTTTTTTTTTCAGATTCTTTTATTGATGGAATTTATGGCAAATGCAACTTAGAAAAGATTGATTAGCAATAAATTGTCTAGAGTATGTGTCATAAAGATATGCAAGAAGGATCAGTCATTGGGAGGGGCTTTTTCAGACAAAAAAAGTTGTCTATGACTTGAGTTTTTTTATTTTTTTATTTATCAAAGACAAAGACCACCTTTAATGCAAGAATGTAGAATTATGAAGTATTTGAAAGACAATGCCTTTTTATTATTTGCATAATAATTCTATCTGAAAAATAATTCCACGTATTTTTAATAGCAAATAATAGATACAAACTATTCTTTCAGGACAAAAATCTATATGTTTTGTTTAAATAAGAAATGTAGTTGGGTAAACATACTTACATATTTTTCTTGTAGGAAGTTTTCCGAGGTTCAAAGTTTGTTTGATGTTTGCTAACACCTTTCATGGTAAATATCGCATTTTAAACTTTTCAAAGTTACAAATACCACAGCTTTTAAAAAACTTTTTCATAAGTCCGTGTCACCTTCTTATCGGTAAAGTCAACAGCAGTTTCTCATGACCAGTATAAACAGCAAAATATTTATCAAGCGTTCAAGACTGGTCCTTTAAATAATATAAAACCGTCAGCGATAGCAACAAAAAACTTCCTTCAACACTTCAAGTATTTTTCAAACTTTTCACTGTCAGTTTCTTGGCAACGATACGACCGACGCGACGCGACTCCTGTCCTTAGGGTTACTTCTGGAAGAAAGTATCAGTTCCAACAAAAAAAACTACATTCTGCCATGAATCCTCTTGTAATTTAATACATGTTGAAAAATATGCATTTATGCTGACTGAAAGGCGATTTTTAATGGAATGTAGTTGTTATGACGATGAGAGTTGAAGAAAGGACTCCAAGCGTTTTATCCTTAACGACATTAAACTTCTTAAACTTGTTTAGAGGATAAAACACTAAGGATCAACTTTACACGCATATAGGAGACGACGACGACAGTATAATAATGAAACAGATATATAAATTGAGTTGGAATAAATCAATTTCAATTGTACATATCTAGGATGTTTTCCTGTTTTGTTTGAGATTGAGAATCTTTTGTGGCGTGTGAAAATTCAATTATAGAATATACAACAATATATTGTGCAGGTGTAAAGTATTTGCAATTAAAATGTTAAAGGATTTTGTTATGTTACTTTAGCAACCAGACACGATTAATAAATAGACAACAGACAGAAGGATGTCAGAAGAAAAGGAACTTCTGTTGTTCTCTGTCTGCTGTGTTTTTTTTTTATTATTTGTTGTATGTATTTCGTTTAGTCTGGCTGGATGTAAAAAAAAACTCCAACTGTATAAAGAAAATTAATAAAACTTTATAAGAATTGAAATGAGTTTGTAACAACATAACTGATATTTTTTCTTTATTTTTATTTATCTTTACAGACAAATTCCGACTGCTTATGGAAAAGGAAATGGAGGTACGGCAATACCATTGCCAGCTACAGTTTTGGTTCAAAGACGATGTCCACCAGATAAAGTTCGACCATTACCACCGACACCAAATCATACACCAAGTAAGTTGTTACTTATTAATTTTTGAAAATGACGATCAAGAATTTAAATTAGAAAATCTAAATCCGTATAGAAGATGCTCATAGTAGTGGATATCAGTAATTCTAATTATTGAGTCTTTTTTTTTTGTCGAAAATTCCTTATTATAAAACGCTCAGACCGATTTTGACGGGATTTTAACTGAAAGATGGCTGATGTTGTAAGGAGTGACTTATTTATTTTTGGATCGATTTGACAGACCTTAAAACAATTTAATAAAAATAAAAATTTGGCAACATTTTGGCTTGATAGAATTATAATTAATATCGTTACCCTTTCAAAAACGATGTTACCTCTCTTATTTGTTTTGCGGCAGCAACGAGCAATACATTTTGTTTTGTAGATTTTAGTCAAATAGCAATATTGTTTCGATCTTGCCATTATCATGAAAGTTCTTGCTGAATTCGATGCTGAGGCTCCCTGAAATAATGCCATTTCTTAGTTGCATTAAAATGTAGGTTTGTGATAATGGCTTATACTTAGCTTATGAAAAATGTTACATGGGATCACTTTTTAACAACGTGATTTGTGGCCTAAAATTTTAAAATAAAACTGGAAAAATATATTTTTCTGGTCTTATTTCCAAATAATATTTGAATACTAGGCCAAAAGCATATACTTTTCTGGTCCATTTTTACTTTTTGGCAATTTTTCAAAAAATTTGGCGTAATTTCCATGAATAATGGCGAATTTTCCTTTTAAAAATTTGGTTGTTTTTTTCCAAAATGATTACGCCAAAATATTTGGGCTCTTTTTCCAAAACAAATTTTGGTGGAATTTCTGATGCGTAATTTCAGGGAGCCGATGCTGACAAAGAAAATTAAAGCAGACTTTTCGTTCAGTAATTTGGCCAAAACTTGAAATGTGTCACCTTCTTTTTGAAACCATGCATCTCTTCTTTCGATTTGAGACCAAACAAAAACGGCCAACATTTGGATAAAGCGATAAGATATGAGAATCGATCTGATAATTGATACCGCCAGACCAAATAGCGAACCATTCTGTCCTATCTTTCTATAACTTCTAACTATTTTCTTGCAACCTGTTGCATTTAAAAAGCCTTACAGACACATATGTAGTTAAAATATTATTATTATTATTATTATTATTATAAGTGTCGTCGATTTTTTTATTCGCCAGTAATAGTGATGCGAATGCGCAAAAAAATTCGATGTATTTGATGCCCGACTTTCGAAATTTAGGTAAAATTTATTTACCTAAATTTCGAAAGTCGGGCATCAAATACATCGAAATATTTTGCGCATTCGCATCACTATTACTGGCGAATAAAAAAATCGACGATACTTATAATAATCGGCGCTACGGAGACGGAGCGTACTTTAAACAAAACTTATCCAAAACTTGACGAAACAGAACTCGAAAAAAAATTACGGTTCCCGTGGTATAGATTTGTTCCCTTTTTCCCAAAACAAAGGCTCGGCATGAGTAACTTAATCACGCCAGAACGGCTACGGAAATTTGGCACAGAGATAGATTATAATAGTCTGGATTAACACATATGCTACTTTTTATCCAGAAAAAATTTACGGTTCCAGTGGGATACATTTTTTTATGTTTTTCACAGAGTAAATGATCACTGTAGAACGGCTGAACACATCTAAATGAAATTCGGCAGAGTCTTACTTATAATAATCTTATCTTACTAATATTACAAATGTGAATGTTTGGATGTATGTTTATTCCTTCATAACGCCTGAACGGCTGAACGGATCTGGATGAAATTCGGCACAGAGATCGCTCATAGTCTAGAACAGCACCTAGGCTAATATATATCTCGAAAAAAATACGGTTCCCGTGGAATAGATTTGTTCTCTTTTTCACATAGCAAAGGCTCGACATGATTTTATGCATAATGACAGTTTATGGGTCTAAAATGAAATAGGCTTCATTTTATTACTAAAAAATGCGCTATTTCTATTGGGTAGCATTACAATTGTATCCTATACAGCAACAGTGATTGTTACTCGAATCACGCCAGAACGGCTAAACGGATCTGAATGAAATTCGGCACAGAGATAGATTATAACCTGGAATAGCATATAGGCTCCTTTTTAAACAAATATAGTTTTTTTTTTCAAAAAAAAAAACCCGAAAAAGGAAATTGGATGTGCAATTTTGTAATAGAACTAAAAAAGTGAAGTAAGTTACATGTATTTTTGTGGGCTTATATGTACGTTTAATTGTAAATTTTGTTTTTTTTTTATTGATTGGTAGTCCTTTTTTTAAATGCCCGGAAAAAACGAATCTTTCCCAGAGCAGTAAAAACGCGCGGGCTATGAAAGTATTTAGAATTCTAGAAAATACATGCGACAGGTTGCTTCTAGATAAGACTAATTTTTTATCACTGAAAAATTAACGGTTTCTTTAGAAGAGGCTTAAATGTGAAATGTTTAATAACTGAAAGATTCGTTTGTGCGGATTTTACACCCCCAACGACACATGTAAATGGATAGTAGGTAGATGGATTGGGCACCGGATTAAAACAAAGGGTATTTTTATCCCTGAAAAGTTACGGTTCCTGTGGGAGAGTCTTTAATGAAAAAAAAACTCCACTTACATGAGGTTATTCCGACGCGCCGTTGCAACGCACGGGTACCTGGTAGTAGGTTATATCTTATATGTATACAGTTTAACAAAATCCTATATATGGCTTTTTCTAGATGTGCTGAGAAACTTTCTGTCCATAAATAAGTAAGATTTAAAAAGAGTTAGATAATAATCCATTTAAACGTTTAACCTTATTTTTAAAGATAACTTTTCTTGTTCATCCAATATGTATAAAAATATTTTCTTTCAACAAAAACTGCTTCCGAATTTGTAAAAAAAAAAACAGTCATGCACCAAAAAAAAAAACTGGCACACCAAAAGGATTCCCGAAAAACATTCAAATGTCCCAGACACATTCAGGCAAAATATATATCATGCTATATCAATGTAGCTTTTAAAATTCAGCTCTGACTCACGTCACGGGCACGAAAAATGCGACCGACAAACCAGGAAGAGAGCTTCTTTCGTCCCGGTTGTCTTTAGATCCATGGCGCTTTTAATATATTAATTTATTCACACAATATAAAATATATAAATTGTATAGAAATCCTGCTGGCTGGTTGGTGCAAAAGAAACTGAGTGAGTCGTCGTCGTTTTCCAGCCTCTTCGTCTTTGTCCTCCCATATTTGACTAAAGTCGGCCTGTTTCTTTACTTTAACATACAAAATGTATGTAAGCCTCGTTTGTCATTTAGGTGAATGTCTCACGTTGCTCTTGTTAAAGTGTTTCGTTTGGTTTTCATGCTTTTGGCTAAAGACTGGAATTTCATGTTTATATGTGTTTTTTTTTTTTTTTTTTTTGCAGTGGCGGTATATCTGTAAGTTTTTTTTTTTTCCTTTTTCCGTATCCTTTTTTTTTACAAAAGAAGGTTAAAGACATTTCGGAAAAAGTTGTAGGTACTGGAGATTTGTGTCTTGTAATTTGAATTTTATTTTTACAAAGATTTATAGCGTAATGTATAATTTCCTGAGAAGATCTATTGATCACCGTTTGTGTGTTTATTCGCAAAAATAAAAATTTAAAGTGGAGTTTTATGCGCCCACGTCTGTTTATGGATAACATTGGTTTTCGATTTATGGTTTAAAGATAAAGGTGGGTGGAATGACTAAGAATTTTTTGTTTTGATAAAATCAGGTCATTTGTAGTGAGAGATGCTTTTCATCATTTTTTAATTTCTTTTTTTTTTTGTGTAAAAACGTCATTAGCGTTTATTGATGGCCTTTTTACCCAACGATAAAATAAATTGGGTTTTTTTTTTCATCAAGAATGTTACAAAATCACTAGCTTAAAAATGTTGTGCAATGTGGCGTAGTGGTAAGTGTGTTAGACTATCACGCCGGAGGTCTGGGTTCGAGCCAAGCTTCGAGAACACCTTGTTTTTTCCTGGTCAACGCACTTCATACCCAATCAACACATACCATTACATACAGTTCATAACCAAAAGGTAGATTTTCATAATACTGTTACAAGAGATAAAATGAATTCAAATAGAATGAGATAAAGTATCAAAAGATAAGATTGAGAAGATAAACTGACAAAGGCGCCTGCAAGACGACTGGCCATACCCGCAAATCGGGCCACCCAGGTCCCAGGTACTGTTTAATAGAAAATCTACGTTTTGGTATGAACTGTATGTTGGTATGAAATGTATGTGGGGATGGAATGGTACGGTATACAGTGCCAGACATGAACTGTCGTGGTATGTGTTGATTGGGTATGAACCTAACCCTGTTTTTTTCAGGTGCACTGCCTCTTGCGAGGAAGTGACAAATCCTCCAAGAGTATCATTGTCATGAAAAGTGCATCTCACCATAGTCGTTCGGTCCCTTCCAATCCTGTAGAACTAATAACGCACACAAAACGTTTGGTTGAAAGTGTTAAGTCAATAGTCCGTGGTTCTTCGGAGCTGTCAGTGCCACAAATTTTTTTTAACATAAAAATTCCGAATATAAAAATTGTCCATATTGTGGAATGCCCCACTTCAAAATCCCGAATTACAAATTCCGGATCAGAGGTCTTTTGCTTTTTAGAAATACCAAGAGACTTGATATTATCTCTCGTCATATAACTCGGATATATTTTTTTCGCCTCCAATTATCTACTTTTAAAATGTTCCGTTTTTTTTTTAACAAAAAAATTTCTTGCATTGTGAAAAGTAAAAAAAAGTATACTTTCAGGAATACCTATCGGGTCCTTTTTAGGTTTTCTTTTCAAAGACCTAAGTACTTAATTTTCTTTTTAATTTCCAAAGCTCATTTTTCAAACTGGTGTGTCAAACTTGTTCCACACTCTAATTATATTTCAATGTGATATTTCTTGTTTCTCTAGTATTTCAATGAATCATTAATCATCTTCCCACATCAATCCACACAAATCCTTTATCATCCTAACGACTTCATTTTGACACATGCTTCAACAGTATACTAATCCACCTGAGACTCTATATAATTTACATAACCAAATATAGCACTTAAAATTTGTCCTGATCACCTCCATATAACCCGACACATCATAATAAGGTCACATTGTTTTATCATCTCCATCTCTCGGCGAAAACCGCATATTCCGCATCAACATGAGTAACAAAATAAGTAACAAACCCTCTTATTAAAAATCTCAGTGCTTCCCCTTTTCTATAAAATCATAGGCCACCTGGGAATATATCCTAAAAAATCAGCTGAACAAGCAAAACAGTCTCTGTAAATGCAAACCTTCTATATGTACATTATGTATCGCAAAAAATGTCTGTCTCCTTTAAAACTTCAAATTGAAATATTAATAATAGATGTGTTTGGTTGGTTGGATGCTGATGAATATAATCATCAACACAGTAAGAGGGTTGGTTTCTCACACTTCGCTTTCCATCTCTCTGTAACTGTCACAGGAAAATATGAACCCGAACAATACTAATAGAAAATCACCACCCTTCATATTATAGAAACGCATAGATTAGAAGAAAATTCTTTCATTGTTCTCTTCTTTTGCAGCCATTCCGGGATTAGCGAAAGCCGGAGTTGATATAAATGGAAGCAGCCGTCCAGGAAGTCCTCCAACATCAAATCATACAATCCAAACCATCAAGGGTGCCGGCAACAATAATGGGTAAGTGTCATATTGTTATACATCACAGAGTTCTGATGTATTATTATTTTAACTGTATTCTTTTTTTTCCCCAGCTTACGTCAGCCGCAGTGTAAAATTCCCACCAGTCCTCACGGTCCTCCTCCAATTCTTCCAAACGGTTCGATTCCGCAACATATCACTGCCAATGGACCCGTGACGGCAACGACAAAGCATTCAATGTTGGACAAGTTGAAACTCTTCAACAAAGACAAAACCCCTTCGAGCAATAGTTCATCGAACAAGTCTCAGGTTTCAAAACGAACCAGTTCGAGCAGTGGTTTCTCATCTGCTAGGAGTGAACGAAGTGATTCCAGTCTGAGTTTGAATGATGGACACTTGTCTCAGATCAAGCCTCCAACTGTATCCGTTACGGCCAATCGAAATAAGGACAAGCAATCCAAGCAGTCGAAACTACTAAGTGGTTCTCAGAAATCTTCTATTACTGCTTCGAGCAAATTAAAGCTTGACAAAAAGGAGAAAAGTCCCGCTCGGAGTAACACTGATTCTGAATCGAAACTTGGCCACTCATCAATAGGTCGAGGACAGAAATCACTGGCGAGGGGAGACCAAAAAGCATCATCTAAATCGTCTTCCAAAACTTCGCTCAATTCAAAGCTCAATGAGTCTCGATCGGAATCAAAAACCAGTTTGATTATGCCTCCCAACAAGACTCTCCTGCCAGCTCCAGGGGGTAATACAAGTATCCCGAAGCCTGTGGCAGCAATCAAAGGCACAAGCAAGACTATTCCTCCACCGGTTCAAACAGACAATAAAAAACCAGTCCCACCGCCTATCACAAACAAACCCCTCGAAAAAGTCTTAAAACGTGAAAAGAGTGACATATCATCATCGAATCGCACAACCATATCAGATAATTCGCCTCAAAAGACACATATCGTGAAGCCTATAGCACTTCTCCCCGATCAATTGGTGCCGGGAAGTCCAATGGGACGAAATTTAACCTATCAGCAACAGCAGCAAGTTCAGCAACTTCATCATCAGCATCAACATCAAAACAATAACAACATATCAGTAAATGGAATCGAACAGCAGTGCATATCTCCCCATCATGACCCCAACAACATGATGTATCGAACAGGCTCCGAAACTTACATTATGACACCACCAACTCTTAGCGGCAGGATCATGTCCTCAAAGAATTCCCTCGTTAGTCGGAAGATGGATTTCCGAAGTCCCGAGCAAAATCATTCTTCCAAATTTAATACGGTACCATCGAAAATTGTCGGCACGATCTACGAGGAAGAGAAACCCGTTAGTGTTATGCCCATGCGACCGTTATTGCGCGGCTACAATACCCATCATGTGACATTACCAACACGTGGCGCGCGAGGACATCACTTTATCGCGGATTTCTGCGAATCGGACATCGGCCAGGGCTATTGTAGTGACGGAGATGCATTGCGGACACGTGTTGGTCCGCCATCGAGATTCGCTGATATTGACAATGGTTATCTGTCGGAGGGTGGTGGTGGTAGTGGCATACATGGAGGCAAACATTTTCTCACCATGATGAGAGCTCGAACGCAGTTGCCGACAACAATTGAGGAACGGTAAGTCTTTTTTGAAATTTATTATTGTTTTTGTTCGTAAATCCTTTGTTCATCGTGGTGTGCCCAGAAATTGTGTTAGAGATAGAGTATGAGTGAGTGATTCATTTGTATGTCGGAGAATCTCAGATAAATGAATCATTGTTTATTACACTAGCAACCATGAAGAGACCAAAATTAGGAATATAGGGATGTGGAATTTATGGTTGAAAGGAATGCGGTGATGCGATGCGATTGTAATGGGAAGTGAGTGTGTTTATCTGCGAAAAAAAATAATTACTTGGATTGAGTTTGTTTTCATTAAAACATCAAAAGCGGCCCTCCACCCACCTCGATTTTGAGAAATTTTCCATACTATCAGTTATCCACCCCAAGCGCATTTGCGATGTCTGACTTTTTTTAACCGAAGGTCTGGTCTGCTTCTTTGTCGACTCGAACATGTGGACCTGGATTGGAATACTTTCTTGGTTAGAGCAATATTGTCCATTCGCTTGTGGGCGAGACAGTGTAGTTGACATGTTTTGGCTCAACATGTTAATTGTTGGTACAGCTTAAAGTCGACGCTATTATATATCTCCACCATTTGTCCTCCACGCACAAAGGACGAAGCACATCTGCCGAAGAATTTTTTTTTCAGAAAAATCTCAAAGTATCAACTCCCTAATTCGGCACCGTATATCATCAAGACTGGTAGTACCTACGAGGGTTAGATCATGCGCTTCGTCTTACTTAACCTATTGGTTTCGCCAAACCAAAGTTGTTAGGATACTTTTTTGAAGATCACCACAGAAAACATCGTCAAGTTTACTGGCGTTGGAAGTTTCCTTACTGTGGTCAACTGATATACTGATGTTGTTGCATTTGATTGATTGATTAGATTCGGGATTGTTGCAACCAACCTCTGGTAACATTTTACCACAACGTAGATTCCATAAAAGTTTTTATGCCAGCCTTCCAAAATCCCCTAAATTTTATTTCCACGAGTATTTATTATTCTATTTCAATTTATTTTATCATCCAGAACACATTGTGTGTCACTTTCGCCTAAAGGCTTTAAAGTATTGCTTAATCTCTCCGAGAACATCAACAACAAATGGGTTATGCCTCTAACATCAATCAAAATGTAAAAAACTCTGATCGTTCTAAAGGTGATGAAATGTTAATTTTGTTAGTCCAACTGCTTAAGGCGACATCAAATTGTTAAAGGCCTTTCGCAATTCCCCTTCTCTATTTTTAAAAGGAGTCTTTAAATATTCATAGGCAACAACTTAGTCTCCTAAATATCAACACAACAACACCTCAACACAACCGCATAATAGAATTCCTCTCTCTCTCTATTGGTGATGTTGAAATATACCTAGAGGCAGTTGGTAAATACATATACAATATGTACAATTCACTCCTCAAAAAGTTTGGTCTCCCCTTCTTTTCATCACATTCATAGCTGGAAAGAGGATGATAACCCATCACAGTTATATACCCCTTTTTTGTTCTGGAATCCATCAGAATAACTCATGAGAACCACCACCATGAAGTTGCAATAAAATTTTACGAACCGATTTATGGTGAAGTGCCCCCAAGATGACACTCATCAGCTTCGGAATTCAAAATGTGTTGTGAGGACGGTATAAATAAAATGTCATCTAATATGGATGCTGAGTTCCCTGATGGTAGGTGGAGTGCAAAGAGAAGGTGATGGATGAGAAATTTTTAAATACCATTAGGGAATGGAAGTGGAAGTAGAAAGCTGCTTAAGAAAAAGCCCTTTGACATTCCACATGAAATCTTAAATACCATATTGGTTTTGCAAAATGCAATTTTAAAGAACAGTGGTAGCAAAAAGAGGTACAAAAAGAGGTAGTTAACTATTTTGTTTTGATTGAATAAAAAATAAGAAACTTATGTTATAAAATAAAGTTAGTAGCTATAAGAATGTGGAAATTAATTTTAAAGGAAAACTAGTTAAAAAAAAAAAATTGCCAGTGTTTCCGTTAAAAAAAAAAAGTTATCTTAAAACATAATTTTGTTTGTTTTGAAAGTTACAACCTTGAACCAATATTTTCCTTTCATCATCTATAGAGCTACATTTTTGGGTAAACAATGATACCGAATATGAAGATTAGATTAAAAAACAAACATATCGGTTAGGTATGGGTTAAATAAAACAATGTATGTAGGTTGGTACCTACTATACGCTGTCCAAAAATGTATGTTTGCAGTACCTACCATACAAGATATTTCCCTATATATCACTTTTGTAATTATGGATGTCCATTTATCTCCATTTTTAAGCTCTTTTACAGAATTGTCATAGTAAGTATTATAAATATCGGCATGCCTCTAAAGAAAGAGGGTTACCAAATATCTTTTAATATTTTAAGATATAGTAAAGAGAAAAATGTTGAACTTTGTTTTTTGTGGTGAGTTGAGATTTTTGACTTAGTTTTTTCTTCAAACAAAGTACAAAGTTCGATACAGAAAAAACATTCGCTATTTTTAACAGCTTCTCAGTTCGTTCGTTATATTATTTAAAATTGGAATCATATATTTATGTAAATTTACACAGCAACAAATATTATCTTCCACCCCGAATCTTATATATAAGTATGTACTTAGAATAATAAAAAAATAATAAGAAGTAAAAAATACATAAAGTGAGTTGAAATAAATATTTTCTTTAAAAACTCTAGAAAAGCTTAAATTCTAAAAACTCCATAGCAAAAACTAGAGAAAAAGATTTAATAATTTCTATTTACTATGCGATGGTAACTCTGATTCAAAGTGCTTTTTTTTTGTTATTATACACACAAATAAGTTTTGATGGAGCAAATAATTGTCAATTGTGGTGGAATGTATGGTACGGCTTCATACCGTACCATACATACACAAATGATTTAACAACTTGTGTCCCCATATAAAGACTTAAGCTTAACTGTACAATGTATCACATTTGCAATACATTATTCAATTTGTAATTGATTTTAAAAATCGTGTGCATACTTTTTTTTTATATGATAAGTTATAATTATTAAATTCATTAATTATTATAATCACTAAAAATAATTTGCAATCATCTAGAATATGTAAATTAATTTGAAATTCAATGCAATCACAAAATACAAAACTGCTTGAAATCACGTGAAATAATCTGATATGAAGTCATTTGCAATGTTGCAATCATTGAACCACTTAACTGACACAACCAATTTTATCGTTGAGGACGAAGTTTTTTGACGCGACTTATAATTCATTGTTGTATTTTCTCCGTCTAATGTTATTTTCTTATTAAAACAAACAGACCCATAAATCTAATACTTACTATAGTTACTATATACTAATGTACATTGTACATAGTTGTTTCCATTGGTATCTTACAGGCTCCATTAGTGTGTGTTTAGCCTCATGATCTAGTTTTGTTGAGATTTCTCATAAAGCTGTTCACCCATTTCATGTCGAAGTATCGGTTTTTTGTCCTCTCAGTTGGTTCTTCTGAGAGCTTGATTAGATATATTTATCCGTCGTAAGCGAAGTCTAGCACCGACCAGACAATAATGACAATAATGAACAGAGGCGATCTTATGGCTCCTCTAAAAGAACGTACATCCATTATCTATGCTAATAGAGGATTGTGTCTTCCATCAATTGCTAAGTTATCGATATGGTTTGACGTTCAACCTTCCAGGGACTTGAATAAAAAGATTGAATTCATTGACTTGACTTTGAGACTTTAAAAGGCCAAAAAAAACTCATCATTGAAAATTTTCTTTTTCATTTTTTTAGACAAATTATCCAACAAATTTGCTGTAAATCGGTAATAATATAAATGAAGCTTATGAATTATAGAGTTTTTTTATGAAAAAAACAACACTATTCGAGCTTAATTTGCAAAATATAATCAATGATGAAAATCGATTACTTAACAGCTGACTTTAGTTCCATAAAGTGGAACACAATAGTTCCTGTGATGGTGTTCGATTTTCCCACTGTTCTCAGATGTCAGTTTTTCGTTTAATTATGAATTATGAGTTTAAATGATATAATTGGCCCCTAACATCAAAAATCAGAATCATCATTGATTTTACAAAAAAAGGATTGCAATTATTTTTTCCCCATTCATTTTACTGCAATCAATTGAGAATTCATGCAATCTTTCCATTCTTTTTTCATTCTTATAGCATTCTTTCCAATGTTTCTCAAATGGAATGCAAAAAAAAAGGAGAGTATTTATAAATTCTTAAATAATTATACATTGAGTTAATTTCTGTAATTACTGTAAAATCGGAGACAAAATTGTTGTAATCTTTTTAATGTCAAATGAATGGTGATTGCGATTTTCGAAGTTGAAGTCTCAAAGTATGAAAATGAATGCAATCTTTTTGTTGCATTTAATGGATGATTTTTAAGGACTGCATTCGCAAAAGATTTTATTCTTTTGCAAATCGAGATGTGATCTCAAAAAAGTGGACCAACCTTAGTCTGCTATGTCGAATGTGATATTGACTATATGCTGGGTTTCCCAATCATTATACAACCAGATGTCTTCTTTTTAATCTTGCATAGGATATTAATAAGTATGAAGTTATGGCAATAATCTATGGTCTATGCTCATAATGATAAGTTTGTATAACCCGCTAGCAAACATTGTACCAATCTTTTTAATAATTCACCTTCAATGAGTGCAATTGAGTTTGTGTGAAGTTTCCATTGATAAACTGCTTCCCAGTCTTAAAGTTATCAGCTTTTAAAAAAAAAAAAGCCCTACCCTAGTCTTTAAACTTCTCTTGGAGTTCCTTTGCTGAGAAAATGAAAAAAATCACTAGTTCCACAAACAAAATAATTTTCGACCTAGCTTTGGCTCGCTTTTTTGTATTCAAAAACGTAAGAAGTAAGCCCTAAGCATGCATTGGTTATCGTAAGTGTTCTGAATTCTAGTGTGAGCCATTTATAATCTTCAAAGAAATCATTTATAAAAATTCTAAAAATATAGAAATAAAAATGTTCAAAAATGTTCGTCAACTTCTTCTCTTAAAAATTCCTGCTGAGCGTAACTTGTTGAAATGATTCTAAACAAATTCGAAATAAAAGGCACGACTGGGTCGTGCTTGCTCTTGTGTAAGGTTACTAACCTTTGGCTTAGGATACTAAGCAAGAAACTATGATAAATAATAGGAAGTGAAAATGGCAGGTATCGTTTATAAGGTGATTTTGAAAAAAAATTCTAACGAAAAACTTCATTATTGGCAAAAAATCAGTCACACAAAATTTTATCAAAATCGATCGTATTTTTTTTTTTCAGAAAAATTGGATCTTCTGTAGCGTTTATATAACAGATACCGTTAATAAGGTGATTTTAAAAATAAATTTCGAACGAAAAACTTCATTATTGTGAAAAAATCAGACACACTAAATTTTATCAAAATCGATCGTATATTACGAGGAAAATTGAATTGTCTTTAAGGCTTTTTTGCCAGGTACCGTTGATATGTAAACTTATTCTGAAAAATGATAATAGCAACCTTTGGCTACAAATCCATTGTACGAAAATGGAATTGTCTAAAATGCTTGTATATGGCAGGTACCGTTAAAAATCTAGATGTAAAAAAAAATTTTGACGAAAAACATCTCCGTTTTTAAAAAATCAGTCATGTAAAATTTTATCAGAATTGATCGTATTTTTTTGTGAAAATTGAATTATCTGTTACGTTTTTATGGCAGGTACCGTTATTTTCAGACCTAGGATAAAAGTCAAAAATTCATTTCATTTTCATTTCACTTATATGAGCTAATATTACAATATACTTCAAGATAAATCTCATAGATATAGTATTAAAAATTAAATAACAATAAGTACATGTGCACGAAAAAAAGATGTAGATATATTAAATTCATAAGTTTACAAAGCAAATCAATAATAATTATAGTAATTTAAAAATTTTGAAGTTATTATAGAAAAAAATGTAAATATCTTAAATTTAATTGGACATGTGTTTGAGTAGTTCCATTCGAAATCGCGATGACGAGATGGTTCTTTGCAAATGGTGTTGAAGATAATTCCACAACCTAATTGCATTGGCAAAGTAAGATCGTTCTTCTACAGTATGTGAGAATTGCGGTAATACTAATTTCAGGCCTCTAGGGGACTGATGGAAGTTCAAATATTCATAAAAATACTCAGGGCAATTATTATGAATTATATCATGTAGTGTCAGAATAGACCTAAACTCGTAATATTTATCCAAACTCATACCAAAAAGACAAGATTTATGCTGTGAAACGCTTATATACCTTGGCAAGCCGTAGATGAACCTTATACAGTCATTGAACGCAACATTTACTTTATACGTTCAATACGCCTGGGGATATTACTCTAAAAATACAGAGTACCATGTTTGAAGAAAATTGGCTCAACCGTTTAGGCTGTAGGTGTCCATACATCCAGGCTGACAGACGGACAGACAGACAGACAGACAGAATTGTCGGACCTAATTTTTTCGTGTTCTCTATCATCGTAATGTCTTGTTTGATTGTTATCTCAAAACTTTTTTTTTTTTCGAATACAAAACTTGCCTCATAGTCGAAAATAAAATAATAATCGAAAATAAATATACATCTTCATATCAAAAATAAAGCTAAAACAACAAAGTTCCCAAGCCCAAGACTATGATTGCAAAGTATATAAGAATATACATAAAACAATTTATAAAGATCTCTATGCAAAATCTACTATATGAAATTGTCCCTCATGTCCTTTTAGATTTGAAAGAAAAAGTTCGTTTTAATCAATTGATTAATTAAATCACATCTCTTGACTGAATCAATTCACTATACAAAGATAAAAAACCACCAAGTGTTTGACATGAGCAAGTACGATAAGATTGTATCGGTCTTATATTTACTCAAACAATCGAAAATCCTTTTTCAAATTGACAAGTTGTTGACATTTCAAATCACTATGTTAACCAAAAACCATTCAAAACTTTTCAAAATATTTGACAAAATCAGTTCCTTTTCTTACCTAATCCCTTCTCACATCAATAAGTTAAAACTTATTTATCAAATTTGCCAAATCTGCTTTACCTTCAATCTTTACAATATTTGTCTTTCCTCTCCCTATAGAGCAATCTACTAAATTCCACACACTAGAAGTTCAAAAAAAAGGACGAATAAATTCATCCACTCTATATTGAATTACAATTGACATCACACCCAAAAGGATATGTCAGAAAAGTGAAGTCAAACTCATGACGACGATGACTGACAGAACAGGCAGCTGTTGATTTTTCATTTCTCCTAAATTCGTTCCATGTGTCTTCTTCTACAAAAGTTGAATCCTTTAAATCTTGTTATCAGTTTGTTTGATCCTGCAATGCCGGAAGAATCCACTGACAAAGAGTATTTTTTGGTGCCCCAGGAGAAAATCTTCGAGAGGGAGTATCTAATTGAAAGTTATGCTTTTATCTGTGGGTTATATTTTTTTTCGTCTTTGGTGAATCCTTGCAAAAAAGGAATTAATCAGATATCATCCAGCTACACTAAAAGGGCACTGTCCTGCTGTTCAGACGATGTTTTTCTTGTGTTGAAGCTTCAAACGGGATGCTTCATTGAATTAATTTCACAGATCAACGTGACGATTAAGAATACACCCTTGTGGGTTGATATTAGGAAATCCTTTTGATAAAATCGAAATGCAATTATGGAGCAAACAAAATATAAAGAAAAATCATAACGATTGCTAAATTGAAAGATTATTATAGAAAAATTAATATATTTAATTATATTCTCATACCAATAGATATCCTTATGAAAATCGGATTAAGGACTTCTATTATGAGAGAAGTAAAGTTTATATTCACAAGACATATAGCGATGTACATATGAATCAATTATGCATTCCTGCGACGTAATGAAATTTCCATTTCTCAAGGGTCTTTGCTCCTTTAGAGCGACAAGGATTATAGTCAAACTAACTACATTCTGATCAGTGCGCGATGTAAAAATTATTAAGAAGGTAAAAGTGTTTCATGACACGTTCCAGTCACATGCCAACAGTACTCCAAGAGTAGCCTGACGTCGTCGTTTTGTCGGGACAAGACTTGTGCATGTGATGATACGTTCCTTTGAAATAAATTCGTCCTTTTTCACCCAACCTGTCATTACCTTCCGTTAACGTCATATTTTTCCAGACGACAAGATGCTGAGAGAATTTATTTTCAACAGCGCTGCACAGCACTATGCACATATAGGTACCTGCATCTAATAAAGTTTTCATATTTCTACTTTCTAAAGGACATCATATCCTTTTCTCTCAGACATTCTTTCATATAGCTTGCAAGTTCAAAGAACAACTTAGACGCACAATGACATTGGCGTTTTAATCGCTAAGAAATAAAAAATGATTTATTCAATAGAAAAATCCTTGTAAATTATATGTACATACTTGTGCATGGGATGGATATCCTTTTTATGGCTTTTCAAATGAAAATGGGGATAGTTTTATTTTTTTATACTGAGAAATTATTGCATTTCCGATAAGAAACCAATGCGAGTTTATAATATAGCAAAAGCAATAAAACATAATCTCAAAGGACATTTTAAACTTATCCTTCACGCGTACGTACACATTTCTTGAAAGGAAGTTCGTATATTATTTATGGTGCATAAAAGTCGTGGTATATGTATATACCTATGTATGTAGTTGACTTAAAGGTTGATGTGTTAAATTGCGTGAAAGATGTGTGAAACGTGTAAGGTTGCGATAAGGGCAAGAAGATTATGTATATTATTTTCGTAGACACCTTTTGAATTGATTGGGTTTTTTTTTAATGTGTTTTAACTTTGTGAATTCTGAGCAAATTTTTGAATCGCCAGTTTAATTGTGATTTAAAAAACAAAAAAATTTATTAAAATACCGGCGCCCATGAAGTGAGACAACTTTTTCTTAAGTGTTATGTACTTTTAAAGTAGCATGACGTCGTCGTATATAATTAAATTTTAAAATAAACTGACATGAAAGGTATGTGCCTTCTACGTCCTACAAAACAAAATCGCCTCTTAGTGCAGAAATACTAGACAAAAAAACTGAAGCTGTGCATTTTGTGCTCTCAATTAGATTGTTTATAATTATGTTGTAGAGGGATCAGGGGTACCTACAATACTTTTTTCGGAATCCAGATCCGCGTTCTAAAGGTCGACATTTTGAAAAGAGTTTTAACTTACTTTAATAAAAAATGGTAGACTAATTTTATATCAAAAAAATTTTCGTTTTTACTTTTTTATTTAGTCTTTTCTAAAAAAAAAAAGCAAGAGCATGTCAAAAAGAATTTGGTACCTACAGTCATTTATTTTTACTAGGCTCGCCCAGCGGTCGAAATTCGACCACATACATTCAAATTTTCGTTTGCATCTCAAATCCATTTAAATATTAATAAATATAAGTCTAGTCAATAAAGAGATTGTAAAGTTCGTGAGCAAATCATTCCTTCCGAATATTTTTTTTAAGGATTTAACATACTAAGTTCTTCTGGGGCTTATCACGGAAATGGTGTGTTGAAGTAAAAAATTCTTCAGAACTAAATTAAAGCTCATAAATTTTTCTTTAACTTTTTCTATCAACACTTTTCCAGTTTTCAACCATTTCCATGTAACAAACACATCGTAAACAAAATTCGTCAATCTTTCCGTCATATCGTCCAAACTCTAAACTGTTAATCTGACAAAAGTCCCTGGAAGAAATTATAGAGAAATTAATTCCCTTTAAAAAAGTTATGAATAATTAGCCTTAATATCACTCTTCAATAAATGTGATAATTAATCGGGAAGTCTGCCAGCCCTTGGGCGGTGGGTTTGAACACCAGTCACCGTTAAAGTTTAAAAAATGTATAGTTTGCTGCAAACTAATACTGCGATCTTGTATAGGAACAAAACACAAGAATATTTTACCATAGAAAGAGGTTCTATATCCCCCCATTCCTCCGGTAGGAGAAAATTTATTTTTTGTTTAGAAAATTGCTTCTTGCTAAACGGGGGGAAATGAACCCTCCTCCATTTTGTGAAATATGCTTGTATTTTGTCCCTTTATAAGATCCCATTATTAGTTTGCAACGACAAAATTTTCCCATACAAGCCCCATACAATTTTTAACACCTTTAAGGGTGCGTGGTGGCCACACCCACCACTGAGAGATGATAATAAGACCGAGGGTTTTGTCACGAATGAAATCACCTGACCGCTTATACTTGCAATCATTTGAAATCACTTGAAATCAGGTGTAATCACTATTTTAAGTGATAAAATTAAAAAAAAAATGTTGGTTATCGATTTCAAATGATTTTCTTGCAATCATTAAAAATATTTTAAATGACTTTAAGTTTTTTTGCAATCATGAAATCAAAAATGTCATTATGATATCACGAATTGAAATCATAATGAAATCACTTGAATTAATTTGCAATCATTTTAAATCAGTAAATTTATTTGAAATCAATGCAATCACAAAAATGTCAAATAAATTTAAGAATTGCTTGAAATCACCTGAAATCATATTAAGTCATTTGAAATATTGAAATCATTGAGCCACTTAACTGGCTAGTGACAAACCCCTCGAATAAGACTAATATTTTTTGTTATCAAATTAAGTATTTTTGTCGCTAGCTCTTAAACTAAATATTTTGACTTGCTCTATCTAAGTATAGGTACAATAAGACAAGTCTTGTATTCATGCAAAAAAATAATGACGAACAAAGTAGGTCCGACAATTCCGTCCGCCTGTCTGTCTGTCTGTCTGTATCGGCACCTACAGCCTAAACGGCTGGGCTGATTTGCTTCAAATTTGGTAAGTAATCTTTTTAGGGTGATGATTTCTAACGTATTTTTGATTAGCGTTCTAGGCTTTAAAATAACGGTACCTGCCATATAAACGTTATTGAAAAGCTTATTTTTCTCGAGAACGGCTCCAACGGTTTTAGCCAAATTTGATAAGTATAATGAGATATCAAATGACTATCAGATACTGGAAACCAAACTTCCGAGGCTATTCGTTTAACGGTTCCTGCAATTTAACGGTATTTTTAAATTTCGATTTTCTCGATAACGTGTCAAGCAATCTTAACAATTTTTTTTTCCTTAACGGCACTAGCAAATTTTAATCAGACATCATCAGAATTTTTTTGAAATAAAATTTCTAAAATTTTTTTTGTTAATTCAATATTTTGTAAATCTGTTAACAGATTTTTTTGAAACTGAGTTTGAAGATGTAACAAATTTAGTTCTCAAAACATGCATACTTCCTTTTTTTCAACAAAAAAAATATTTTCTTAAAAAAAAATCGATTTTTAACTGGTCGACGATTAAAAAAAAAATGTTTTCATAATTTCATATTTCTTTTTTTTGCATTCTTTGATTTCGGATTGAATCTTTGTGAGATATCGATTTAACGCTTTTAATAAAACTTCATATAATTTTTTTTCGTTTAATTTATTTTTTATTTAATATTTTTTTGTATGATAAGCCTCAGGTTATATATTTTTACTTGTTCAATAAAAAAAAGGTTTCGGGGTTTTAATCAAACCTGACCTAATTGAATTAATGGTGAAGCCCGAAAAAAAAGGCTACGTCACGCCATCCATCGGTTTGTCTGTGCGGATGAGCTTTGCAGATGTTCAGTTGTCTTTTCACTGAGCTATACAGCCTTAACGGTTGGATAGAGTTTCATCGAATTTCGTGTATAGTACTTTTTAGTAATTCCATAGAAGACAAAGTCGAAAGTTTGTTTAAAAATTTCATAAATTAAAATGATTGGGGTCCCATATATTGCTACAAGAGCAGTTTCGTGCAACCCAGTCATGCCTTTTTTTTTGTTTACCTTCAATTAATTCCTTCTTGTTTTTATAATTTTGTACTTTAGTTGAAAAGAATCCTAAAGAATCTTTAAATAAAGTGCACGAAAAGCTCGCATGAATTTGCTCTTGATCACAAAAATTAAATTAAATTTTAATAAAAATTAGTAGATAAGTATTAAATTTTTCATCATATGAATTTTTTTAAGAAGTGCTGAAACTATTCTTTACAATGATTCAAGTTAAAATCAAAGTGTGCAGAATAATTTGTTGCTTAATAAGTCAGTTCAATAAATCGATGTAAATTTACCTAACGATTTTTATAAAAAAGTATTTTACAATCTTAAAGAACGTCAATTTTAAGTGCTAAACGGTTTGCATTTATTTATAAAAAAAAAAAAACTGTAAACCATTTTCCAAATATTGAATTAAAATAATATTAAAATTGAAACTAAATGGTGCTGAATTTTGCATAAAATCAGTTCACGTGATAGTTTAAGAAAAAATAAAGGTTCTATGAGAGCTACCGTTTATAGACTTGTCAATTTTTTTTTTGCAATTTAACAAAAGACATTAAGATAAAAAACCTCTGTAACTTTTTTTTTTAAGAAAACCGTTGGAGCCGTTCTTCTCGTTAAAAAAAATCATTTACCGAAAAATAATTACAATGTTTTACTTCTGTTGAGGAACGCAGCGGCTACTTGTTTTGTGTATTTTGTATTTTTTTGTATTTAAATTACTTAATTTATTTCTCTTTAATTATGTTTAGTTAAATTTTTATTTTGCTTAAAATTATAATTTTTTCTTAGTTGCCAAACATTGCACTTACCACCCTATGGCTCATTAATGTTCCCTATGCGGGTTTTGTTTTTCTATAATCTTTCATGTAAGCTTTAAATTCTAATTGTTTTTGTTCATCATCGAATGATAAAACCGTTTGTTGTTGCGATCGATTTACTGCAATAAATGCAGTAAGAGTTTTGGTGACGAGCGCAACTACAAACGGTTTTTAGATTGTGTGGCTTTTTTGATGCTGAGATAATTTATTAAATCACTTTTGTAGCAACCACCATACGAGACGGTCGAGTCATAGGGTCACCTCCCTATAAGTTAATTTACATTATATAAAGTTTTGTTTGTCTTGATAGGAATTGACAGTTTAAATAAATTAATATTATATCGTTGTGGAAATTCAATGGTTTTAATTGTTTGAAAAATTCCTGATCAACTTCAATGAGAAGAATAATACAAATATTAATTTTGTGTTCTCCATCTCACGTTTTTCTTCAAATTTTCCTGTCTCTATTCCAAATCCAGTAAAATCTGAACATTTTTGTTTTCGTTGTAAAAGGGGAAAACTTAAATTTGTTTTTGTTTTGCGTGTAAAAGTCCTAGTGTTTGTCTTAAAATTTAAGTTTTAGGTTTTTGTTACTCACAAGGTCTGTTAAAATGTCTGTCACCTGAGCTTACTTATAAGGTCATAATGGCAACAGTTTTTTTTTTTTTTTGTACAAATAATTGAAACAATTTTTATTTATTTAATTTTTCAACTCTCCAATTTTTTGACAGAAATACAAATGTTGGCCAGCAAAACTTTGTTGCTATTTAGTACCACTGTTGGAAGCTAAAGCTTTTCATTTTAATTCATCGTGCGCCATCTGACGTATTTTCCACGTTATAGCACATATCAGAACCTTTATGGAACGTAAACTTCTATAAGCCACCACATGTTGTAGAAATTATTCACCATCCCATATTCATCCGGTTCATATGTATGGGTTTAAATTTTCTCTTTATTTTTAAGAGAACTAACAAACTCAACACATCCTCTAAATTGAATGAAAACGTAGTTTTCTTTCGTGTCTATGTTGTAGATTCAAAAATTAATTATTTGTTCAACTCTTAAAAAAAAAAAAAAAAAAATAGTGGGCGATTTGTGTGAGACAGGTTTTTCTTGCAAAAGTGCAAGTTGTTTTTCCATGTCCATGGTGCCCACAATAATAATTCATTGATACACAACACTTGGGCGGTTTTTGTTGCCTGAAGGTTTTGGTTGTAGGCTTTCAAAGCCGGTTGACACCGACTCCACAATATTTTCATTCAATAATATTTTCCATATAAAGATAGATATTCATACTTGTTATACGTACCTTAATATCCTGAATCACCTGTGTTCAACAATTTATGCAGCGAGTGTTCAAGTGGGCGAACTTGAAATGCTCAATTAATTGCAAATCTATTTTTATTAAACAATAAAAAAAAAAGACGTAGGTAATTTGCCAGAGCGTGAATATAGCGTGACTGATTGCGAAGCTGCAGCAACAAATTTATTCCTACCCGCATTTTGAGGCTGAAATTTATTGCCACAATTATATTCTGTTTTGGGTATCGTTTTGTAGAAGTTTTATTTGACAAATATAAAGTTTAATGATATCCCCAACATCGAGCCGGGGGTCATATTACCAACAATCAGCTCTATACCCCAATTCAGACGAGAGTGCCCTCTGTTGCGGTGTACACACAATCATTTTATCACTGAGTGAAAATGAGGAAAATTAATTTTCGTTTTTTTTTTTTTTATTTTTAACACTCGGCTTGTCCGGATAATTATATTTGCTCGTTGGGAATTGGGGAGTTATATGGATGAGAAGAGGGCAAGCGGAATTTTTCGCGTACCATTAACAAGCCCACCCTTAAAAGTTTCGTCTTGTTCATATCATGCCCCTTGAGCCTTAAATGGTTGATGGCAATAAACCCAAAGGGAACTGTCACTCGGTCTTGTTCATTTTTGTAAGTGGCTGTAAGTAATTGTATACGACATGAGTATAAATGGAATTGTGACAGGTCCTTCGAAATGTTTTGTGGCAATCAAAACAAGAAATTTTGATAAACGATTTAGATTGTGAAGTTGAGGTGTATGTACTTAAGTCAGGATAGAATGAAGGTAGGTAGGTATATTTTTATTAGATGGTAGCAGAAACGAAGGGATGTTGCATTTTGTTTGTTTTGGAATAATTGAGTTGGGAAATGTTAAGTGACTTTTGACATTGATCCATGTTGTATGTCTTTGTTGATGTCTTATAGATAAAATGTTTTTGCATGAATCAGCTTCGGAGGTAAGGATGAAAGTATCAGGACGTTTGAAAGAAAAAAATAATTATCTTAGGCTACCGTAGTCAAAAGAAGTTTAGAATGTTAAACTTTTGGTTCTAACATCATTCAATTTCAAGGGCTTGCTACAAGTGCTCGCAAGTACACAAAAGTTCACTCGATAAAACAAGTCACTCGATAGCAAATAAAACATGCGTTCACTTGCATGCAAGCACGGAATGCACAGGGAATGGGAGCGTTAAGTTTTTGCACCAAGTTGCATACATACAAACGCTTACTTAAACTAGTAACTTTTTGCAAGTTCTTCTGGTACAAGCATTTCTTCATCTTGCAATTGTCAATGAAGCGCTGATGAATATAACTTTAATTATACCTTAATGGTCTTCTCAATGTATACATATATATCCAAATGATTTGATGGTATATCTCAGTCGAGAAGTGAAACAATCTTTACATAATTCTTGTTTAACATAATATTATTGCACTTCCACAAATATTGTAGAGTGTTTGACAGGAAGCTGTCTTAGAGAAAATGTATTTGGCATCGACTAGACTCTTCTTTTTCTGTCATGTCTTAAGTTCAAGATGTCAAAAAATAAATTATGCTTTGGTGTACCTACGACCTACCCCTTATTCTTCGTTTTGTATCGAAATCTTTTTCTTAATTTTCATTCATCAATCATCTTGTCTGAAATTTATAATACACACTGTCGTCCGATCAAAAGTTTTGTCAATGAATCAATTTTTGTTATCAATCATCAATTGGATTGGATTTAATTAATCAATTGATGTTCATAAAACATGACATTGAACGTGAAGATTGTGTATAGGGCTTAAATGCCCGTTCATCTAACACTGCTATTGTGACTCTTACGGGTCACTATTCACAATCGTAATTTGTTACAGTCAATAAATATGTGCTCTATAACCTTGCTATTTTTGTACAAACAAAATAAAAACAAGAAGACAAATTTTTATAATAACATTTTATTTTTCTTCGTTTTGTTTCCAACAAAACGAATCACAAATTTAAAAGCAAGAAGTTCAATGAAATACAACTCTTGCATTCTTTTTCTTCTTCAATACGAATCACAAAAATTAACCTGCAAAAAAATCATAACAAGTATTGGAATTTGTGCTTGTGACGCACTGAAGGAGATCACAATTTTGATTGGTTTTTGTGACTCTCATATCGATTTCACCAATAGGCGTGTTTTATTGGTAAGTGTTTAGTCACTTTAGCAAAATTTTGTATGGGATACGAAAAGTGGCGATAAATTGGTCTGTAATTTAAGTAAACATAAAAGTGAAGACAAAATCTTGGAATGTCTGGAAATTTTTGGTGCGAAATATAATGTCAATACATTTTTTGCTTAAAGGTTGGTGTCACCTATGACAGCATATACAATGATTATTACTGGTTGTGTTCAATGTGTTTTCCTTTAGGGCCGCGTTTTGCGGAAGAAATAAGAAGCTATCAACCTATGAAAGTTGCAAAAAAGTTTTGATGATTTTGAACTTTTCGCTTAAAAACAAATAAAAATTGGTTAAAGCAGATTTTTTAAATAAAATTATATAATTTGGAATTTAATTTGGTAATATTCAAGCTAAATAATGATTATTTATCCAGTTTTTATTTGTTTGTAGTGGAAGGTGGGGTACAAGTTGACAAACTCGGCATATACAAATGGTCATACTTTGCAGACACATCCAGAAAATTGTTTAAAACTTCGGCTTGGCATATAGTCAAGAATACTAGCTTTGAAATAAAATAAAAAATATATAAAATATAGGGTTTTATAGGTTCTTTCCAGTGCTGACTAACTAAAAATTACCAACAAAACACGACTAATATCTGTCAGAGTCTTGTGACTTGTATGTATCATAGAGATTGGGCAGAATCGGGTTGTAAGTCTTAAATAAGCTAATGCTCAAATCGTCAAAAAGTCTCTAGCGTTAATATTAAATTTAAGTTTTGCTTTTATTACTAAGGTAGTATGAACATCAATCTTAATAGAATTATAAGATATTTGCTTGAAACGAAATCTTATGTTGGACTTTTCGTTTTCTGACCGAGCTAGCGACCAATTTTAGGACATTATTTTGGCGCGCCTACATTTTTTTTATTGCTTCAGGGTCACCCATTAATAAATAACAATTATGGCTACCGGAAATGGCCGGAAACCAAAGATAAAGACTTTTAAAGTGCAGAACAAACTATGATGGTAAGTAATTTTGGCACGATTTTTTTCTTTTACCAAAATGTAATATTGTAAAACTGCTAGGTATAACATTATCCAGCCGGAAAAGGGTTGCCAAAGCAACTCAAACAAATCAATAAATTTCTTTTTAAAGTGTTTTTATTATTTTTTGAGTTGCTTTGGCAACCCCTTCCCGTCTTGATAATGTTATGGCAGTTATAGATTATTATTTTAAATGTTTCAAACTACATTTTAGAAAAAAAAAAATCGTGCTAAAATTATACTTATACTAACATACTTGGGTATTTTTTTCTGCACTTTAAAAGGCTGTATCTTTGGCCGGTAGCCATAATTGTCATTCATTAATGGGTAAACTTGAAGCAATAAGTGGACAAAAATTCAGGCGCTCCAAAAAAATGTCCCAAAATCGGTCGCTAGCTCTCGGACTAATAGGTTTCATGCCTGTTTATCATTTTTTTTTTCAAAAACAACTGACACAATATGCAAATAATTTCAATACAATATTCTCTGCCATCTGTGTATCTATACCTTATAGATTTTATCCGTCGTTGGTTTATTCCGTCTTTTATTATATTAAATGTAACTAGCCGTGTTCTTTGCCATTGTCCTGCTATAGAGTCCTGCTATAGAATCTTCATGAGCTATATGTCATAAAGTTTGATTGATTGCTCATATCTCGTGTTTCGCTTTCCTTTTTGTAAAGTACCTACTTTCCTTCCCTTTATTTGGCATTCGGTTACAAATTTTCTTAGATATCAATATGATATCGTCTTACATAATTTAGAGGGAATCACATCCGTCCTCTTTTCTATGAGTTAACTAGGCTTATGAGATATTGGCAATATAATACGTAAAGTTAAGTTGATATTTGTGTAAATAGTTCAGAGGTTTGAAAAAGTAACTTCCCTAACTGTCGTAGTTTTGTAAACAAATCTTATTTCCATCTTTGAACTTTTCCAACATTAACATATTAAATTATTTTTTTTCGTAAACCACTTAGCGCCATACATAAATTCATATGTTAATAACTTTTTCATATCGCAAAGCCTCTTAATGCTATATGGCATCGCACATCGTATAATAATCAGGTTAAAGTAATCTTTCACATTTCCTGACCTTTCACCACATAGAAACAATTTACGAATGTGAAATATTTAGGTATGACATGCTAAGTCCAAAATGTATATTTCATCATAAAGACATACTTTAGCCGGTGTTTGGGACTTAAATCACAGAAATTCATTCTCCCACTAGAGTTCACCACATAGCTATTATTCGTTTGTTTGTCTATTAAGAGAACAGACTTGCGCGTTGCGCACACTTGTGTATAGTCTTTATGTCTTATATAGAAAGGTCCCTATTTATGACCATCATGTCCAATTCCAATGTCTATATCCACCTTCACCAAAAGTTTACAGAGAATCGAAGCAACAAATGATTTTTCTGGCAGGCAGTAAGTAGTAGGTGGTACCAATAAAAAATCCCTTTAGAAGCTTTAACTAATAAAGTATCTGAATGATATTGAATGATGATGAGAACGAGAAGAGAGTCACACAGAGAATCATTTTCAATTTTTATATATCTCCTCTTAAGCTATGAAAACAACAAAGTTACTGATGGTTAAGGGTGGGTCTTCATGACAATAGAATTTAAAATTCATGTAAACGTATTTCAATGTGGTAGTGCGATATTCTTTTCTCTTCATTATTGTTTTTGATACGCTCAACTACTCTTGTTCTCTTTTCAAAATGGGTTTGTTGTTTTGTCATCCTTTCGATTTGAATGGGAATGATGAGTTCTATGCTTTCTGTTTATGGAAGGGTGAAGGGATATTTTTCAATTTTGTTTTCAAAACACATGAGTAGGTATAGCTAAAATGTGAGTCATTTTTTTCTCTTTTCGTTTAGTTGTTTTTTCTTCACTTTCACTTGCTGTTGCTGGAACTGGAAAAACAGTAACAAAAAAATGTGAACTCGTTTGTAATTCGATCGAGATCTTGATGAAGGTCAGGACACATCAAATGAACATGCATAAATATACGTTACACATGTAGGTAGGTAGGTACATTGAAATAGTTTTTTTTTAGGAAGCTTTATGTAAGATAAGTGTGAGGTAGGTCAATATAACTATTTGACCTGTTTGAAAATTACTTTAGGGTTTATTGCAAAGGGGTGAATTTTGGAGTTTACAAGTAAGGATGTTGGAAGAATAAGGTAACTTGTTCATTTGTAATGTGCGAAATTTGAGATTTCCTTTCGATTTTTGTTGTTGTCAGATTTCAAACAACAGCACAACACTGTATATTTTTGTTTTGCAATTGAAACATTGTCACTTCATTGTCACGTGGGAAAACCTTCCTACCTATGTACATTTTGTTTTCAGAATAAAAATAAAAATGACCAAACAGAAAAGTCGTGCAGCATTTACATTCCTAGCTATGTATATAGGTATGCCCTATGATCATTTTTTGATGTTTGGAATCAGGGAGGCATAGGTATGTTAATAAACATGCGAAATCGCCCAACTCTGAGTTTTTAGAACTTGTATCATCTTGGATGTAGGTACCTACCTCTAGGTGTAATATAACCTAATCTATATACCTATGTAGATAGGTACCTATATAAATAAAAATTAATTGGTGTCTGTTTGTACGCGCATAACTCGGCTGAATAATTATCCGACTTGCTTGGGAGTTCTTTGTTGGATTTTTATTGAACCAGGTTAACACACAATGGAGCCGAAAGTTTTAAATTTTGGAAAATTGAAAAAATCTTAAAAACCCAAAATTGCGGAAAGAAGTTCACCAAAACAGCTAGTTTTATACAGGGTGAGTCATGAGCAATGCGACAAAATGCTAGGGCGTGTAGGTTGCGTTGATACAATAAAAAAATCGTATGGGAGGGGGGGTCTATTCCCCTCCGTTTAGCCGGGAGGGGCAATTTTCGAAAAAACTGACTTAAAATGGGAAAAAAATTATTTAAAATCAACGGCTTCATTCACAATGCTGTGCGATACGTTTTTGAAAAGCCAATAACTTTTTCTTTATTCTGTGTTTAAATAAATCTATTCTAAGAAATAGTTTTTGAAATATTAATTTTCAAAGTCAAAATTTTGAAAAAAAAAATTGAAAAAAAAATTTCAAATTCATTTTTTTCAAAATTTTACGTAATTAAGTGCTAATTTTAATTTCAAAATTCAATGCTGTTATTAATTTTAAGTCTTAATAAGAAAACCGGATGCAAAAATTTTATGTCGTTCTCAAGAAATTAAAAAAAAACCAAAACCACCTTTTTCTAAGAAAAACATTTATTTTTATTTTTGCGTTACACATGTAGGTAGGTAGGTACATTGAAATAGTTTTTTTTAGGAAGCTTTATGTAAGATAAGTGTGAGGTAGGTCAATATAACTATTTGACCTGTTTGAAAATTACTTTAGGGTTTATTGCAAAGGGGTGAATTTTGAAAACTTTCAAAATTGCGAAAACTAGATCCAAAAATGTGATTTTCAGAAATTAGGTGCTTCCCCCCATTTTTCCAAATTTAAATTTTTTAAAAACTCTACAAGGTTGTGGTACCCTAATACGAAGTTTTTTCTCTTTTTATTTTGAAAAAAAAATCGAAACTGTGGATAAAAAGCTCAAAAAACATGTTCCCGAAAGTGTGAAGTAAGCTTCCCTTTTTTCAAATTTGAATTTTTGACAAATGAACCAGGTTGTGCTACATTTGTGCTGGTTTGTGTTGATCTTTTTTTTTTTTTTACTTAAAAATTGTAGGTTTTAGACAGCGAAAACTTTTGCACTAATTTAGCAATTTTGCCTTCCTGGGAGCTCCCTTTTTCGAATTTTCAAATTTAAAAACCAGTGCTAGATTGTGCTAGGACTCTTCTAAATTGTTCCAAAGTTTTGTTTCGAAAAAAAATATGTCATATGGGTCACATAGCACCTGACAAAACCGTTACATGGCATCTGACCCGCCGGCGGTCACAGTTATTTTCCTGTAAATTTTTTTTCTGAGGCTCTTTGTGAACAAGTTACTTTTTAACATTCACAGATTTTGATTGAAGTATATTAGTTATTTGGCAAACAACAATTCAATCATTCAAATTGCATTTTTTTAAATTATTTTCCATTTATTTTTTCAACAAAATCAACCCCAAATAATTTGGAAAATAATGGGTAAAATCTGATAATTTTCATTTCTGATTTATTTTTACCTAATGCTTTTATTTAGGTGCCAGTGAAGAAAAATGAGTATTTTCATTGCAGGCTAGATACCTACGTAGAAAAAAATCATACAAAAGACATTTCAGTCACACACATTCTTATTTGCAATTACCTACCACTCCATGTCCGTCAACACGCGAAATGAAAAAAAAAATCGCTTCAAAATAAAAATAGGAACATAGATATACAATTGCAATATACACATTCCCTCTATACACATTCCCTCCTCACCACCAAAAACAACGATCATCATCATAAACATATGTATGCTTGTGTAGCCACCAAGAAAAACAAAACAAAAATCGATTTTCTTTTCCTTACTGGCGCTATCCAATTGACAACGAAAAGTTTTATAGATAGGTTCCGATAACCTACCAAAAATTAAAAAAAAGACAAAGGCTCTCACACAATATTTACATATTATATAATATCAATCACTCACGAGAAGACACAAATAAATCTATACTAGGCAAATGGATTGGATATGGATATGAAAATGCACCGGTCAAGTGTGCATGTATATACATAATATGCCTAAGTACGTACCTTTTTCCTTTTGGATTTTTTTTAATTGTGCCCAAGCCCAAGTGCCTACGTCAATTATTCTGAAACAGAAACATAGATCTCAATTTCTTCTTCCTTTTGACACCTCAACCTTGAAGATTCGATAAGATTAACTCATTTTATAGACGATTCCCTGAGACTCTATTTCTATATAATTAACGAATAAAATCTTTTTCAGCATTATTCCCACATCCATAAGTTTCCTTCCAAAACCAAGTAGAAAAAAAAACAAAAATATCATATACCTACTTGGACGACAGCGACGACGACGATACCTACGAATCGTACGTACACCAGCGTTGCCGAAGTTAACCAATCGTGCTTTTTTGACACGACAATTTTTTCTTGTGGCACAGTGGCACGAAACATTTCAATATCGCACACTTTATCATTGCCTATATCTTACTTTAATATTGATGGAAAATTATATAATAAATTACAGAAATAAAGTTTTATTTTTTTAACAGAAGATTTATAGTTTTTTCATGGCAAGCAGTTTTTAAAATGTGACACGGCATTTCCTTTTCTCGGCGGCAACGCTGATGTACACCATTCACCATACCATTTGTGTTTTGTGTATCACCACAAAAAAAAAGTTGATTCTAAAGAGAGTGCGAACAGCGAAAATATAATATTCTCTTTCGACGGAAGTTTCGTGAACTAAATATCGTTGTGTGCGTATTTGGATTAACAAAATCGTTAAAAAGATGCTTTTTCAAAATTAAATATAAAATTGTTTATGCGTGTGATATTGTTTTCTTCACTTGGAACTTTAGCAAAAAATATTGAAATAAAATACAAAAATAATAATAAAGTTGTACATGGCATTTCAACCTGGGAAAACTACCATGTGTATAGATACTTTGAATTGTAAATTTTTACGTCTAAACAATATAAAATTGCAAAAAAATTTACAGCACATTTTACAAAAATAATAAGAGATTCGAATAAATTAAAAACAAAAAATATTAAAAATAAAACATGCCAGCCCCAACGGGGGAAAGAAAAAAGTAGTATTGTTTGTGTATATATAAGTTTTTCAGACGTATAAAGTGGAAAAAAATAATTTTTTGTTTTGTTTCAAATAAAGTATCTACTTTCTGTTATAAAAAAAAAATATTGTTTGGCTCCGTTGAAAATTTAAGAAACTGCGCCAATAAACGAGCTTTAAATTAGTGTGAACTTACGTCCACTTTGTAGCTCAAATATTTTTTTTTTCTTTTTTTTTTTTATCCTACATAAAGCATACATTCATTGACAGTTGAAAAACATTAACAACAAAATAAAAAAACAAATCACACGAGAGCCCCTTGAGGGGATGCATAAATCAGCCAAAATAAAGGGGAAAAAATGTGTAATTCCTTCCCTAAAAAGCAAAAACTTTTGTAAAACATAAAATTGAGGACATATGTTTTAAGATATGTTCATGGACTAAATAATAAATTTTATTTCATCAAAATATCTTTTCAAATGTAGGAGATATATTAAGTTTTGTGCACGTAGTACCATACATTTACGAGGAAGACCCACCCTTAATGATAAATTCAAGAGATTGCCCATAAGGCAACTTGGCACCACAGCATAAATAGCCGTGTCGTTAAAGCGGAGGTTGAGTAGAATCGTGGTAGCCTGAAGCGCCTATACAGCATTATTCACTTCGACAAAAAAAAAAGCATAAGCAAGACCACTCGCTGGAAGCTACCCCACTCGCGTAGGAAGTGACAGCAACATGACATACGATTTTTTGATAAAATTTCTGCAACAAGTCTTTGCCTTGTTTATGCAGTAAAACTGGGGAGTTGGATTGAAGTTGAAGAATCGACTGATAAACAATTTGGTATAATATCCATGAATGGCGGCATGAAAATGTCAGAAAAAATATTAAATGTATTTACAAAAATATAATGTGATGTGTTGGTGGTTTAAAGGTGTTTTTTGTTGATGCTTGCTTTAAGCTCCATTTGAAAATAGATCTGATAGTGTAAACCTTGGGTTTGAAAGGAAGTGACCGACATCGTCTTTATTAAATGTATTTCCTGGCAACCAATGAGAGGCAGGTAGTTAAGATATTGTTGTGTGACAGTAAAATATAAATGTGACATCGTTAAGTATGTCTACAGCAAATTCCCACGGTGGTGAGACGGATTCTAGAGGTCGAGATTTTTATGATACTTAAGTAGATTCGTCTGAATTTGAGTGATGGCTTCGAATATATCCACATTGAGGGCATCGATACCTATATTTTTCGGCTCCAATTAAGCCACCCAATGCCCAATTCGACTTTAAAGGGCGACGTCTGCAAATGGGCGCATCGCACTCAAAGTTTGCACCAGTTAAGTGGCTTAAATCTGTGTTGCGACCGTTTGCATAAATGAACAATCATTTTTATACGTTTTATATTATTTGAAAGTGCTGCCCAAACCTGTAACCATGCTAATTTGGTATCAGTAACTGAATAACATATTTAACAGAAAACATGGCAGCCATAGACTGTCAACATCGATTTGAATTTATTTGAAAACCTTTTGAGTACTGTCACGCGAAACATTTTCACTACCAGTGCCAATATAGTGGGGAAGGAAATTGTAACAAAATCCATGCATTGCAGCATAGGCAGTAGCAGTGTTTTTGTGCTTGAAAGATATTACTATTCAAAAACAACACACGAGAATTTTTTTTAATGAAAAAAAGCAAATGTCAAAATTTAGTTGCTAAGAATCTGTCAAACTATAAAATTTAAATGAACTTTTATAAAATCTTAAATTTAGGAGTTTCAACAAAATTTTGCAAAGCATTGGAAAAATTGTATAATCAAACAAATAGAACGATATTCAACGATGTGGAGTCATCAACAAATATAAAAATGGATCGTGGAGTACGTCAGGGCTGTAATTTAAGTCCATTATTATTTGCACTATTTTTGAATGATGTCATTGAAGTGCTTCCTTGTGGATGTTGAATTTGGCGGCCTTAAGATCAAGGTTATCTTATACGCGGATGATATAGTCATTTTGGCAGAATCTCCAACGTCACTTCAGTTAAATATAAATAGGCTTAAGGATTATTGCGAAAAGTGGTGTCTGGAGGTTAATACTAAAAAATCAAAAATTATGATTTTCCAGAATGGTTCAGGAAGGGTTTCTCGATAAGAAACTTTAAAATACGGTGATACGGGATTAGATGTTGTAAAGGAGTACAGCTACCTGGGAATGATTATAACATTCAATTTAAACATGGAGAAACACCTCCAAACTAAAGCTGATGCAGCCAGAACAGTCATCTGTCAAAATAAAATTCGTACAAATCTGTTAAACCACAAAGTGACAAGAGTAAAACTCAGAACAAAATCAAAACAACAAATAACTTAAATTTTTTTTAAATTAAAAATGACATAAATATTCTCACAAAGATCAAAAACTAAGTTTTTTTTTGTAAACACTTTCCAAAAAACTTTGAGGGCCAGTTGTACAATCGTGGTTCAAGGTATATTTCAAATTTTTGAACCACTGATTTCCATAGCTAATTTGTCAAAATCGGTGGGTTAAAAACTTAAACCACTTAAACACTGTCATGTTTCTTTGGGAAAGCTATCGATAGTATCGTAAGATTATATATGAAATACAAATACAACATCGACAGTACGGATACTATCGATAAAAGGTTAAGTCAAATCATATTATGCTACCCTCCATCTCAAATTATAATTTTAAGCGAAGAATGCTGAGAAATTACGAATTTTCTTAGGCTTTTGACAGTTTTTTTTAATATATTTTATTTGTTGATCAACACAGATTAGAACAGCATGAGCAACGCCAACAGCGTCGTAAAACAAAAGTCCTAAATTTGCTGTTGCTGGTGCAGTGCTGAAAACTTTCCCACTACGATATTCAATGGCCCCCAACTGCTAAAGAGAAAATTTTACAAAAAATGAAGTATGAAATGTCAAATAAAGCTATGGCGAGATACAAATTTAATGACCATCGTGTTGATTACTTTTGACAGTGCTGTGCTGGTTTTAATCTGTTTCGCTCATAATTCGCTCGCAATAGTAGGGCGACGGAACTTTTTTGTTCAGCGATTTTCAATTTATGTAGGTAAATATAGTTTTTTTTAAAAACAATAGAGACTTGTTTGTCTTTATGACTGTCTCTCTACTAACTGGATAGAAGATAGTTTTATAGAAGGTCAAAGAATCGCAATCACGTTTTTTCGAAAGTTCTCAAACGTAAAAAAGTTACAATCTCTATATGTATGTAATAATTTGCAAAAAAAAAAAAACTAATAAACTAGATTTTAATATTTTGAACTTATAGAGCGTAGTTCGAAATAAGTTATACATTTTTCCTACTAGATGGCCTCGTTGAAAACTCACCAAAAGCTTCCTTTCACAATTCATTATTTGCATAGAAAAACTACTTATGTAGTATTCCACTTCCCCACAAACATGACACATCAAAATCACCTTCACCAAATAAAGTACCCTACCTATACAGCTACAGTACACACATCAACTCAACACAACAAAACAACCATCACACTTTATTCTCTTAAATCTGAGTCTCTCAATTCACCACTTTATTTGAAAGTTGAAATAAAAAAAACCCTCATAAAAACTTTGTCGCGCACAATTCCCCACAGTCTACCATGGATATACAAACGAAAACTTTTTCACTATTATAACAACCGAGGGAATATATTTTTTCCAGAAAGGAAACCACCCCAAAATGTAGTCTGTCGATCGAGCGGTACGGTCGCAAAAAAATTTACTAAATTTATCTTACTTCGTTGTTTGAAAGAAAAAAAAAAAAGAAATTTAAATCCGATTAAGTGTTAAATTTATAAAAAATTAAATTCTTAAAATAAATGACCAAATAAATTTAATTTAAATAAAGGGTTATCATAACCCTTAAAACGAGAGAAAAGAAGTCTAACCGAAAGAAGATAAAACAAAAAATATATTGTATATACATATATTCATCCTTAAAGGACCAAATTTAAAGTGCCCCATTATTATATAGTTTTATTGTGCTGTTGTAAATTTTAATTGCGCTTCTTGCTGCTATTTAGCTTTCCTACCCAATATAATAATTGTATCTACATAAAAATATCTAAGAATAAATGTTGTACTAGTGCTTAAGATACGTTAATAGCTCATTGAAATTGTCCATAAAGAGGCAAAGATATATAAACCTATCTTTAAGATAGAAAGCTGTGTAGTTTTTCTTTGTGTTGTTCTCTTAAGTGTTGCAAGTAGATTTATAATTAAACGTCGTCGTTGTGTGCTTATGTGTCCAAGTGCTTTATATTTTCTTTTCTTTGAAATCTTCCTAAATTATAACTGTGATACATTATAACAAACAAATAATATATAAAATCTTTTACATAAATTAAAATAAACTATCAATTTTTTGGAATTTAAATAAGAAAAGAAACAAACTTTTTGTAAAGTAAAGTGCATTCACCCAAAACTTTATAATATCACCCAACCTATTCTGGTTGTCGTCGTACACCTAGTTGTCTAATTTAATCGAAAAAAATTCCTGTCGAGTCACACGCCATATACGTACCTATAAAGGATGCAAATAAGGATGCATCTGTTTGTCGAGGACTTTAAAGTTTAACATCCTTCGCAAACCGGAACGTATGCACTCCCAAAGGAGGTGAACGGATTATAATTGAATGGTAAAAATAAAATAAAAAAAAAAGAGAAAATGTTTTATACTTTTTATTTCCCTTGGGATGGGTTTATTTTGTAGAAAAGATTGGAATTGGAAGTTAACACAAATTTTACAACTATGCGCTCTCTGGCTCCTTAAAGGATGTGGGTATATTCTCTGAATGGTCTGAATGCATTAAAACTGGATTCTATTTGTAAAAGCTATTTGGTGTTTTTGTCCTTCTTCGATAGGTGCACAGTGCACAGTGAACACACACACATATACCTACCGTAGATACATAGAAGATATAGAGTGGGAGAAATGAATTTTGAATTGGATCAAACCAAGCAGAACAATGATTATTCATGGTATAGTTTGTGTGTTGAAGGATCAAGTGGGGGTTTAAACTCAATTATGACTTTTAATCGCAGTTGCACAGCTTGTTGAACGAAAATCAGCATGTACCTACCATACATATAAAAGATAATCGGTTTCGATGTAGATATAGCAATCTGTCTAGGTAATTTTATTAACGTTTTAAATTGAGTAGGTTCGATTACTGCATAGGTATATAACATATATAACAATGTAAATGGTCATTCGTTAGCATTTAAAAGTTCAAATTCGGTCTATAAATTCTTTAGTCACATTTTCACTTCCAACTTCTGTAGTAATATGAATATCTATATAACTTTCTAAATTAATTTGTTAATTTAATTAACCCCAACATCAAATGCGATATATTTCTTATGATTTGTAGATAATGTATTTTTGGATGCCTTTATATCCTTATTTACGACCCAAACGCAAAATAGTTGGCCTACCTTGCTTTGGACAAAGAAAAAATACTTTCCATGATGAAACTAATTAATTTTAATAAAATAAATTATATTCCAAAACTATATTAAACAGAGACGTATTTTTTCTTTAAAATGACTGCAAACAAATATTATAAAAATTTTATTACGAATAAATTTACGGTAAAAATGTAAAAAGGGCAAGAGCATAATAGTTGGCCTACTCTTTTTTAGATGCAAAATATTTGGCCTAGTGCTGTTTATACAGGGTAATTCGCATAAAATGCGGCAAAAAGATGGATCATGTAGGTTTGGCTGAGTTAATACCTAAAATTAATGAAAGGGGGTGGGAAGTGTTTTCCCCCGTTTAGGTGGGAGGGGCAATCTTCAATTAAATATGACAGAAAAAAAAATATTTAAAACAAACGGTAACACTTACAATGTCATACTATGCCTTTTTGTAAAGCCAGATTTATCTTCTTTTATTGTATTTTTTAATAAAGTAGTTTTAATAAACAATTTTTGAAAAATTAATTCTCATACTCAAAATTAAAAAAAAAAAATGAAGTAACAAAAAATTGAAACTATGTTTTTTCAAAAATTTTTATCATTACCAACTATTTTTGACTCCAAAATTCAAAGTTCTGGTTTATTCATAGTCAAAAACAGAAAACCACATGTTCATATGTGTTGTTCTTTCTAGAAAATAACTTGGACTGGGCCCAAGGGTCTATATGAATTAAAGAATTAACCTTCCTTTTATTATTATTTTTAAATATATAGCGTTTCATTAGCATACAAAATAGTGAAAAAGTGCTGGATTATTCCTATTTACATGATAATACCTGTAAAAAGACCTGATATTTTTTTATTTCCTAAGAATTAAAAAAAGGTTTTCTTAGGAAAAAGTTGTTTTACATAAATGTTTGTTTTTTTTTTCAAAAGTACAATACATTTGAACATGCAGTTTTCTGTTTCTGTCTATAAGTAAATAAGAACTTTGAATTTCAGAATCAAAAATAGTTCTTAATAACGAATATATAAATTTTTTTTTAATTATTTTTTTTTTAAATTTTGAGTATGAGAATTAATTTTTCAAAAACTGTTTATTAAAACTACTTTATTAATAAATGCAATTAAAGAAGATAAATCTGGCTTTACAAAAAGGCATAGTGTTACCGTTTGTTTTAAATATTTTTTTTTCTGTTTTAAGTCATATTTAATTGAAGATTGCCCCTCCCACCTAAACGGGGGAAAATACCCCCCCCCCCCCCTTTCATTAATTTTAGGTATTAACTCAGCCAAACCTACATGATCCATCTTTTTGCCGCATTTTATGCGAATTACCCTGTATAAACAGCACTAGGCCAACTATTTTGCATCTAAAAAAGAGTAGGTCAACTATTATGCTCTTACCCTTTTTACATTTTTACCGTAAATTTATTCGTAATAAATTTTTTATAATATTTGTTTGCAGTCATTTTAAAGAAAAAATACGTCTCTGTTTAATATAGTTTTGGAATATAATTTATTTTATTAAAATTAATTAGTTTCATCATGGAAAGTATTTTTTCTTTGTATAAAGCAAGGTAGGCCAACTATTTTGCGTTTGGGCTCGTATACCATCTACCAACTTGATTGAAATAGGGTGATGTGATTTAAGAAATTTTGCAGTAGCGCTATCTTATAAGTTAGTTTGAATAGTTGAAGCGAATAGTCGGCATAGTATAGGTACCTAATAAAATTTTCATTTTGAAACTTCAAAAAACGTTTCAATTTCTTGGAGCACCATTTTTCAAGAAACTGTCGCCTCTCATCTAAAAATTCGGGTTTTATATTTTTGTATTTTGTTGTTTGCAATTTGAATATAAGTAGGTAGGTATATAGCATTTTGGCTATACCTACCTACAATTGTAACTACACATTTCAAAATGAATAAAAATGTTAAAAATCAGAAGATTTTTTTTTTGTCTGTACCTACGTTGTGGTACTCATGCCACTATTTCTATGAAGTCTTAAACAAAATTAAAATAATAACAAATTATTTTGAAACTTATCAAAATTATTTAAAAAAATATTAATCAAAAAATTTATTAACTAAAATCTTATTAAAAAAACGATTTAAAAATTTAATAGTAAATTTAATTTATATTAATAAAAAAATATTATTTTTTTTAGTTGTATTGAAATTTTAAAAATTGTTGCAAGGTTTTTAAAACATTAGGTAATACCTGATGGTCTGCTGATGGCTCAGGTTTTATATCATTCTGATGTTGATAGTTCATAAGTGCGTTTTTATAAATTTTTCATTGAACAATGTTTGGGCACTTCTTTGAACGGTCTTAAATTTTTGGGGAACAATGCTTCAAAATTTCACGTATTTCTTCTGTAGTCGTTATCATATAGTTCAGCTACCCCTTTCGCATACGAACTCTCGTGAGTCCGGACTCAAATTTCCCATGTCTAAACAGGCTCTATATGTATTCTTTGTATCCGCTTTCTGAGTCGTTTTCGTTGGTCGTACTACTTGATGTCGTTTAGTTTGCTTATCCCAACTGACTAAATTCCCTCAACTGTCATTACGATTTCCTGGTTTGTGAGGTGCCGATTTGCATATCGAAGGACCCGCACTGTTTCCTCGATCTACCTTTAGAGGTGTTCAATATCCAGGTGGCTGTAGTTTACATATTCTCCGCCGTACTGTTGACTCATCGTTAGATTAGGTCGATTCCATTTGATGTTTATTTCAACTAGTTCGTGGTCTGCGTCTTCCTGTAGTGTCCTGCAAGACAAATTTAAATTTCTGAGATTGTTTAATATGAAAAAAATTTTAAGTGATAAAAAAAGTCCAGACAGGGTGGGCTGATGGGGTTCCTATGGGTATGTTGGTTTGGCCTGAGACACCACTTAGAACGAGAGTTGCTGCCGCAGGTGGATCACCAGTTGTGTCGATTCAGTCAGTGTTGTTGACGGGACAGTGTTGGTTGAAGTCTACTCCAATAATCCCGTAGGTGTAATTTCAATACTCATTACCAATCATAATTGGCGAATCAGAAATATGTACCTATGTCAGCAGGTTTCATGAGATATTTTATCAAAATTTGTTGGTTGCCAATCAATGGCAAATAACTTTGTTTTGATGTACATTTATGCAAACTATTTGGCAAATCAGCTAAATGTCATTTAGCTATCTTTTTTTTGTTTGTTTTATTAAAAGAGATTCGATTCACAGTTGACCAACCAAATGAATATAGACTATGAATTTTATATGGATTTCATCATATTTTATATCATATCATACACACATATGTATCTATAATGAATAAAATTATAATGTGTGTGTACCTAAAAGGCATCTCGTTACAATGTTGAATATACACACACATCTAATCTTGTTAAAAAATTGGAGAAAGTTAAATTCTCTTCCATTTTGAAATAATGATATATTTCATTACACCACATGTTGCTTATTATCTCAGAGTCACCCCTAACACAATTATATCATGTCAGCAAAAATTCTATCATAAATTATTTGATGGTGTAACCATTCCACTCTAAATATCAAATTAAATCCCTTTAATTTAAAGTTTTTTTTTTCATAAAAATAGACCACTCTATAACCGAGCTATTTCGGCCTAGATAGCAATTTTTGTATCTTTTATTTTACTATTCATATCGTAATCTATACAAAACTACTTTAATAGGAAAAGTAAAAAGTATATATACCTACCTATTCATATCTAGCTATATGTATTTTTCTAATAATAAAACTATCCACGAACATTGTAATTTTAATAAACCAATGAACGTATGTTATGTATGCATATCCTTCCTTGTCCCATCCACATGCATACACCTCAAAAACCATTCATTAGAGTGGCTTGAAAATAAAATAAAAACCTACAGCATTCCATATATCCTGCTCCACTCGTCCTTATTCCTTTTTTAGATATAAAATAAAATTCCCTACATGACTGAAATTTCAATGTGGAATTAAATTTTTAACCAACACATACACAACACATTGTTCACATTGCAAAGAGGTGGAACAATGTCAGACGATTGTAAAAAGGAAACAACTTTCAACTCTATCCGGCCCGACTTCTGGTCCTGGTGCTCTCGAACCACTCTTGTGTTATCCCTTTTCGATAAAGTACCGCTACAATATTTGTTTATTTTTACCTTTCCACACCACCGACAAGGTATATATTTATATTAAAAAAAAATCTTATTCCAGCAAAAAAATATACCTATTTATTTTATTTAAAAAAAAAACTAAACCAAACAAATATTAATATACATTCTTTTGATATTGAATGAAGTTCGGAAGGACGTGTACTTTTTTTTTTTTTTGTTCAAAAAGTCACTTTTGACTTTACTTTTTTTTTGACAAAGTCTAATGAGGGAAAGAAAATAAAAAGGACTTTATAAATTGTTTCGCGGAGAGCAACTTGAAAAGTTCTTAAGCTAAAAGTTTGTTGTTGTGTTTTTTTTCCTTGAAAAAGGACTTAAAATAGATTGAAATTGCTTCTCGGTATGTTTGCCACATTGTGCATTAATCAAAAAGTTCCTCCACTTCATTCTAACTTTATAAAACCGAAAAGGATGTCAGTTTAATTTATAAATTGCTTAAGAAATTTTTGTAAATTACGTCGAATTAAAGAACAAGGGAAGAAAAATGTTTAACTTTTCTACTTTGCGGAGAAGTTTGAAAGATTAAATAGGTACCTAGTTGTTTTTGGATAAGATTGATAAAGTGAGTTGAATTGTATAATATTCTTCGGATTATACAGCATTCATCGAACCACAAACATATATCAAGCGTGATAATTCTTGGTTAAGTAAAGTCCTTGCACAAAAATCAAGTTTATATCGATTTACATTTAAATGTCAATTACCATAGAAAATACCTACCCCATAAATAAAAAAAGGACATTCTTGTGAAGGAAAAAAAGTGGTATTCATGATAGACAGGCGTCATTACCAATAAATTGAATTTCCATTTTAAAAGCCATTAAATGTCCTAAATGGCCTACTGTAAAAGTCTCTGAGAAAAAATATACAATCGAACGATTATACATAAACCAGAATCAGGCAGAAATACAGTTTATGTTGTAGTTGTTTCAAATGACATAATTGTGCATAACAAACTGGTGTACACAATATCCTTGGGAATCCTATTGTTGTTGTTGTTGACGACTAGAATCCTCCTTAAGGAGTATAGACATTGAGTCGCGCGAGAGAGATGTCAACCCAATTTTAGAAAACGGAACAAAAGAATTGGCAAAGGATATTGAGGGCATTAGGTTTCCTTGCAAGGATACATAGCTTTATTTTCCAGAAACAAGAAGATAGTGTATCTTAGTCAATGGTATCCTGTTGTGCATTCACTTTCTCTATCTCTGGGATGACTTTTAGAATACATAGATATACTCTCTTATGGATGTATTGTATTATTATGTATTGTTTTTTCGATGACAATGATGATGTCACAAGTCAGAAACGTAATGAGAGCGTGAAGTTTGTGATTCTTTTCAAGAAAATTATTTAAGACGCCTTTTTATTAAAGCTCTTGACTCAATTTGTGAGGAGAAAAAAATTAAATCTCAATTTTCTGACTATAGAAAGCTTGCACTTTTAAATTGAGAACCCTTAAAGTGCTGATAATACTTATATTATAAAGTTTTTAAAATCTTAAAATGTCCTAATTAATATCTCACTTATATACAGTTGGTATGGTATTGCTAAAAAAAAATGAAGACAGAGAATAATTGTTGAATCAACTTTTTTCTTCTCATATTGTAACAAATGTCATGTTCGATTTCATTTGTTTTTTTTTTTTATACAAACTGTTATTAAATAGTTAAATTCCATATCTCGAAAAATCCCTACTTCGAAACAAATAAAACTTCTAAAATTCGTTCCTCAATAATTGTCGATCATGCTGCCCCCCTGCAACCTCCAGCCTGACCCACTGTAGAATTTGGGGTGGTTGCGAGTTTATGTGGTTGCAAGTTTGGATATGCAATAGCTGTGTGCATTTTGCGCCCAAAAACTAGGAAATATCGGCGTTGAGCAATAGCGCCCAAGGCCTAAATTGATTTGGAAATTTGGCCTAAAAAATGCTGAACAAATTATTGTTGTATTTGTTTCCTATTTTGGGTGCTATTTCCGTGTTTATTAACGCCCAAAAAAAGAAACTTAAATAGTGGAAAATGAAAAAAAAGCCCAAAATAAGAAAAATTGCGCAAAACAACAGATTTAAAAGAAAGAGCACCCAAATGGAGGAAATACCAATCAATTTTGTGAAAAACATTGGTTGGAAATAGCTCCAAAAAATTAGAAAATATCGCTCAAATTTTACAAAAACAGTTTCCATATAATTTTTTTTGACCTGGGCGACATCAAATTTTCGGCGTTAAATAAACTATTTTGACCAAATTTTTTTTATATTTTTGTGTTTCGGGCGTAAATTTTTGTTTTTGGGTGAAATTTCCAAATTGATTTGGGCGATATTGCCTTGGGCGCTATTGCTCAACGCCATTATTTGATCAACGTAGGCAAAATTTTGGAAAACATTATTTTCCGGAAAAAACTTTTTTTTTTATGAAAAAAAAAGTATAAAGTATAATTTTATCACACAGTTATAACTCACTATTATCTGCTAATGTGACCAGGATAACAATGTTGAACACTGGAATATACCTATAGTATATGACAAATACAGGGTTGGTCCTAAGACACTTCTTTGTGGTCCACTGACTTTGATTTTCTAAAATCCGAAAGCTGTTGTTTGTACCGTGTTCTAAAGAGTCGGTCTGGCATCTGGTTTCATTATTCGATAGAAATGCTTGGGACTCAAATTTCCGCTTTTTCAGTTCAACTTACATCACATTTTTGACAAAAAGCAAATGTCAACTACTTTTATCTAACAAGATTACAATTTTAATCATTATACGAAGTGATTTCGACAGAAAATTCTTGTAGATTTGAATGCATTTGTTGTAGATTTCAAAATTTGACAACACGTTGTAAATTTTACAACATAAAAAGGGATAGTTTTAACAATTTTAATGTCAAAAACAGGAACAAATCTTTTCATCACAATCAAATGATTGATGTTAGTTTCGGTCGCTCGTTTTGGTCAAACAGTAGTAAAGTACTGAGATTGAATTGGTTATGTTCAGAGTCGTTCATTTTGAAACGATTAAAATTGAGATTGATCCCTTTGCTTTGAACGCCTCACATAGACCGAATCAACCGCGATTGATACACTTCTTGTACTCTAGTTATAATTTCAACAACCACAAATAACATTACATCTATTTCGATCGTTGAAAATTTGCTGCCCCCTAAAATCTGGCGCCCTAGACAGCTGTCTATGTTGCCTAAATTGCTAATGCAGCACTGCCCAAATGCCAAACTTTTTTAATGATTTGAGCAACATCTAAAACAAGAGTCGAGCATACTTGTTTTCCGCAAAGTGCTTTTTCAGCAATATTCGATTCGATGTACTTGGTCTATCGTGGAATTTTTATTTGTTTAATCAAACTGATGGTTTGGTAAATTAGTATTCGTTCTATTATTTTTATCCTTTAACTATTTACGAACAGTTTTTTCGTAAACTTTTGCCATAATTGGTATAAGCGATATACAGAGCACCAAAAAGCTTGAGCGTGTAGGTGGAGTTAAGGCAAGAAAAAAATCGTATGGGAGGGGGGGTCTATTTCTATTTTGAGTTTGAAAATTAATTTTTTTTAAAATTTTCATTTAAACAACTTAAAAAGCTTGAGCGTGTAGGTGGAGTTAAGGCAAGAAAAAAATCGTATGGGAGGGGGGTCTATTTCTATTTTGAGTTTGAAAATTAATTTTTTTAAAAATTTTCATTTAAACAACTTAATTTAAAAATTAAATAAAAGAGTAGTTTTCTGGCTTTCCGAAAAAGTATAACAAGGCTTTGTATCATTCACCGTTGTTTTTAAATAATTTTTTTTCTGATTTAAGTCAATGTTTTAGAAAAATGCCCCTCTCGTCTAAACGGGGGGAAATAGACCCCCCTCCCATACGATTTTTTTCTTGTCTTAACATCTACACGCTCAAGCTTTTTGGTGCACCTTATACCAATCACCCTGTATATATGTAGATTGTTACTTCTGCAAGTGGCTTAAGACGAAAACAAAATCATTAAGAAAAATAATTAATTTATTTTCTGCTTACTAAGACAGATTTCCTAATAAATGCTCATGTTAAAAAAAAAAAAAAACAATTTCGCCGCCATAGGCAGAGTAAATTTATGCCCTTGTCGTACACTATTTAGAATTTAACCTTCACGTTTTTACAGTATTTGATTTGAGTATAGATATCCACTTAAACTCCCATAAAATTGTGATTTTAAATTGGAGGACATATTAGCTTTTAGTATTCTCTTTAAAGTAAACAAACAAACAAATATGCCTGAACAGATGATGAAAACAGACAAAGTTTGAAATTAACAAACCGCAAACTAAAAAATGTTCTTGAAGTCTTTTTTTCAAATCAACCAAATCGGCAGTGGTAATAAACTTCGAACAAAATAAACAAAACCTCAATTAAAAAAAAAGTTGGCTTCCAAATTAAATCTTTCCCCACAAACATTAATTTAGATTCACCCCCACAAAATTTTCCAAAAAAAAAAAAAATAAAATAAGAAAATATGTCTACCCATAATAAAATATCAAGTTCCGGTTTATATCCAAGAAGAGACAAAAACCCCAAAACATCAGCGTAGGTGGTAGCAATATTGTAATTTTATTAATGGTATACCTACTTCTCTTTTCTCAGCCTTGAAAAGCTCCCGCCTGTTGCTCTGTCACTTTCTCCTTTTGTTTCTGCTTTTATGGATAGGATTTATATTTCGATTGCGAAAACATAAGGTTCTTCGTTTTAGTACTCACCTCACACACTTTAACTGCGGACATAAAATACAACGCACCGTATACAATTTTGGTTAAAGGACTCTACTGGTGAGACTAAAGTTTATTCTTTTTTTATTATTCTCTTTATTTTTTTTTTTGTGGGAGGTTGTTGTAACATCGGTATAACAAAACAAAACAACACAAACAAGGTACACAGTATAGAATAAAAAAGGGTTCGTTGGTCTAAATTTAACTGTCGTCTCTGAACAAAAGAGCAAAAATAATGCCTTTCGAAAAAGGACTATACAGGTACTCCAGACGGCCATTCAACATTTATACGAAGCTATACACCTGTTCACTCACCCGTTAGAGCAAAACTACTTTGCATGACTTTGCCAAATAAATTGTTTGCCATTAAGGATTATAACGAAAAATATTCCCTTACTATATATGGTTCACCCATAGATAAGGGAGGTAAATGGTGAACATTACCATTCCTCCGCCACAAAATGGTCCGGAAATGAAAAATGCAATTTTCATTCCTTTTATTTTTCTCGCTGCATTTTCGTTTATTTATTTTTTAGCATTTCGTGCAGTCAAGCAATTTGGGGATATTCTATGCAACGAGTTAAAAAATAAAAAAAAAAACAATTGAAATAAGGGCAATGAATGCACACAGAAAAAATAAGAATATTGAATGTGCAAGGATGCATGCTTGTTTTTTTTGATAAACAACGAGAAATATTTATGAAACAGAAAGAAACTCGTACATTTCTGGAATAAAAGATTTTTTTAGGATATCTTTATGGTACATCCGCGATGTACTTGAATAATTTAATACAATATTGTGGAACGATAAATGTTGTTTTCTGAATGCAATAGTTTATTTTCAATTGCGTCTTTGGGAGTTTAATATGATAAAATAAGATCTAAATAGGCTAAACCGAGAAAATGAACCTCAGAAATATAAGAATAAGAAACGAAATATCTTTAAAAATGTCAAAATTGGATTTGAAATAATCCCTTAAACCAGATAAGGTCAAATTTATAGCCGGTGACATTTGCACATAATTTCGGCAAATGTCAAAACTGGATTTGTAAGCATCGACTACAAAATGTCAAATTTATAGCTATTGACATTTGCACAGAATTTCGGCAAATGTCAATATTGGATTTGTAAGATGATGTTTACATTGATATCACTCAACCGACGCATTTCGACGTAAAACTAAAGATTTTGATTTTGATCCGTAATCTGACACACACAATTTAATAATATTATTATCAATCACTTCACTTTCACTTTCCATTCACTTTTCACATTTTACATTTATTCACATTTATTCACATTTATTCCCGATTTCTTTTGTTTTAAAAATCATAATCATTCAGAGCTTCCCCAACTGCGTTTAGGTAACTGGGGTGTTCGAACGAGTTGAATTAAAAGTTTAAACCGTCGCGTCGTTTGGGTTATGTAAAACTACAGTTTAAACTCTTTAATAAGAAACGAAATATCTTAAAAAATGTCAAAATTGGATTTGAAATAATCCCTTAAACCAGAAAAAGTCAAATTTATAGCTGGTGACATTTGCACAGAATTTCGGCAATTGTCAAAACTGGATTTGTAAGCATCGACTACAAAATGTCAAATTTATAGCTATTGACATTTGCACAGAATTTCGGCAAATGTCAATATTGGATTTGTAAGATGATGTTTACATTGAAATCACTCAGCCGACGCATTTCGACGTAAAACTAATCACATGTCTTCAGTCACTTATGGGTAGTTTCACAGTGAGGGTTTAAACTCTGTTTTCAGTTTAAACTGCCGTTTTTCAATTTTTCGGTTTCACAGTGCTCATTAAACTCGAGGTGTAGGTTAACTTTTCGTTTAATTTAAACGACTTCACTACACCGTTTAAACGACGTCGTTTCGTTTAACGTTATAGAACGCACAAACATTTTGATTTTGATATGTAATCTGGCACATCACAATTTAATAATATTATTATCAATCACTTTTCACTTCCATTCACATATCACTTTTCACATTTATTCCCGATTTCTTTTGTTTTAAAAATCATAATTTTTGTTCATTCAGAGCTTCTCCAACTGCGTTTAGGTAACTGGGATGTTCAAACGAGTTTAATTAAAAGTTTAAACTGTCGTTTGGGTTATGTAAAACTACAGTTTAAACTCTCACTGTGAGATTGGGCATTAATAGTATGGAAACAAAAGGATTCACGAAAAACAAACAAAAAATATGTAAAATGAGCATAGATGTTTACAATTTACTTTATAAGCTCATGCTTGATTAGAATTTCCAACAAAAAGTGATCAATTTTGTAAAAACTTTCAAAGTATTGGTGCAAAAGGTGAAAAAATAAAAAATCACAAATGTCAAAATAGCGAATCTCAAAATGAATCCATGATAATTTAAAAAAAAATCTAAAAATACTGGTTTAATGCCCCGTTTCTTTCTAACAACTAAGAGGGAAAGAGACAAAACATATAGATGTCAAAATGCTTCGTTTGAGTGAGCCCAATGTGAACACCGTCTAAGAAAATTTCAAACTTCAAAATGTTAAATTTATTGCCTTTGATGACAGTTTGCAAAATTGGATTTGTCAGATTACAATATTTAAAATTTATTGGCTGTAATGACAATTTGCACTGAATAATCCTCAAAAATCAAAATTTTATTTATAAGAATCTGTCACACCAAAAAATGCCATATCACACAGAATATTCCGCAAATGCCAATATTCGATTTGTAAGAATATGTCAAATTTCAAAATGTCAAATTTATTACCTCTGATGACAGTTCGATCTTAAAAATCAGCGAATGTTTTTGTAAGAATCGGTCAAAATACAAAATGTCGATTTCTTTTCCTTCTAGGAAACATGAAATATGCAAAAAGAGTAAATCGGAATACATTTCATATTTTTTTAAAAACATGAGATATTTTATTCGAGATTTCAGGTTGTTTGGGGGCAATGGAACATAAAACAAGATCTTACTTTGAAAGTCCCTATACAACTTTGCGAACATAGCCTTTGCGATATATGAAAGTATCATTCATACCAACATCTAAAATTAAAAAAAATAGCAAATATGTTGTTCGATACTCGAATGAATCTATTTGCAATGGAATTATACTTTTGCTTTTATCGGCAGTGATGTTTTAAAAAACAATATCCTACTTCATTGCGGGTAGCTTTTCAAAAAAAAAAGGCGTGCATATTAACTTGTCTTGAGCTGCGTTTACACTTTGGTTTTTATTAAAAGAAAAATTATTGTTTAAACAAAAATTTATAAATAAGAATTCGGATTCTGTTAGCCTAGATATTTATTTCATAAAACAAATCCTTTCTTACATTTTTTTATAAACTGTTACTTTTAATTTAACAAAATATTTGTATTAGAATTTTATTTTCAGTTATTCAATTAAACAAAAAATTATATCAAAAAACTTATTATAAATAACTTTTTCATTACCTTGTATCCTACAACCTTTCCATGAATGGACTTGAACAAATTTAAATGTTTACACAGCTTAAACGACTCAGATAAATTAATCTCTTCAACTTTCGTGTTCTAAGTCATGAAGAATCCGATTAGTTTGTAATTATTTTTGATATTTCATTTTCCCGCTCCTTCGACAAGGTTCGACTGAAGGACTAGGTGTATAATAATAATTAAAGTCTTAGGCTTCTAGTGTTAAAATATTCGTTTCACGTCGAAAACCGGCCATTTGACTTTCCTCATTTTTGCCAGCAAAAATACTCTTCCCAAAAATCAAATCGTTAATTCTCAGGATAATTAAGAAATTAGTCACGTAATTTATATCGACACCCAAAAAGCAGCAACAGCGGCGGCAGTATAGTCTTAATGAACTAAGCCAACCCACAAACAAAAAAACAAAAAAAAAACTAATAGCCCGACTGCTTCTTGCTTATTAAGTCCTTTTGCGTGTAATCCTTTATTCGCCTAATTTCCCTAATCGATTTTTCTTTCGTGAGAAATTTATACCGTCGCCATATTCGAGGTGTGGGTGGCTCTTTTAATATCACCTTTAACCAATGTTAAAATATTTGCCAACACAGTGATATACATATAGATTGTTGTATTCTACTTTGAAGGGTGCAATATCCTTGGTGCTTTTATAACTTTCTCTTTTTGTTTTTTGAAAAAAAGACACAGCTGTTTCTGAGGGAGTCCTCTAAATATACATATATACCTACAACCTCGCTCCATAGAAAAGGTTAGAAAACTCTCGTTAAGTTCATTGCTCTCCTAGGTGTATATGAACAACACAGTGCTCAATCAATTTAGCTTTTTGCAATCTCCCCTTCTGTGTGTTAGAAAACGAATGTCCTGGGTTTGTTTTTTCTAATCACAAAACAAACAAACGTTAATACACTAAAGAAGAACGGGACTGTGTAAGAACTTCCATATGAAGGATCTGTTTTGAAAAAGACAAGAAGGATGGCTAGGCTATACCTAATAGACTTCATATAGGAATAGGGAATAGATCCAGGATACTACTTTCATATAAAAATCAATACACAAACATTCACAGAATTAAAAAAAAATTGCATATATGTATAAAGGGGGAGTTCTAATATTCTTCACGGAATAAGCTAAACTGAGGTAAAGAATTTATATAAGTCACAAGATATTATCTAAATTATTTACCAAAAAGAAAGTGAAGGCAATTTTTCTTGTTGCCAGAGATCCTGGAAGTTTGGTGAAAATAGCATTTGCAAAACACATACAGTAGAAGAAGTGTAGATAAAGGGGATCTAGTATATATGAGGCTTAAAAGCTATGGAATGAATGTGTTTGCAGACGTGAGTATATTTTATTGCTTCCGAAGACGTGCCGGAAGTTTTTGCGGTTGGCGAATATTCTTCTTCGATTCATTTTTGTTTGCTTGTTTCTTCTGTGTTTGCTTTCTGTAATAAGATAAAACATGTCCTTTTTCCCAAGTGAAAAGATGTTTTATTATAGAAAATGAAATTCAGGCTAATGGATATGAAGTGAAATTATTATGCTTAATGTATGTTTATATATAGATACATTTCTTTTTACTTTTTCCCTGATTGGAGTTCGGAATGATTCATTGAACGTATTTTTTTATTTTGTTGACAGATAAAGGATTACAAAAAAGTATTTCTTTATTTGCAGTAATAAAGGTAGAATGTAATGTAATGTATGCAGATTTTCTGTTGAACAAACAAAGGTAAAATTATATTTGTTTCCATGGATGAAGAACAAGAAACAGTTTTAATATAGAAATTATCTTATTTTCTTGAGGTTCACTTTCAAATGCGAATTAAAGCCACAATCCAAATATGCCTTTAATTCACTTTCAAATTTAAACTAAAATCATTGAAATGTGAACTAACACCATATGATGATAATTCACATTCGATTGTGAACTTATGTTCATATTACAAATAACGCGAAAAGTTAAATAAGGCCAATTTTAAACGATTGAACTTACATATTTCACTTTACAAATCTCGAATACAAAACTATTATTGAATTTGTAATATTCTAAATTCTTGCAACTCGAGATTTTGTCATTCATGATTTTGTACCTTTCCCCAACCTCGTTTATGCGAGTTAATTTTCACATTCAAATGAGAATCAAGATAACTTTCTTAAACGAACTAACACCATATGGTCTTTATTTAATTTCAAAATTGAATTTAAGGCCTAATGGCATTATGGTTCTAATTCGCTTTTGAAAGTGAACTAACACCATTATGGCGTTAGTTCGTATGGGCTACGTTCACGGCACCAAACAATAACTCTATAAAATCAAAAGAATTTGGGTTATTTTTAAAGTTTTATACTATTAAAATTGAACAATGGGATTTATCAGTTTCCGGACTATTGTTTTAATAACATAACAGTATTAATTCAATAGTTTACTCTTAAAATAAATAAATAAAATAAATCAATAGGATGTTACCATTAAAACAATAGTTTCCTGACTTGTTTTAATAACACTACACTATTATTTTAATAGCTTTTTCTTAAATTTATTAAATAAATGGGTGTCCCATTGAATCTATAGGATTAAACTCGAAAACGTCGGCCCAACGCTTCCCTTTAGGCAGCGAACTATTGTAACACTGGCCAAACGTGCGTAATCATCAATTTATATCTTCATAGGTATCTCAATTTACTAAAAATGTTTTAATCCGGGCTTGTTGCCTTAATTTCTGTTTCAATTCAATGAATTCTTGTCATCAAATCTAAAGACAATAAGCCTTACTTACTTAAAAAACAGATTAATCAATTATTTATAGACATAGTCTTGCTTCAAATAGGAATTTAAAAAACAGGACCCAAGCAGTGATACCCGTGTCCATTTATTGAACTTTATTTCTCTAACAAGTGGTGGTCCACACGGTGCAATTTTGGAGCCCCTTCTTTTTTCATTGTTCGAGCTTCTAACTCTTATTAAAGACTGTTCGATAAAAATATACGCTGATGATGATAACCTGTTTTGAGTTGTCCCTTGGGTATGCTTCTGAATCCTATAGGTTAGTGACTATATACACCTCCAAGATCTAAAGCTACTCTTTTGTTAACATTTTTCTTTGAATGCGATGGAAGAATTGTTGGGCCATCATCATATTAATCAGTGTTGCGGATTGTATTGCAAATAGGAAGCTTAACCCACTCAAGGATCTTTTAAACTATAAAGAGTTTCTTCCACATTTTGGCATTGGACATCCCCAAATTCTGAAGTAAAGTCCCGAATCCACAAACCATATACCAGATTTGCTTTAAAGCTTTAATTCATCATTATTTTTGTTATTGCATCTCCTTCAGTATCTCTTATCTGAATAAAGTTATTCTATTTCTTTTTCAAGTTTTTCTTTTTTGAAATATCCTGAATTATAATATTGCAGCTTCGTTAGCATTCAGCATTTTGCTTGTTCAATTTATTCATAAAGTTCGTGTCGCCATTTAATATATGTATGGTATGTGTATTCACTTCCTCGTCCTCCTCCTTCCTCCTTCCTTAAGGCACCACACTCAAATCAGAATTATATTGGGCAGAAGAAAAACAAAATTAAGGGTGGAGTGCACCAAACAGCACTAGAGGGCGTTTCGCTCAATTGAACTCATCCAAACGAAGTGGTTAGCAGCAGCAGCAGCAGTGTATTGCCTGTTGGTTGGTGCTTCTATAATGCTGCAAGCTGCAACATATCATTTAAAGCCATTTCATAAGGGGGTTTGACACATTAAAAGTGTCTGGGCTTATATAGTATTCCTACATCGAGTGTGACTCATATGTTTTTATTTTTATACCGTACTTTGCTATACTTGTAAATCCAATTTAATAATTTTCAAAGGCTTCCAGACAACAAAATCAATTTAAAATAAACTAAAGGTATAGAAATAGATAGAGTCTTATTTTTTATAATCTAACTGCGTCCTAACCTTTTGGCATAGAAAAAGGTTATAGTCGAACGCACGTGGTGTTGTGGGCGACTAACATAGTTTAGCTCTTGGGAATTATGAGTCGTCGTTGTCGTTGGTTTAAAAAAAAAACAACCAACCACCCTTTTTTGAAAAGTTCAACAAACGATTATGGTGTTGCCATAAATGGATATTCATAACTACCAATAGGTAGGTATATCGATTGAGATTATTGAAGCAAAATGTGTAACGTATGCTGTTGAGTTTATGTTTTTTTTTTTTAAACGTCTTTCATGTCGAAAACAGAAAGGAAAATCAATAAAAGAAGTAGGCCCTTGTGAGCTATTTATGGTGAAAAACAAGAGAGCATTTCGAACACGAGTATAATGTTCTTTGAATCCTTGAAGGCCTTTACAACATATTGATAAAATATTAAAAGGGTGTTTCAAAATGAACGCAATATTTGAATTTGCAGTCATTTGGGCGATTAAGTGCTTCTAACGTTTAAAATGCAATATGACATCATGACAGTTTAAGATTTAAAAATGTATCGGTACATTAAAAACAATAATTTTTGACCAAGATTTCATATGACTGATATTTTGCCAACGGTGAGTTTTCTCGTAAAACATTTTTTTAGAACAAGGTTTTTATCAGTACCTGCCACACAAGCGTTTTAGACAATCCAATTTTTTTCGAAAAAAAAAACAATCGATTTTGATAAAATTTTGTGTGACTGATTTTTTGCCAATGATGAACTTTTTCGTTAGATTTTTTTTTCAAAATCACTTTATTAACGGTACCTGTCATATAAACGCTACATAAACTTTATTTTTACTTGCGATTATTAATTATATAGTTTCTTGTTTAGTATCCTTAGCCCAAAGGTTAGTAATCTGCCACAAGAGCAAGTTCGTGCGACCCAGCCGTGCATTTTATTTTCTTTGCATAAATTTTTGAACACCCTTTATACTAAAGGACGAGTATCACTATAGTTCTTGTTAAAAAGAAAAAGTTTACTTTTTAAATGGAAAAATTGGATCCCTTTCATTGGGATTTTATATTTAATGATGTTAAAATGAAGGAAGAAATAAATGGGGATGTATATTTGTATTCACTCGCTTATGCTTTTTCTTCAATATGGTTTTTATAAATTTCTAAAGGGATCCATTTAGATCAGAAAAACTGCTGTTTGTAATAAATTAATATCGTTAAAATACATTTGAATACCATTAAGGACTGATTGCATAGATCTTGAGAATCATCAGGGTTGTTTTTTTTTTGTGTTGGAAAACAGCCAATCGATGTCTATGGATTTGAAGCTGTGTGACTATAATTGGACCTATCTTCGCAAATAAATAATGCTTTCAAATTAAATAATTTATAGTTACGATAGAGTTACCATATCTCTTCAACCACCATATGTTTATACAACATTTCCAATCTGTACATCATCAAAAACAAATCTTGTGTGGAAGCATAAAAATTCATGTTGTACGACCTAACAAACAATATGAGCATAATATTTTAAATCGTACTCTAGACTAAGGCAAGAACATGTGTCGTATAAGTTGCGTATAGTTGGAGAAAAACAATCAAATTAAAGGACGATGTGTACCTACACAAGCAACAAGACATTCATAGAGAGAAAAATTGGAGCTTAAGCATTGAGTTTTTCAAGGCTTAAAATTCAGAAGGTTATTGCTTAATGTTTAATTCATTGCTTTATTCGAATAGAAAATAAAAAAACGAGTACCTGATTCTATTTATGTGACATTTGAATCTGAAGTTTCAGACATAAAACATTGTTGACTTAAATATTAGCAAGAAGAAAACGAGTCTTTAAGCATTTATCTTGTAAATTTCAGATTTTTAACCATCAAATAATTTTCAGAATTCGAAAAGCCAAATAAGTACAAATAAAAGTTTCCATTTTTTGAAGAAAAATTTCCGAAACATATTAATTTATTTCAATAGGATTGTACCGAAATACCAACTCTCAGAATTCTGACAGGCGAAAATCGCTATTATTTTTGGGGAAAAAAGTTTTAAGATGGTCAAACACTACTACCTACGTAACGACAAAGCAAATCTGGCCGGATCTGAAACGCACTAAATGTTTGTTGTCTATGAGCAGTTTACATATTAGCTCCGTAATTGGTGTCATAACCGGACACTGCCTCATAGGAAGACACGCCATAAGACTTGGCGTATTCTCTAACGATTTTTGCAGAAACTGCATGCACGAGGAGAAGGATGAGACTATCGCCCATCTTCTCTGCTCATGACCAGCTCTCTCCCAAAGACGTAAATTACATCTAGGTTATTTCTTTTTCGACGATCCTATCGATCTGTCGAACTTAGATATTTTATCTTTACATCGCTTTATAAAAATCTCCAACTGGTTTAATTAAAGAGGTACTCCCTCGCTCGTTTTGTGGTATTACAACGGACCTATCTGTGGTCTAATGGCCAGTTTCTTCAAACACTTTAAAATTTTTATTGGTTTGTTAAATTTTAAAATGGCATTTTTCAATTTCACCAACCACTTTCAGTTTTAAAAGAGCCAATAAACTAAAGTCGCATTTTGTTCCAAATAAATTTTAAAGGCGTCTTAAAAATGCAAGACAAAGAGAAATTTTTGGATTGATATGCTCTCCTGTCCCTTGCTCTAATGAAAGAGACCCATGTGTGGTAAATAAAAATCCGGAATTGGCATCAAGTTTCCTCATTTTTATAAAAAATTACCTCCTAATGTTGGTGCACACTATTTTAAGTTAAAATGCCAATAAATTTTATTACTCCATTAAATAAAATGCTTTTAGGAGTATTTTGATAAAACTGGGCATAATTGTGTCAGTAGTTTTCCTGACAGCCACATAAACCTAACCTAATATAGCGACAAAAGTTAGGGTCCGACGGATTCGGGATTTTGAGAGTCAGAGTTTTATGAGTCGGGATGTTTCATTCGAGGTTTCGATAGTCGGACTTTCGTATCGAATTATTAATCAGCTGTTTCAATAATGACACTACTAAACTCACCTTTGCTGTGGTGAGTTTTGTTGTGAGGATTGAAAGAGAATTTGAGTCACATACTCACAACAATCTCCACTTAATCGACCGCCCTAAGAGACATCAGATTTTGATATAAACTCGTTTGATATCCTTACAATAAGGTATGATTCCATTTATTGACGTGCACGGTACTGACTCCAAAACTTTTAGTAGTATCTTTATCTGAAATCAGTCAATGATGTTTCCAATTTATATCCTTCAACTTTAGACTTTCTGTGATTGATTTACCTGCAATAATTCCGCATTCGACATAATATACAGCCGTATTTGCTTTCTTATTAAGTTCTTCAGTATAAAAACAAGAAGACAAATTTGAACAGATAAAAGTAGATAAATAGATTGCATGAAAAACTTCGTGCGTGACAAAAAGTATTTAACAAAAATATACCACCAATTTGTTCTCATTTTTTCTAACCGCTAAGAACTTGTTCCGAAATTTTCATCGTCTCCTTTATATTCTTCTTTCACTTAAGAACTTCAACCAAAGTCACGTTCATCATACACGTGAAATATAAAAGTTTCTATGAAATTAAAAGAAAAGAATAACATAACACGTTGTTGATGTTGCTGCAACTGAAAAGTTATTACCTCTAGGAGACAAATAAAAAAAATAGAAGAACAAAAAAACAACCAAGGACCTCGTCAACTATTTAAGTTGAAGTAGAGCAACACTCAGTATATAGATGTGTTGTTAAAAAGTCGTCATGTCCTTAAGGCAGTGAAATCTTTTTTCTCGTTTTTTTTTAGGTCGGCACTTAACCTTATGCTTGTGCTTTGTTAAGGAGATTATTTGTGCTAACAAGGATTTTTTTTTTAAATATATAATGTGTGTCGGGCGAAATTTCTTATTATTTCTTATCACTTGGCACTTTCTCGGTCTTTTAGAAATTTAACCCTTTCCCATTTGTTTTTCTTTCAGAATTCGCAATAGTCGTGGCAGTCTTGATAGTATCGGGACAACAGCCCCTTCTTCCAATAGTTCCAACGGTTCAAAAATGGATTCAAATGGCAGTCCGAATCGTTCCTCATCCCGCAATGGTCGTGACAATTGGTCAAAAATGCCAGACCCACCAGTTAATGGTCACAATAATGTCGGTATACCACACCAACATCACCATCAACAACTATCACAACCACCAAGTCCAACTTCCGGTCGAAAGGATAAATCGTCACCAAGTCACTCCAGACGAAGCACTTCGGCATCCAAGCAACAGCATCAGCAGCAGCAGCAACAACATCATGGCCAATCATCATCATCATCGTCGTCGGGCAGTAGTAGAACGAAAGGTGTTCCACCTAGCTTTGGTTATGTGAAAAGGTCAAACGGTTCAGCCACATCAACTGCAGAACAACAAAATATCATGATGATAGGTGGTGGTGGCAATTCTTGTGGTCAGCAGCAGCAACTACAGCATCAGCAGGCCGGAAGAACAGCTCATGTCTCGGCAGTACCCAGGTCGGGTAAAATTAAAGTTTCCGGCGGAACTCAGACGTGCAACAACGATATGCAGACAAGTGAGTGTTTTTGGGATGTCATTTTATCAGAATTATGGTTTTATAATGTTTTTCCCAATTATTTTTGTTTTGCAGAAATTTCACCAAACGCTCAACACCGTAGTTTTTCATTAACAGGTCCCGGTGCAACACAGCTTAGTCAGTCAATTAGAGAACGACTAGCTACGGGATCACATAGCCTACCGAAACCAGGCACCGACATGCATGTCTTCCAACACCGGTAAGTGAGATATGTGGATTTTCAAATGGAAATAAGGAATTATTGGAAAGGATGTTCGTTTGTTATGGTCTTATCGGTGTGTTCAAATCGGGTAGTTGAGCGTAGAAGTAATTAAAAGTTGTGAACTTCTTGGTGCATTGACCGATGAGTTAATAATGTTTCGGGAAATTGCACATGAGCATTCATTTGTATAAAAGGGAATTAATTGGCGAAATTTGATGGTGTTTGTGAACTCTTGGATGTACCTACATGGAACAGTATATATGATGCTTATAAATAGGTTTTTTTTTTGAAAGTAGAAAATTAAATAAAGGGTTTTAATGTTTCAAAATATACGTATCTATCATTTGAATCGTATTCTATGAGTATATGAATTTAGTTTTTTTTATAAGAAAAAAGGTTTTACTTCCATTTCCACGCAAGTTCGTTGATCTACTTAGAGTATGTGCGGTATTCTGGAAAGTTCCCCTGTCTTTACAGTTTTCTTTATCAACATTACCTATTTTCTAAGATTTTTCAATGCCTCTGAATAGTATAGTAACATTTTTAGGAGGCCAAGTTTTACAAAGGAAATAATTCGACAGAATTATAATCAAACTGAGTGTTCATTTTTTTTTTTGTCCGACAAACGAAGTTAGTTGCACAAGATAAAGTGTGCGGAAAATCTTTACTGTTAGGCACGGTGACACTGGCAATTGCTGACTAATGGACAGAAAAACTTGTTCCATATTACATATACAGCTGGCCAAATAATTCAGCTCTCCATAGGCCAACGTGCCTTTCTGATGCTCAACTAAGATGGTTAAATCTTTTGAATTTCTTTCAATTCACTTAGCTGAGTCTTATATTTATAACTAATTTTTTATTGGGAGACTTTATTAAATCGACTATTCCCAAAGAAAAAAAACACTCTCATGAATGTTAATGAACCATCCAAAAAAAAGCCCACTTGGTAATTAAGATTTTTAGACCAAAGTTTGTATATACTATACACAATTTAAAAAATGGTTTTCGGAAAACTCCGAAGCTTTTTTATGTTGCTGGACGTTTAAATCTAAAATTGATCAGTTATTTTTGAGAGTTACAGCTTATATTGACTAACTCGCAGAATCCAAAGATCTTATACTACGTCTCAAAATGGGAGACACCCGATACATTTAAATATTTTTCGTCAATCGTCCACAACAAACGAAATATTTCTGAAATGTTTTTTAAACAGTGTTTTATTTTGTCTGAGCACATCATTCCAGAGCAAAAGTGGATGAGATACAGAGAAACCACGAAACTATTCAAAAATGTTTCTATATAATAAGCGTCCACACCAAAATTAAACAATTCAGAAATTTGTTCTTGAATGTTTTCTTAGAAAATTGGAAACATTTTAGAAACTTTTAGTCAAATGTTTCTTTTATCTGGACTTCATTATGTCAATAGATGAATCGCTGGATTCGAACCCAGATCCCTGGCATATTGATCGAATACACTGATCACTATGTCACAGAGCAGATTACTGTTCTAAGGATATAATGCAAATTCTATATTTTTGATTTGTTTTCTACGTTTATTATTGTAAGTTTTAAAGATTTGATTATAGAGTTTTTGTCTATTTTGCTTAAATGTCCAATTAAAGAAGTCATCGTCAAGCAGAGTGCTGATTTATTTGTCCATTGACTTTTTGACTTTTTATTAGCTTATAAAATGTCGATTTTCCATGTTCCACTTCGAAGTCTGGGTAAAACTCAGAATGATATCAAAGATAACTAAAGAAGTGTTCATGAATGAGAGCGACCAAAGACCAACGACCGGACGGATATTCGTTAATTTTGACGATCCATTCACATGATATATTTTTATTCGCGGCGAATGAGCAACTTCAACCACATATCAAAACAAACATAATAAAAATGATGTTATGTGCGGTGGAAGTCGCGCGCGAACAATTAATTCCTTCGTATGTGAATTATATATGGGAATAGGAAGGCGAACACAGCTTGACAGTTCGTTGCAATCACCTTGTTCTTCGCGAAGAAAAATTTGTTTTATCAAAATTTAATTATTTAAGGAATAAAAGTGCATATTTTAAAAACTTAATATATTTAAAAATTCATTCTCTTTCGATTGATGTTTGTTTTAAGTCAAGAAATTATTTGTGAAAATGCTTGAGATCTCGTTTGTTCGTCCATTCGGTCGTTCGTTGGTCACTCTCATATGAACACTCCTTAAGTGAGACCCATTATTATCCAGTAGTTGTGTTCACTTTGATTCAAAGTACTTGGCGAAGCACTATTGACTGCTTATTATTGCTTATAATTTATATATACTACTTTTACTCCAAGCCATCTAAGTATTTCTGTACTGACAACCGCAGTATTTCTACTGGCATCCATAGTATTTCTACTGACAATTACAGAATTTTGACTGGAAACCGTAGTTTTTCTACTGGCAACCGCAGTATTTCTACTGGCAGTCACAGTATTTCTATTGACAATCACAGAACCACAGTATCTCTACTGCCAACAGCGCCAACCAGAGAATTTCTATACTTGTAACCACAGTATAGTTCTACTAGCAACGGCAATATCTTCGCTGTTTACCTTTGTATCGCTACTGGCAACGAGTGGCAACTGTAAAGTATTTCTACTTCCAAATTATGTTGTTTTCTTCATTGAAAATGAACCAGAATTAAACAACAACAAAATGTGCGTCACTAATAGAAATTATGTCTTCTGAGTAGACTGATAAACCGAATAAAATTCAGCTTAGGCATATGTATATTCTCAGTAGTAGAATTGAGGAACACGGTAGATATAGAGCCTTTACGCTATGGGGTACGTATTCAAGGTATCGAAAAAATCAAATAAAAAGTTTTTCGAATAACCATGAATTTATAATAGTCCAGCATAACTAGAGGTGTCACATAATCGACTTGACCGAGCCGATATAAAATAGATTTGAATTTTGCAGCAGTATAGTGTTCCTGTACACAGGTTTTTGTTGGTTAACTCAGACTTCTCAATGTTAATATGAATTATTGAGCGAAAGCCAATCAACTGCAGTATGTAACCAATTAATCATACAAAAAACACTTCAATTTTTGTATCTTTCAGAAGGTTTCAATTCAAAACCGTCTGAAAGCTGTTTTTTTGAAAAACAAGTTAACCCTTTTATCAATTTTCAAAACGAAAAAAAGTGTTTTCTATTTTAATCTATTCTCTATTCCAGTATATCAAATCGAACTTCTGGCAAAATGATCGATGGCAGTTTATCCGATACACAAACCTATGCTGAAGTTAAACCCGAATATAGCACATATGCAATGTGGTTAAAACATAGTAATACCGCTGGTAGTCGTTTATCTGAAGGTGATTCATTAGAAAGTCTTCAAATCGGATCACCAAGCATGAATCGTCATAATCATAAAATAATTCATCGCGGTGGTGGAGAATCACCATACATTCAGAGTCCAAGGCTTAACCGAAGCAACAGCATCAGGTGAGTCCTTATAATAGATATTAATTTGTTTTCATGATACAAATGTGTTTTATGTCCATTTGAGGAAAGACAGGTACTAATTCTATTTAATTGTATAACAAAGTAAATTATAAAAAAAAAATTCCATTAATAACATGAAAAACACAATCCACTTTCTATAGCTATCTTAAAGAAAGGACATACCCAAGGTACAGTGTGTGTTTGTGTTCAAGTCCAGACAAGACTAGAAAACTAATAGCCATCTTTGAAATTTCTTCACATTTATCTTTTTTCTCTGCTTTTGTAATTTCTTTCGTTTTTATTATTACTCTCTTTATTTGTGTTGAAGTGTGGAATATAATTTTTGTTGCTACTTCTTTGCTTTAAATGTGCTTTTCGTACTTTTCATTCCATTAGACGTTTTTATTTTTGTTGTAATTGTATACCATCAGACACTACAAAAAACTTACACGTTTTTTTCTCTGAACACAACAACATCACACTTCACACCAATATTTTGTTGTTACTTCTTTTCTGAAGGACATTTAAAGCATCAATTTCTTCAATGTTCGGACGCATCCTTTTTGTTTTTGTTGTGAGTTCTTTTTCAACAAATGTTTTCACGTACATGGCTGTTTTCTTGATGAAAAAGCTTCAAGGATAGTTTCTACTGATGGTTGTTTGAATATAAAGAAAGAAGGACGAAAAAATCCTATATCTATTCAAAAAAAATAAAACAAAAGTAAGAAAAAGATATAAAGATGAAAAAGCCTTTGTAGAGCTGGCAACTTCATGATCATCGTTCCATTTTAGAAGTACTCCCCCAGGACATAATAAACAACAACATACACGTGTGCACTTTACACTATTTGACTATTCCGCCTCTTGGTTTTGTGTATTTGTTTGTTTGTATTACTGCAGTAGTCTACAAATAGTTTCTCTACATAAATCACCATTCATTTCTCCAGTACAAAAAAAAAGATGTTCAAAAGAAAAAATGTAAAAAAAAAAAAAAAACAATATGGGAAAACACTTGTTCACATACATAGTTAGGTACCTACAGGATACTAATGAACAGAAGGTAGATTTAAGAGGCACAACACAGAATGTTGTGTATAAAGATAATTGCTGTTAGTTTCTGGCAGACATTGGTCGATATTATTTTTTTTTCGTTCGTAACCATACCTACCTACTTTTATGTAACTGCACAACATAACATTATGCTGTGTCCTTTATTCCAAAAATAATTTGCAACTTCTGTGTATCTGTGTCCATGAATGAATAGAGTTTTCCCTTTAAACTGAAACATAGCGATCCATGCAAAAAGATTGGAACGGTATAGATAGCAATTTTACAAAGGTGGACGTACTAATTAATCCAGGTGTCTGGACACGTTAACATTTATTTTTACATACATTTAGCATGTTAACTGAATAAAATACCAGTCTGATTGGTAAAAGTGCAGTAGAGCATATTTTATTTGGACGGTCGTTTCATTTCTCGGTTTGTTTTTTTTTTTTTTTAAATGATGCATTCGTCTCTATATAGAGACAATATTTTAGTGATGAAGTTTTTTAAATTCTGATTCTGAAATACCAACTCTTTTTACTCGCGAGGTAAATTTATCTACATACATACATTTCAAATAATTTAAATTTAACGTATCTATACCATAAAGGTTTAATTGAAAATGCTAATGACTTTTTTATTTGGGTGAATATGTTTTTAAATATTTCTCGTGCTTTCTTATACTTTTGATATGATCAGACAAACAATCTATTTCAGGCATGAAAGCAAATAGGATGAATTAAATTCGATATTTCTGTAGATATCCATCCTCTTAAAAGTGGATTTGAATGATTTTACACTATTTTGTTTTACAATGTCAAGAACTAAAATTTCTAAGAAAATATTAGTAACATTCAATTTTGTTTAAATGCAAAAAATCTATGGGAGATTATAAAATGTAACTTTTGTTGGAAAACATTGCTGAAATTAACCACTTAAATACAAAACTATATGCTGGAAGGTGTCAACATTTGATTAGCTTTCCAGAACACGAAATTAATTTGAAATCGTAAATTTGTTTTATTTTCAAAAGTCAATAATATCAATTTATTATGAAAACTAGTTTTGAAAAGTTTTGACAGATTTGTAAACAAAACAAGTTCTAACGAGTTTTATGAAATGTGAATAATACGGCTGTAAGCAATTTATAAATATTACAATATAAAAAAAGTTTTTTTTTTAAGGTCAAATTTTAGTTTAGTGATAAGTTGTGTTTTAAAGAAAACAATTTGGAATGCCACTTTTAATTAATGTATATTGTTAATGTCAAACACTTTAATACAAAAACCTTTTTTGTAGAGCTGAGTTTTCAAAAAATAGTCATTGACAATAATTAACTAAGCTATGCAAAAATTGCATCAACAATTCTTTGTCTTTAAATAGTTATTTAGTTTGTACACATATTAATAAATTCCGTTTGGATATGGTGGTTTTATATCTATTATCATTTGATATTTCATCAGTCTTTATTATCGAAGATCGAAAAAGATTTTTTAACTATATCTTACTATTGTTGTTATATTGTACTATTTGTACTATAGAATGTCAGTTTTTATTACTGACCATTCTGTTAATTTTCATTGAATGTGTTTGAACAACAACAACAACTTAACATAATAAATATATCTTACTATGTTAAAATAAGTCACATTTTTTCTGTAGAAGAACTTAAACCAGTCAATATAAAATTCTTATCACTGACCAATTGATTTTTTGTCATTATATTAAATCTTTTAAATGATTTACATAACTGGTCATTAGAAATTTTATAAGTAAAGTGTAAACATCATACAATCAAGGAATTAAATTCTTTTTATCAGCGTAAGTTCGATATTTGTTATAGTGATTAGCTTTCCTGTGATTAATTTTTATGTTTAAATAGTCATAGAACTTACACATTAATATTTTTGTGAAAAAAAATAATTTTGGATAAACTTTTATTGCATACAATAGAAATTCATACTATATATGTACATTACACAAGGTAAACCATTTTTTTAAAACTATACAGTTTTTTGTAGATCTTGGTCAAAACAAGTATGAAATTATTAAGTGATCTTGATTCTCATTCCAATGTGAAAATTAATTGCAAAAATTTCGAATAGTACAAAATGAAAATCTTGAATTTCGGGTCAAAACTAAATAAATAATAAATACAAAAGAAACTTTGCATACACCCAAACTCGCACCCACCCCAAATTCTGTAACAGGCCCCACTGTACCTACCCCACTGTTTATACCTACGCCATAAACTGTAATAGTAGTTTTGCATTTGAGATTTGTAAAGTGAAATATTTCAAGAAACTTGTAATATGGAAATGATCATTGATTAATATTTGTTTCAACTGTCATTGAGAAAAAATATAAAAAGAAGAATCTGTTCTCCTTGAGTTGAGTCGTATCCCTATCCCTGTGAAGGGAGTTAGCCAATAATAAGTTTGGCACAGAATCACTTTTAATATTAGCAATGTGCTCTATTATATATATATCATAAGCAGAATTTTCTAAAGCTGAATTTCGAAAAGCAGAATCATGTAAAAAGAATTTTGTCCTACCTAAGCAGAATTTTTTAAAATCTGAAAAGGATTGGTATAATTGTTCTATTTTAAACCGATGCCATCGTGCTTCTGGCTAATATTCCTGCCATGCTCAAAACTAAGTAAATCTATAAGTCGAATTAATTTACTTTTTTCAGATTTGATCGAAAAAGTCGACTTTTTCCCTTCCTATAGATCTTAAACAAAAAAGTTACTTTATTTTTCTTTGATTGGATTGTGTATACCTCGCGTAAATATATCTCGTCTACAGAATCGTGTCCCCTTCATCTCAGAAGCATAAATGTATGAGTTTCTTCAATTTCATTCTATCTACTAACCACTAAGAGACTGAAAAACTTGTTTTAAAGTCTCAATGAAAGTCTTTCGATTTTAAACACCATTGCCCGAAATTTTAAATTGCACATTTATGTTTCTGGCATGAAGAAAACGACATGATGTTCAATTTGATTTAAAAGCTTAGATTTTCGAAAATTCGTCAATACTTCTTTTTCAGCTGTTCATGTCGTAAATTTTGTCATTAATGACAAATTCAAAAACCCTACACTTTCACAGTAATGTCGTCAAAATAAACATTACATGTCCAAGATAAATCCCATACTCACATTCTATATGTGTCGCTTTTATCATCCTTTCGACACAGTTTACTTATTGAACATAGTTAGTTGTCACTTCCAGTGAAACACCAAGGATAACACAAAATGTTTCTCTCTGTGACATTTGCATATAGTTTACGCCTTATGATAGTGTGAATCATCCTTTCTCTGGCATTGGTATCCTTTCCAATAACAAACCAAACCGGCACCATATACAAATTTCCTCCTTCAACATCATTTGGTTTTCCATTAAACTACATGGAGTATGGACTAAAGGAAGTCGTTTCCCTTCACTTCATCATATCGATTTATTGCATCCCTCTATAAATATAGGAAAGAACCTCATTTATCTAGGAAATAGGAAGCAGTTTCTATAAAATGGACGAAAGAGGATAGAGTAGTAAATATTATCATCATCAGGACACCGCATATACACGAACTTGCCTGCAGTCTTCTTCTCAGTCTGTTTTATATGGGAATTAATGGAATTCCCTTCAGTAATGTGCCAACAAATTCCACCGGTAGATAAAATGTAAAGCAGTCATTTTGTGTCCGTCGTCCTTAAAACGTCAACATTCACGCACATCCAAAGCATAAAGACTTGCATAGCCCATATAAACAATACCGAATGATTTATGGGTCTAACATTTTAACAGAAAGGGCGGACGAAGGCTAGGGGCAGATTATAAAGTTTTGTTAGGAGAGATTTTTTTTGTCTTTCCCATGCCATAAAGTCCTTGATATGAGATGGAATTTCTACCCCTAACTCCCACTCAAGTATACATTAATTTAAAATTTAAAGAAAATATTGAATTTTTTGATCACTACAAATAAAGTTTTAAGTTTTATTTTTATGATTTTTTTGCTCCTTGATATGATATGATGGTCTATGTTATAACAAGACAAATAAAAGAGACCGGAAATTGCTTATAGCATATTTGCATTGGTATCCACATTCCCATGTCCGAAACAAAAATTCCAAAAAAAATCGATAATAATTAAGTGGGGACATTTGGAATGCGACTGTCAGTTTGCCAGACAATTTGATTAAAAACGATAATTGATGTAGACTACACGGAGAAAAAATTCTTTTATTTCATTAATAAATCAAACAGTTCTTCTAATGTTAAATTTAATGAAAAAATGTGTTAATTTGGAAACGACTTTTAAAAAAAATTACTTCCAGAGCTGTTTAGTCATATCATCTGAGATAACTCTAAAATTAAAACTTGTCCAACATTTAATATAAATAAATTTATTTTGAACAGATAAATTATTATTGATTGACTCAAATGAAATATATGTCCCTTTGCTTCCTTGTGGTTTCACAGTGAGACCTAGTAGTTTTAGGCTGAAACCAAGTTGATTTCTACTACCTGTTTTTCATGTTAAAACGGTAATAAAAATTGTATTAGTTATTTACAGTGCGTCGTAAGGGATTATTTGTGCATTAAGTTTAGGTTTTCGTGTCATTTGTAGTGATTTTATTGTGCACAGTTCAATTATTATTATTTTGTGTTTTTTAAAGTAAAGTTGTTGTTGTTGTTGTTGTTATAAAAAATAGTGTTAGTGGTAGTTTATAAAATATGTGCGATTTTTCAAAATTTATTAAAGTGGTTTAGCCATGAAACCAGTAGGAAAAATGGGTTCATTTTTTGTGTAACCATCATGACTCAACTGTTACTGGAACAGCAATGCCCATGTAACAAAATGGAAGTAAAAAGAAGGTTTCTTGTCCGCAGCTTATAAGCAGGGGCGGACAGACCCATCGGGCATCCGGACCGTTGCCCGGTGAGCCTATAGGCTAGCGAAAAGTGCATAAGAGCCTCTTCAGTAAAAAATTGTTTATTATAGAATTATTTTTCATGGAGGCCCCACAGCAAGTGTAATACTTTTGCGGCCTCAAATTGTTCTTGGGCGGCCTCTACAGTCTACAACTTTTTCACATGCATCTGTATAACTCTATAAAGGGACCTCTTTAGTTCCTTTGGGGCGCTCTGACCTCTGTTGAAGGATCTAACCGCTCGGGTTGAGACCTCTTCAGCTATGTTGGTGTTTGAAAAACTGTTGGACTGTGTCTGAATGACAACAACAATTATTTTTCATTGTATCAGTAGGTATAAATGTATACAAACAAAAAAAAAATCATTCTGTTTCCTACTGGTTTTGTAATGAGACCGCTTTCATAAACGTTAATAAAAAGTTTAAACAAATTGATATATTTTTTTTTTTAAATTTAAAATCATTTTTACCAAAGTTTGTTTTATCAAAATTTCAGACTTATGTATATAGAAATATTTGAAAAAATTGACACGTCCAGGAACAAAGGGTTAAAACATATAGTTATCATTTTGATGTTCAATGAATCATATTTGATACACAGCATTTAATTCGTACCTGTTTTTCAACGTACGTATTAGTTATATATGATCAAAGCATACAAGAGACTTAGCTATCCCTATACAAAGTTAATGCTAAAAACTGAAATTCAATACTATATGAGTCAAATGTGATACATCGGACAGTAAAGTTGAAATTTAACTTTCCATAAATAGAAATTCTAAAATTTTGAGACAAGATATTTGTATTTTTTCAGTGTATGAAAATAAAGTTGAAATTTAACTTTCCATAAATAGAAATTCTAAAATTTGAGACAAGATATTTGTATTTTTTCAGTGCATGAAAATGCATATACATATATGCATACATCTCTATACATGTACGTCTACATATATGATTTTATTTTTCATCGTTATAACGATTGAAGGAATCTTACAAGGACAAAATGCAATTAGCGTTTTATTATTATTTGAAACGTGCCCTGATTAGCATGCCAGAGTGTACTTATTGGTATTCATTTGTATATGGAGAAGTACGAGTATGTGCGCCTACTTCAAGTCAAGGAATTTATTTTATGTATGTTATCTTGACTCTCATTAATGTATTATTATGTTATTTTGCTTCTTTGTGGTTGAATTTAATGGATATAGTTAAACCTGAAGATTATATGTCAGTATAATGGTTGGTTTGGTATTGTGTTTGATTATACCTATGATATCATTTATTTGAATGGTAATGCGGTGATTAAGGAAGAATGTTCAATAAAACACAACAATTATTGTTAGATTATATAGGAAATTATTTGTATGTGGTTTCGATATACGGAAGCAATAATAGAGGAATCGGAAGTAATTTCAAAAACCAGTTAGTATCTTAAAGAGAAAATTGAATTGGTACATATACTTATTAAAGTGTGTGTAGTGATTGCAAGGAACTGTGAGATAAATATTCTAAGTACTGCTGGATTCCACAAATTGTTTTCTTATGCCTTATTGCACCAAAACCAATTAAAGATAATTTAAGTTATCGAATAAATAAAAGAAAAATAATATTATACAACTGAAGAGTCCATGGGACTCGAAAATCAAATCAAACTAATGATGACATCTTGTAGTCCATTGTGTGTACCTACTATATGATGTAATATTTACTTTTTGAAAAAATGATAAAAGCTTTATTGCCATGGACAAATGACACAAGTCACATACTTTATTCAATAAAAATAATTCTATAAAATGCATTAAGTCTTGAATTAAAGACCCTTGAATTGGGTCTTAGAACATCATGTGCAATAAAACTGTTTCTTTATTTTTTTTTTTTATTTTCCTTTAAATATATGAATTCTTGAAATCATTTTGAGTGGACTTGTGTCGTTTTTCCCCTGGACCCTTCAATTTTTAACGTACACCCATGGTTTTTTTTATTTTTAAATTGCAACATCAACTGTCTTTTTTTTAAATACTCTTTTCAATATAGCAATAAATTTTAAAGGAGTAAAAAGGTTTTTTTTTATATGAAAATAGTCTAGTCAGTGATGCATCAAATCAAAAAAACATACTCGACTAAAAATCTACTAGATAGTGATGTCGGAATAGACTTTTAAATGTAAACAATTTAACTGCTTGCACTTTTCTTTCACAATTCATTGGAGGGTATCGTTAGAACCATGTGTGTCGTTTTTCGGGAAAATCGAACTTGTGCTCCAGCCGAAACAGTCTTGCTCTAATTGTCTGATAAAAGTCAAGTCAAATACAAATTTTTTGGAATTATTTTTTTTCGGGTGGGATGTCATTCGGGATTCTTTTTTCTGTAGCTCTTCTTGCTAGATGGTATAAAATAGGAACGTTCGTCGAATCGGACAAATACATATATGCATCGAGATATAAAAATGCCTCTGGTTCACTTCCCATCGTGTTTCTAAAATATTCAGGGTTAGGATAATATAAACCCGATACGAGTTCGTTTTCTGTAAATTTTGCCGACCGAGCAAAATAATTTCTCACAAGGTTAAGGTTGAAGTTATCGATTCTAGACTTGCACGACTGGGTCGCACGAACTTGCTCTTGTGGTGCACGACACTGCAATTATAAAGGGAAAAAAAACTCATATCAATTTTTCACAGAAGTGCTAAAACTTCTTTTTACAAAGATTCAAGCCAAATATTTGTTGCCTAAATATAAATTTACCAAAAATATTATTCCAAAATCGTTGTTTTTAAATAAATCGATGTTTACATTTATTTAAAAAAAGTTTTTTTTACAAATTTGAAGAACTCCATTTTTGAATGCTTAAATTTGTGCAAAAAAAATAAAAATGTATTGTCAAGCCGTTTTCCAAATATTGAATTTACAAAAAAAAATAAATTATAAAATTAATTAAAACTAAAATTAAGCTTTTTTTGCTTAATGTTGATATTGAAATTTGTTCAAGTCATCTAGACCTTTCCAAAAAAAAAATGTTTGGTTTGAAATCGATTTACCCGTTCATGAGATAGCTTAAGAAAAAAATAACGGTTCTATAAGAGGTACCGTTAACAGGCTTGCCAATTTTTTTTTTTGCAATTTAACAAAAGAAAATCAGACAGAAACCATCGCAGTAATTTATTTCAAGAAATACTTTGCTATTTTTATTTTTTTGGAATTCACAGCATCAAAGTAAGTTTTTATTTTTTGAGCTATAAAAAAATTTCAATATCTTCTCTAACGAATGGTCTACAAACCTACATACCAAATTTGAAGTAAATCGGTTAAGCCTTTTAGGCTGTTGGTGCTGATACATACAGACAGACAGACAGAATTTCAAGACCCACTTTTTTGTCTTTGTTATCATCGTAATTTCATGTTTGATTGTTATATCAATTTTTTTTTTTGGCACGAATGCATAACTTGCCTTATAGTACCTATAATCGCAAGTAAAAAGTTTCTCGAATCCGAATACACAAATAGTAAAACTTTGATTTGTCTGTGTTTATAACTTTTAACGACTGATTAGCCTATAGAAGCACCCAAGCATTTCGTTTCCCTATACTTAAATAAATGTTGAAGGTTCTCACATACACAGCTTTCAATTATGAGAAAGACCATATCATTTGAGATGCACGGGATTTTCTTCTTCGTTTTACGTTAAAAAAAATGACCTGCGTTAAAAAAAAACTCTTCTTCCCCTGATTTTTTGGTTTTCTCTATATGTACCTACAGGTATCTTGTTCTCAAAAATTTCATTAAAATGTTTACCACTCAATTTTGGTCTATTTTATTAATTTGTTTGACATATATACATACATACTTTGGATTTTTTATTTTTTTGGAATTCACAGCATCAAAGTAAGTTTTTCTTCTTTGCAATAGTTTTTAACTTGTTGACATTGGTAGTATGCGAAAATCTTTCTCTCAGTCTCAAATCTCATTTTTTTGAGCCAGTTTTCGCATGCAAAATAATTCTATTTTTCATATAAAAGCTGGCATTCGCATTAGAGAACTGTCACAACTTTATCCAACCTAGCTTTACGCCATATATTATATAATTTTAATGTTTATTTCCACTTCCAAGTATTGCAACTCAGCAAAATTCAATACAAACACACATTACACAAACAAGTTCTTATTATTTTTTTTTCAAAAAACCATACGTACAGTAATAACATCAACATTCATTCAACAATGCATAGACAAAGAATACAAACTAAACAAAAATTCTTTTGCTTAAAAGTCTTTTGTTTTAGCTCTTTGACCTTAAAGCTTTTGTGCTCCTTTCCTTTGACTATAATTAATGCCTTCCATTCTATTTTCTTTATTTTCAAAAAAAAATCTTTTTACTACACACCAATACACTATCATTTGTCTGGTTTTCAACATAAAATAAAAAAATTATTTATATTTTCCGTCAGCAGATCAACAAAGTCAGAAAAAATGTACCCATCGATGTTGAGTCGCGGCCCGGATGTTGAAATCGAACCATATTACTGCCTTCCAGTGGGCACAGTTCCACCTGGTGCAAATGGTCATGTTACTGGAGCAGTTCCCGGAGTGGGTTCAAATCCAAACCAAGTTGTTGGTGTTGGACCAGCTGCATGGAGTCAACCAACATCTCCGACACCAATTAATCGTGGATTTGGCGGACCAATGTCGCCAACACATGGCGGACCAACCAACTTACCTGGTTGTCATAGACTCACATATCCTAAGAAGAATGATGATGGTAATTATGTAACACATATATTCATATAGAATCGATTGAACTAATTTATTTATTTTTTAAAAGTTCATGGCAGTGCAGCATCTTTATTATCCGGTGGCAGTTCCTTATATGGTTCGGCAGAAGAACGTCAAGCCAATGAAATTCGTCGTTTGAAACGTGAATTAACCGATGCAAGAGATCAAGTTATGAGTTTATCAAGTCAGCTGTCAACAAACGTAAGTAAAACAATTAATTTATATTTTATATTTACTTGAAAACATAATTTAAATCGAACCAAATGACGTTGTTTTTTAAAGAAACAAATTTTAAGAAATATTATCTATAAAAATTAAAAAAAAAACAATTCTTTGGGCTCGTCCGGGATTTGAACCCGGGACCTCCCGCACCCTAAGCGGAAATCATACCCCTAGACCAACGAGCCAGTTGGAAAAACGTTGGCAAATTATTTTCAGGTTCTTATAAAATATTGACGTGCAATTTTGATTTATAGATAAAATTGATTTAATCGGTAAGTGCATTGTGAACTTTGGTCTAATCAAAAATTCAAAGCTTTTTCCATTGAGAAAACAATACAGGTGTTATAAGAAATGGAATGAATTTAATAATTAAATTAAACGGTAAGCTATATTTGATAAACAGTAGCATGTTTTTAGGAGCGGGATAAAGATTTTTGTAATTTGTAGACAGAGTTATACGAGTATAAACATTAATTTTTCTGGTACGAATTAATTACATAGAATCGAAGTTTGTTTAATCATAATTTTTTAGGATGTTATGTTTACATTTTATAGTTTATTATTAATTGTACCAAATTCATTCAGTTGGCTTAAGACATGGAACAATCTATAACGGGAAGCTTGCCGACACTTTCTGAGGTCAACCCGACGAACCCCACAAGCAGATCAGTAGAGAAGCGGTGAAGTGGGAAAGTTGTGATCCCACTCGAGATCATAATATCGTCGGAAAAGAAGAAGAAGAAGATTAATTGTACCAAATTGAAAGTGAAAAAATGGGAACAAAATATTTAAACTCTGTTTAAATACAGTAGTGCCAATATTTTGTTTTATTTTGTTGGAGAGAAAACGATTTAGAAGTAAATGTACTAAAATAAAGTGTTTAAAAAAAAAAGTCATTTTAAATATGTAAAAGATATGAAAAATTGGTTGCATAGAAAAACTTTTTTTAAAGAAAAAATTTTAAAGTCTCTCTTTGTATCGGTCTTAGTCAGCCTAAAAAGTTGGGTTAGATTTACATTTTTAATTGATATCCTAGGTTTCGTGTCCCAGCCATATAAGCCGTTTATTATACTGTATTTATATTGTTTCCTACCCGACATTATAATTTTTACACAAAGAATTTTGATTTCCAGTTCAGAGAACTGTCAAAAAATACGTTTTTAAGAAAACCAGTAAAGGTACCAAACACATAATTTGAGTATAATATTACGAAATAATCTACATTGGGGCATATTCATAGTTGGTTTTAAACTACAGTTTTGCTTAGCCTTGGTTTAAGCAATGTAATTTAGATAGGATAAACTCGAGTTTTTCTTAAAAACAACTTAGACAGTGTCTATGAATATGCTCAAAAAAAAAAAAGAAGATTTTTTGTAAAAAAAATTTACTTGCGATTTACTATAAGGCAAGGCTTGGAGTCGTGTCTGTTTTCGCATTGTATAACGAGGTGTCAAAGGTCGATCAGATATTTTATATGGAAAGCTATCTATTTATTATTAAACTTTGGAATTTCAAAATTTTACATGTTAATGAATTTAGCGGGAAACTTTTTGCTAGCAAAGTTTTCAAACAACTGAAAGATAGCGATAATTTGAATATAAAATAAACGGTGAGGCAAGTCAATGTTACTTAAGCATTGAAAATAACCACCTATAAATAGTGCGATAACTTAAGAAAATTTATTTAAATGTATATTAAGATAATTATGAGGAGTAAGATTTTATCCAAATGACCCATTATAACGTAGGCCTCTACTTTCACGCCCACTTATTTATTTCAAAATTCCCGTTGAAATAAGCCTCCTGTTTTGACATCACTGCTAAAACGTTAATGGCGGTTCCGAATTAATCAGCAGTTCCCATTCCCAATCTTTTTTAGTAGTGGTCGTGGGGCACTTTTTATGCGAGAATTTATTCGCGAAGCATTTTGTTGTCCACATACCATTTTTGGTAGTTATGGAATTTATGCAGTTCAAAAGGTCAACAAATAATGTTTGTTAACTAAACAGTTTTATAATTATCAAATTATCAAAAACTAAAGTTATTTTCTTGAATTAGTATTTGTAAGAATGCTGAATTGCTATATAGTTGGGTTCGTATTAGAATTTATTTATAATGCAATTTCCGAACGCTTATATTTGAGTTCTAGAACATTCCGTTTTAAAACGAAATAAGGTTTATTTTATAATTTGCATTAGATATAGGTACCTACCAATTTCAAAACTGAAAAATAATTAAAAAGCAATTAAAAACAAAGTCACTTAAACATTATTATTTTAAGTCAAAAATTACATAAGAAAACAAACCACACACTTTTTAAATACACTTTTAATTTTACTTTTTAAAGTGTATTGAACTGCTTACTAAAACTCAAAACAATTGTATGTTCAATTTTATGAATGAAATCATATTACACAAATAATAATTCAATTATTATCACCCCAGATAGAAATATAGCTTTAAATCCATCTCGTGATTTTGTTATCATTTTATTGCCTCCTATTCCAACGCAACGCGCAACGTATCCATTATCAAAATATTTCATTTTATAAACAATAACCAGAAATATCTGAACTTTTACCTTGAAATCTAATCATAAATAATAATCACACGACACACATAGCTTCTTACTGATAGTATAAAGTTCATTTCCGAGTCACAAATTTTCTATAGAATGCTTTTATTCCTCATCCACATACCACGCTCTTAAAATGAATTTATCTAATTTGTGTGTGTCCATTATTTGTGCGTAAATAACAAAACTATAAAATTCATCCCAAACATAATTATAAGAACAAACAAAATAATAAACAAAAAAAAAATAAATAAAGGAGATGAAGACAAAAAGAACCCCTAAGACGACGTTTGAGAATATTTACGTAATCTTAAATTAAAAGTATGTGGACGTCCAAAACAATCCCGACCCACTGCTATGAGTTTTGAAGTCTTTATTTAAAAAAAAAAAAACAATAATAAGCTATGACTGAAAAAAATTAACAATAACGCAAAACAAAAGTAAAATAGACTACGAACAATATTCTTACATTAGTCGAAAGTCGGTGGCAAAAGCGAGAGCACGTATTGAAATAGGTCAAGCTTATATTTCTATCACAAAAAAAAAAAAAAAATCAAACAATGAAAAAACCATTTAAATTAAAAGAAATTTGTTTCATTATTTTGGGCCTGGCAATGCTGCATTTGTCAGTTGCAGCTCCACCACAAACAAGTCAAGATTATTGTCGAAATTATTTACATCATTCGTTGGGTGTAATTTGTGTTCACGGTTTGAATACCCGATACTATTGTGAGTAAAAGAGTGTAACTACTTTTTTTTTTTTTTTATTAAAATTTGTGGATTTTTTTTTAAAGCTACGGTTTATGTGAGACCATTAACAAGAGACAACCCATTAGCCATTGATACCCAGAAACTTGGAAAAGTTATAGAAGAAGATGTTTTCCAAAGATGCTGTGTCAAGAAGTGTACGTTTTCACAATTGCGTGAATATTGTCAGCCAGCTGAAGCTTCTGTAGTTTATCATCAACCGGAAAAGAAAAAACAACAAAAATAAAAAATATTTGAAGGAAGATATAGTTAAAAAAAAACAAGAGATGTTTAAATGTAGATACCTGATGGAAAAATAAATCCTTATGTTTATTCAATTTCGGTGTATCTTTACTAACTTAATGACAAAAATTAACGAAATTTTACAAAATTATAAAACATTTAACTGAAACTGAAAAAATATGCATTTCATACACTACGCGTCAATAAAATAGGCACATTTATTTTGACTATATATTAAATCATCACAAATAGGTTTGTAATTTGTGTGTTGCAATAGATTTACATGCAGATAAACCACAACAAACTTAATACTTGTTAACGTTGGCTGTCAAATTTACGTACGTCAACACAATTCACGTACGTATGGAACAAGAATAAAAAAATAAAAACATCAAAAAATTAATAAAAATCAAATGTTCTTTTTTTTCTTTTTTTCTTTTTATGTGATCACATTCTTAAATTTGTAATTGTAATTTTGTATTGATACTGTATGTATCTTTGCTAACTAATTTAATATATTACTGATGATGGGTCGAATTGGACCCGAAATGCATTCGATTTTCTTACGTTCTAAAATTGAACGAACCTGAGCAATCCGACATATAACTATATGCACTATTTAATTTGCTTGTATTCAAATGTTTTCGTACGATCCCGTACGCACTTCTCCGACTATTATGGTTGAGCTTTTAATACTTCTTCTTTTGTCCCTAGTAATTTTCACTAACGGTAATTATATATTCGCAATAGTTCTGAGTGTTATCTGTTAAATTTGGTACATCTGGGTGGCATTTTGATATTTAGGAAGTGTTAAAAAATAGAGCTGTAGATGAAAGATATCAACCATGGACAATAAATCACTCATATAAAATTTTATCATAATTGATGTTATTTTTTTTTTTAGTAAAATGGAATTTAAAAAACTAACTTTATAGAAAATACTTAAGATATAGCAGAACTTTTAGGACAAAAAATTTGGTTGACATTGGTGCCGCCATTAAAAAAAAATCGTATCAAAAAAGTACCATTCTATGGCAGGTACCGTAACAAGCTTTTTCTGAAAAAAAAACTTACAGATGAAAGACATCACCGTAAGCAATAAATCACTCACATAAAATACTGTCGAAATCGATCTTTTTTTTTCGAGAAAAATTTAATAATCGGTAACGCTTTTATTGTAGGTACCGTTATTTTAAGACATAGGAAATAAAAAAAAATGCCCGGGCATATTACTGAAAGAATAATTCTTACCAAGTTTAAAGAAAACCGGCCCAACCGTTTAGGTTGTAGGTGTCGATATAGACAGACAGACAGAATTGCATATTCTACTATTTTCGTCTTAAAATAAATAAAATATGAAAAAAAAACAGTTTTTTTTGCACATGATTTTCTAAGACCCAAATTATAAATTAATTTTTATTTTATGACTTAAAAAACAGTTTTTTTTGCACATGATTTTCTAAGACCCAAATTATAAATTAATTTTTATTTTATGACTTAATGCATTTAATAGATTTTTTTTTATGATTAAAGTATGTGACTTGAGTCATGTATCCATGGTAATAAAGCGTTTGCCAAACAGCAGTGCAAATTCATCGTCTTTTTTTTTTCGAATTTATCGGTGAACGTTGAATTTTTCCATAGATGGTATGTTTTAGTTTTATTTTTATGAAACACTACTTGTGCCGTTTTTCCCCTGGACCCTTTATTGGTGTTACTTTCGTTTGCTTAAAAAGTTAATAAAAAAAAAACCTTCAAGTTTTAATAAGTTTTATGAATTCATAATCCACCCGGTTCAAATTTTGCATCCAAAATTCCTTTCCAGTCCAATTATCGCCAAAATGAAACAAAAGTGTTTTTCAAATAAACTCGAAAATAAAAGATCAGCTGATGATCGGCTTGGTTGCCATGAAATATATGTATATAATTCCTGCTTAAAAATACACATTACACATTTGTTTCTATTTTTCAGTGCCATGAAATATGGCCAAGTGTAATAAGGCCAACTTTTAAAAGTTGGCTTTATTTCACTTTTGAAAGTGAAATAAAGCCAATTTTCAACAGTTGGTTTTATTTCACTTTAACAAAGTTCAATAAGGCCAATTTATTTTTGGAAAAAAGGCCACCTTTAATAGTTCATACTATTTCAGTATTTCAACACGTTTGTCGCTGTCGCGGCGTCACAGTAGCGTTGGTGTGGGCACTCTAATATGTCGCTGTTTAACTTAAAGTTGATGCCAAGTAATTTCCCCTGTCGCTGTCATGGTGTCGCGTTGGTTTGTGGCAGCCTTTATGCGTGTTTTTAAATGATAGCATATATTGGTTGTTAGCTTCAAAAGTTCATCACGTCGTCTTACACACGTCGCATCGGCGGCGTTCGGCGAAACATGAACTGTAATTTTATGTTCTTGGTGGACAGAAAAATGGATCAAGAGCCGAGCGACAAAAATTTTAAGCAAGCAAGGATTGATTTGTAGAGTGAAAATTAAAAATTCGCGCGAATTTTTAATTTTCACACCACAAATCGATACTTCCTTGCCTGGACATTTTCATTCTTTCTGAAGAACTTTCTTTTAAAATATGAAAAGGTCACCCTATTATACAAAAGTAAAATACGATCAAATAATATTAATTTGATTTTGTAAAAAAAATCAGCTTCCAATGTGAATGAATGCTTTTGTAGACATATGTAAAGTGCCAGAGTGGAAAGTCAGCAATATTTAGCTCTTCGTTTTACACAGTTACGGAATGGTTACAAAAGTTAAAAGTTCACAAAAGAACCGAACCGTATAAACCACAACAATTAAGGTGTCATTTCTTATTTTGCATTTACTGCATCTCAAATTCTTTAACTAACTAACTTTTCAATGCATTTATGCTTTTTTAAATCACCTAAACATAAACAACTGACCATAGTTCTTTAAAATTACCAGCAAACCAAAATTTTGTAATGTACACCAGTATCATAACAAATAACACAGAATTTTGGCTCATAGCCAAGTCCTGAGATGCACCTTCATGAAAAACTAATATTTTGTGTGTGGGTTGGCCACATTTTGTTTTGTGCCATAATTCCTGTGGTTGTGTGTGTGGCTACTTGCAGATGTAATTTTTTTTTATGTTTCTACTTTTAGTCTTATTATTGCCAAAAGAATGTCTAAAATTCATGGTCAATGCGAAAACCAAAAAATTAAGTTTATTTTTTAGTCAAAAAAATAAAGAACCTGCAATAAGTTTTCTGTCGAAAATAGTCAACTCTATATTCTACTTTGACTTCTTGGCAATGAAATAGTCACTCTTATTTTTATAGTTGAGTGTACATTTTGTTTTATTAAAATAAGAGAAACTAACTTATTTCAAAAAGAATTAAAACGAAAACAAAAGGCTATCAGTGAAAAAAATCCTGATCGGAGGATATTCTTTACCATATCGAGGACAAAAAAAAAAAAAACAACACAAAAGAAAAAGTGACTCATTGAGCTCAGAGAAAGCAGATTTATTTTTTATAACAATAGCTTCAATGAATCTTGTGGATTGGTTGGGAGAAGGTCGATAAAGTGAGCAATATGAAGAGCGTCTGAGTGGGTAAAGGATTTTTTTTTTCATTTAGAGTTTGCTTCATTTTTGTTTTGTTCATTATTTTTAAGGATTCTGTTTCGAAGGCTGCCTTCAGGTTAATGCTCTTTTTGAGAAAAATAGGGTAACAATAATATCTTTTCTATAAACTGCAATAGTAAAGGCAGTCTGTATAACAAAGAATTGTACAAAGTAACATTACGATAAGCTTTACTTTATTGATGTTCACTGTTCGAGTGACAAATTAAATGATATTAGTTTGAACGTTGGTGTCCACTTTGTACATTTTTGGTATATTTAAGTATCATAAATTATTTGAAAGACATATTGTAGTGAAGAACAAGTGGGTGCTCTGGACTCTGGAGTATATTACTTCGTCAGCATATTAAAAAAAAAAAAAAAAAAAACTGCTGTAAAGTACTCGTATAGACTTTTTTAAAACTCAATCGAACAGAAATAATAAATTTGTCGTGTTCAGAATTTATCAATAAAATCATCGAATTTATTAATTCTTTTTTTTTTTTGAAATTCAAAATGATGATTCCTATGGAAAAAAGATTTATGGGACTTTCCATTGGTAAAATATATCAATTTATTTTTGATCGGCGATCAATTTTGCAGATCTGGATTTTTCGACAGATTTATACCACTCCTTGTACCACGGTTGCAAAAGTCGATACAATTGAACTTTTTCGATACAATGGAATGTGCTCAAGTACGAAAGTACACTTTCATTAAATTTAGTACAATTTTTCTCAATCACTGAATTAGATGAATTTAGGTGGTATTTTTTTGTTACACTAAACAAATTGTGTCTTTATTGTCATCCGTCTGTCTCTATCGTGCTTCGTGTTTTGCATTTTCTTTCATTAATTGTATTCAAGATTTTATGACTCTATCTAAAGTTGTGTTATTACAAATAAAAAATAAAATCTGGTGCTTGTTCTTGTTTTATAATTTTTATCTTTTTTATTACAGTGAACAGCTATTGCGTCAGCAAATGTTAAACTTAAGGCCCTGTTTTTCAGTGCGATATTATTTCAGTGATAGATTGACCTCGAGTTAACGCTAATGGAAACACGGTATTAAGTTAGTGAGATCCAAAATTCACTCAGAATTAACTCACCAATTTAGCTGGATTTATTACGAATTTATAAACAGTAATTTGTTTAAAATATTCAAAATTATCCTCTTCCTCTTGAGCAAGAAGAACTAATGAAGCCAGTTCTAGTTCTGTTTTTCACAGCACTAGAATTAGGCTTTTGTACTAAAAAGTTGTTGCAAAATGATATACATAAGTACATTTTTCAAATTTAACGTATAGAAGCATTTTTAAAGTTCAAACTGTTATAAACAATTATAAACTTGTTTTAAAAATTAAAAAAAGAAATCTAAATTTGAAAATAAAGAACGAAAAAAAAATGTTTTTGAAAAATGAAAAAGTACAATTCGATACACTTTTATTTTAACTTTCAATACACTTCTTAAGATTAATTTTCCATGCCTGCCTTGTACTACCACCAATGCAATAATCAGCTGTCGATTTGGAGAATGAATTTTATTTGTGTTTTATTTATTTCAATTGTGATAAAGTATGTGCGAAATATTTAAGCAATAATTGTTGTCAACAAATGTAACAATTTTAAATAGATTTTTTAATTAATTAAAATCAAAAACGGTTAACATCATAAGATAAACCTTATGCTTATAATTAAAGAAGTAATAGCTTACAAAATTTAAAAAATTGGAAGTTGAGTAGATATGAGATTTTTGTTGCCTAACATAAACTGATACTTTTTACATTGTATATACATTTCTATAGTATTTTCATGCTGAATAATCACCGCCTGGCCATCTTGAGAAACGTGTGATAAACACATTTTTAGGTTCGTGCATTTAATAGTTGTCTATTCTGTAACCCTGACAACAGTCGTAAACATATATTATTTTTGTTTTGTTTACGACTCTTGTCAAGGAAATATGGATTTTAGAGCCAATAAAATACATTATATATTATTAATTTGTTTCGTAGACGACTATTGTTAGGGTAACAGAATAGACACTTATTCTCTCGGCTGATAAAGGTAATGCAACGGTCGTACTAAACAGATGTGATTATTTCACCAAAATAAATATTTTGCTTGAAGATAGAAACACCTATCTGCCTGTTGATTACGACCCCACAGCTCGTATTTTAAGGAAAGTGACAAAACTTATAAACGATAATAAAGCGCTTTTACCTCCTAAGCGTTTAATACCTTTATGTACACAACCACCTAAGTTGTATGGTCTGCCAAAAATCCACAAAGAAGGAAATCCAATGCGACCAATTGTGAGTCAAATAAATGCACCTTGCTATTTTATATCAAAGCATTTAGTTGATGTTTTTAAACCTTTGGTTGGCTTGACGGAACACTTTATAAAAGATTCCTCACATTTTGTGTCAATTTTAAGTGGTTTAAAACTCGAAGATGATGAAATAATGGTGAGTTTTGATGTTGAGTCTCTTTTTACGAATATACCTGTTCATGAGGTACTTATCATCATTCGTGAGCTTATCTCAACTTCTGGCATCAATGACAACTATATGCCTCTTTTGGAGTTTTGTTTATCTTCGGGATATTTCTGTTTCAACCAACAGTTTTATCTGCAAAAAGATGGCGTTGCTATGGGTTTACCTTTGGCTCCCTTGATTGCAGATATTTGGATGGAACATTTTGAGAAAAAAGCTCTAAGCAGCTCCCAAGTAAAACCAAAAGTTTGGTTGAGATATGTTGATGACACTTTTTGTGTTCTTAAAAATTCAGCCATTTTGAATTTTCTTGAGCATCTCAATGCCCAGCACCCAAAAATAAAGTTTACGATGGAAAAAGAAAACAATGAAGCCATTGCATTTTTGGATGTGAAAGTGATGCGGAGAGAAAATGGCACTTTGGGACACACGGTGTATAGAAAACAAACAAACACTAACCGATACCTACACGCTTCTTCCCACCATCATCCAGCAAATTTGAGATCTGTTGTCTCTACACTTGTTCAGCGAGCTCACAGGATATGTGATAGTGAACATCTTGAGCCTGAACTTCTACTAGTAGATAACGTTCTCAAAGCAAACGGCTATTCCAAAAAACAAAGATCGTGGAAGCCTACTTTGTCAAGGGAAAAGGAAGATAGCCAATTAGACAAAAGAGCTTTTCTGCCGTATGTTAAAGGTGTAACGGATAGGATAGGAAAAGTCTTAAAACGTTTTGGTGTAAAATCTATATTTTTACCTCCCAAGAAAGTGATTAGTTACCTACAATCACCAAAAGACAAATTTCCTCTACAGACACCTGGAGTATATGCGGTTCCCTGCAGTTGTGGGTCTTCTTATGTTGGACAGACTCAGAGGAGTATTGCTACACGCTTAAAAGAGCATATAAGCGCTGTAAGCAAGAAACAAAGAGAAAAGTCCGCCATATGTGAGCATATACTAGACCATCCTGATGAACACCATTGGATTCACTTTGATCAGGCTAAGGTTCTAAGTAACGAACCGCACTACATCCCCCGTTTGGTACGTGAAGCCATTGAAATTAAAAGACATCAAAATTTCAATCGAGATGATAGTTTCAAGCTGTCTCGAACTTGGGATCCCGTCTTAAATAATTCACGGTCGATCCAATTGCCGCTTTATACCAACAACGATACAGTAAGCACGGTTTGTTCCCAAATTACAATTCCTCAACAACAACAAGAGCAAGAAACAGAACCTCCTACGCACCGCTACAACTTGCGTAGCAAACATCGCTTTCAATAACAAACACATAACATCTCTATGGCAGTTTCCCGGTGACCACGCTCATTGTAATTTGCAGCGAAACGTTCGGGGTGAGTACTGTATTGAACTCACTAAATATTTAATTTATAACGCGGCTAATCCGAAATAATTAAAAATGTCAGACACTTAGTAAATGTAAGAACCTCCAAATGTGAAGTTAACAACTTTGTTTAGATGGCGCTGCTCCATGGTTGTACTATAGAAATTTATATACAATGCTTTTTAGTTGACATTATCTTAATAACTCGAAGCTTTAGTGTCAGACTTGTGATTAACAACAACAAAAAAGAATTTGCATTTTGCATTTTCGGCGAATTATTAATTTTCTGCGAAATTATTAAATTTTGCTATAGGAGAATTCCAATCCAGAAAACTTCGCAATTCAATTATAGGTTTATCTATTTATTGTCTAATTTATATAAATAAAAACATTTCTCTGTTTACGAAATGCAAACCACTCAATTTCAATTCGTGCGAAAATCAACTCGATAAAGATTTTAATTTGGAATGAAGAACGAGGGCTAATCTCTGATTGATTGAAAACAATTTTGGTATTACATCAATCAATACAGCTATAAAAAAACATAATGTTTTCGTATAAGTTTCGCATAAGATTTTTATGAACGTTTGATATTCACGCCAAAAATATGTTATCTAGTAAATTTCCAAAGTTTTATATCTATAACTAGAATTTTTCAAATAATGGTACATTTACGCTTGGCAATTAAATGTACCATTTTAATTATTATTATAAACATTTAAAATAGAAAAACTCACACTTGCGAAATCTTAACGATAATGCTGTCATGGTCTGGGGGTGGGGGTTGCCTCCACACGAATTTTTTTGCAAATGGTCGAAATATATTTATATTCAAATTATGGTCCGTTATAGTTTCGTTAACATTATTTCGTCTTGCACTTGTATTGATTAAAACAAAACAGAAATCAGCTTTATAGTAGGGTATACCGTATACGATACCTAAAAACACAAAAAAAAAAACATATGATAAACTGATCAAATTTCGCAGGTTTGATGTTTTGAATTGATGAAATTAAAAAGTTCGCAAACAAGTTTCCTTTAAAGCACTATTCCGTTATATAATAGTTTACGACAAAAGAAAAAACAAAGCAAAACATTTCGTGAAGAAATTTTAATTGCTTCTTGTGTGTAATTATTCGTTCAACATCACTCTCGCAGAATAGGTGGGCAAAGGTCGCTCTTACAACAGTGTCTCTGAGAGGCGCCATCACTTTTTTCAATTGCTAAAATTATTTACTAGAGTTTTGTCGGTTGTTCGTCGTACATTTAAAGGCCAACGAATATTATCCATTCTTATTTCCGTATTGTAGGACCTAACTACGCTGCAGCAAGACTGAATATTTCTGAAACATATAGATACTTATTAAAAAAATTACTGGTTCAAACCATGTACACTCAGAATGAATATGGTTTGCTAGTATACTGATTTTTTTTTAGCATTATCAATATTTAAACAATTAAGGATTATTCACAATAATGTGGTTTTTAGAATGTTATGTAGCTACTTTTTCCCGCACTCCCTCAAACCGTCTTCTTAACGTTCAATATAATTTGTACAACGTCCACAACAAAAAGATGACCATGCTAAAGCAAATCAAAAAAACAAATTCATTGCATATACGAAATACGAGTATTCAGTGATTCCGAAATCCATTGCATATCTTATGGAGCGTCAAAGTAAAATATATTTTGTGTGGGGTTTTAAAATTTATAAATGTTTCACAACCAAAAAGTAAGTAAAATATCGAACTTTATTCAGTTTCTTTTATCAACTGCCCTAACATAGTCATCAGAAGCTACTCAAAATAGCCCTAAAAGGATCAAAAATTCAACTTACACAATTCTTTCGAGTTCGTGATTACCATTTCTATTTGGAAGTACCTACTTCGTTCAAATGGCCGACAAACCGTAATCTAAGTATTTCAACAGAATTAAATGCAATTTAGAAGAAGCCAATTCCATCTAACTTCTAACTTTTTCAGACCACAAAACTATTTTTGACATTTTATCATCAAAAGCAGCTTTTCCGAATAAAATCTTTGTAGAATCTCAATATCTATTCTATAATTAATGTAATTAAAGAACTTTCAATAGAAACATCATAGAAGCTTTAGTTTGGATAGAGTGTTCTATAATCACAAAGTATTCACATGAACTTTCATATTAACAAGTAAGACAAACTAGTAGAAGAACTACTAACGACACACTCTCTCACATTAATTTCATTAAATGTAACTTTTCAAAACTATACCTACTTTGTAAAAGCAAAAATTACACAGAAAACTTTCTCAAGGACACAAAACAACACACAAAGGACAAAGAGTGATACACAAAATTAATGTAAAAGCATTAAAAGACAAAATAACTTTATTTGTAGCCAAATTGTCTGAAAGTTGATTTTTGTTTGTTAGATAACTTATAATTTAATTTAATTTTATGTTGGCAATATCTTTTGACTTTTTCGTTATGAATCTTGCTAGATTTTTTTCGATGTACTATATATTTCCAGCTTAAGATAGATAGATGGATAAATGTTTGAATTATTTTGCATAGAAAATATTATGTAAAAATGATTATACATTCAAGAACGTATCCAGAATTTAAGTTGAGGGGGGGGGGGGCCATAAAATATTGTGGGGTTTTTATAATTTTTTTCTGAACTTAAAAAATTACTGATTTGTGTCTGATGTTTTGGAGTCAAACTCTACAGGCAGTTGATCCACCAGTAAAGCAAATATGTTGTGTTTGAAGGCCAATCCCATTTATTGTATGCAAGAATTTGACTGGAAATTCAGAAAAACAAGTTAATTTTAAGAAAAAAATGGAAGAATAATTGGGGCAGCGGTACACAAAACGGAAAGCAGAATGGAAAATTAGTTTATGATTTCGCTGTCATTTTAGAATGAGATTTTCCGTTTTCCATCAGGAGTCCTCATTGCAAGGACACATCATGAAAAATCATGAGAAACAAGTTCAGAGTTGAAATTAAAGTCTTAAATGTACGAGAATGAACACAATGAAATATTTAATATGCTTCATGTTATTGCTCTATCCTCTGGAACACTTTAAAACAATCGAATAACTATTCCAGTTTTCGGGGGCAACCAGATCAGCTGGAGAAAATTATGAGTATAGAATAATAAAGTTTCAGAGTACCACCAAATAGTCTACACTACATTGATCAAAATAGTATTAGATTTGAACCAGCTTTTTTTCATCAACTCGCAAACTTTACCTAAGCCTTCTTTTTTGAGCTTGTACAAATGATTTTTACTATTGCGGTTGTCAATTGATAGTTGATTATTTGATAGTTTATAAATATTGAAATTTTGTAGTTTAAAAAACTCAGTTAATTTAAAAATTATTCAACTTTTAACTGATAATTTTTGATTTTCTTACAATCCACATTTGAAGAAGAGGATTCATATTTAACGGCAAAACATTTATTTCATAGACTAATAAAAAAAAATTTCATTTTGTATCAATTATCAACTAATAGTTAGATATAATAATATAAGAATATTAAACAATCAGCAGATCTAAATCAATTGATGAAATAAATAAATAAATAAGTAATCTTGGATGGGCTTTGGGAGTATGAATGGCACTTGTAACTCTACCGCACTGAAGCCACGCTTGAACAAGGTGTACATTTTGAACAAGGTGTTTTATAGTTTCATTATGTTTTTAGTTTCAGTATGTTTTTGACTATTTCACTTTATCAGTTGCAGATAATTTCGCTCAACATATAAACTATTACCCTATTAAAGCTTCTGAAAAAATAATCATTTTATATTCAACAACTACAGCTCAGTTCTCAAATTACATGTTTCTATCATCTATAATGTCATTCAAAATGATATAAAATTCAAGATTATCATAAACATAAAATCCAATCTTTTGAAAAAGTTTCAAAATAAAATACTCACGTATAAAAAATACCCCCCAAAACGGTCAGTTAAATTTCATTGTAGTTGTGACTTCTTCAAGACGGAAGATGACCCAACAAATAAAATATTGAAGTAGGTTTTATAAAGATAATTTTAGTAAATAATGACGTCATGTTGAGCTCGAAAAAAATATTGCTACATTTATAATCTACCATATCACAATGCTATAATCCGAATCAAGGAAGGGAAAAACAAAAACTGATAAAAACCAAATGGAAACAACTCCAGCTAGCTTAAAGAACTTTCAATTGAGGTCAAGTAAATTGTGAGTGGTTAGACTTCCCCCAATAAAATAAAATTAGCGACACACAAGATGCTGGTCAAACGAACGGACTATCAAGTAAAGTCCCACAATCCATTCAATTAAATTGAATTGGAATGACAAGATGGTTGTTCAGATGGAATACTATATGCGTAGATGATGGTTATTCCAGAGTACTATCCCCAAGTGCAAATGTGTTTGACATTATTCATCATACTAGAAATTTCCACTCGAAACGAATATATGATTAAGGTATTTAGAGAAGTGATGCAGAGACAGAAATGCTCCAAATTGGCACACCCATCATCTGGTTGGGATGGTAGAACTTGTTTGGAATGGATTTTCAGACCATTTGGCGGCACCTATATTAGCTGTCAGTTTTCTACCTGACCAAATCCCACATTATGATGGTTTATACTTCATCGGGAACATCAATTATTATCCAGTGAAACCTGATGTCATCGTCACTCAATCGATGGTTGGATGATGTTCGAGCAAGATGATGGTCTATAATTATGACACATTATGTACTTAAGGACATGATGGGTGGTTGCTGCAGTCAGGGCCGGCCCGAGCTAAACTAGCGCCCTGCGCAAGCTACACTATTAGCGCCCCTCATTTGCAGTTATTGGTGAAAGAAGTCATTTCCTCATCACCCAAGGGGTAGACTTTGCAATGCGTTTTTTTAACGAGGTATCCCCAGTAGGGCTATTCCTCGATAATACTTATATCTAATAAAAGTAAATAGGATTGTTACAAAAACTATATAAAACCAAATATATCACAAGAACAAAAAAAAAACTAAAGAATACAAAAATAATTGTAAACTATAGCAATAGTAAGCAAAAACATATCACAAAAATATAGGAACTGAAATATTTTGTTAAGTACAAAATATTAAAAACATATTCAAAATCATAACAATATAAAAATAATTAAAAAAACTAAGAAAATAACAAATATGTACTTATTTATATATTTACATTATTAGTGTTAATACAAAAAATAAAATTATTTAAATTAAAAAAAGGAACACAAATAAAACTACAATAAATTAACTTTCCTGGCTTTTGTTTTAGCAAACTCAGTGGCCAGATCATTATAATCTAATGATTTAACTAGTTTTTTTTTCTATAGCCATGATTGACAAGTCAACTAATCTTTCCTGAGTCATTGTGGTTCTCAGGTAGTTTTTAATTAATTTTAATTTTGAAAAACTATGTTCTCGTGAAGCTACGGTTACTGGCAACGTATTTAATATTTGAAGACCTATCACTGCATTGGGAAGAAGGTCTTCCAAGTGTGAGTCAAAAATGTAGGTAAGGACTTCTAAGGGTGAACTGCCTTGTTTTACAATTGGAGATAAATGTAATAACTCTTGATGCAATTCCGCACCATCTAAATCTTTGGACCCTGCAAATGTCAAAGCTCTTTGCAAATTTCGACAAGATGCACTTAAACCGACATTTTTGGAACACCCACTTATATTATTTAAAAACGAAAAAATGGTGTTGTATTCCCTTAGCTGTTCAAATCTTTCCGTAATGGAGCTAATCGCTTGGTCTAATATTTTATAGTAAAAATCTACCTTAAATCTTTGTTTTGGCCCTAAAATTGTTTCGGGACATTCATCAATATAAAATCTTTTTCTACGTCTAGAACGCATACATGTTATTTCCGGAAACTGTGAATGTAAGCACGACTGATCTCTGCGCGTAGCAAGTTTTATTCTCATTTACCTACCCAGATTCCCTTTCCTTTATTTTGAGTTTTTGAGTTTGACCACAATAAGAACACTGCCAACATAGACAAATAAAGTCATTAGATTTGTCAAAAATCCTGTTTTTTAATGAAAACAATGCCTGGCAAGAACAAAACAATAGAGAAAAGGAGACACTGAAACTGAAAGCAAAAGATTCACTCATCAACGACAAACTTTTTTTTTTTATTTCACCCCTTTGTCTCAACAGACGATAGAACAAAGCTACACTTGCACTCATCAAGAGAAGTCAGTGCCAAACCAAATCGTAAAAAAACACTCAACAGGAAGAGTTTAATTCATAGGCGCAATTTTCAATTTTGCGCGCTGTTAAGTTATTGAGTATTACTATTTCACCCAAAAATAGCTGTTTGAGTGATGTTGTTGAAATCGTTTTCATATGAAAGAATTGACATCGCGCGCACGTTAGGATTTTGCGCGCTGTTAACTGTCTGTATCTGCTGTGGAAGAATTTTTTATCATGTTAGATAGCATAGGGGAGGGTTGTGAAAATAAAATAAATGCCTTCACTTATGCACACGATGAATGTGGTGAGTGAGAATAACGTCGGCAGTTTGAAAAAGAGAATAATTTGTGTCTGTTTGTTCTGTTGTTGGAGCTGGAGGCATACAGAATCGTGCACTTTGCAAAAAAGTTATGTTACTGTGGGTATGGGTGGATATGGGTGGGTATGGGTAGAAAGGCAGGTATCGACTTATTATTGTGTTGGGATGGTTAGTATTTCTGTATTTAAATTCAAAATAAGCAGTTATAATATGATGGATATCAAAATAGTTGTGCGGTATTAAACAAAAAATTAAAATTAAAAAGTAGGTAGGTATAAGTAGGTAGGTATGTGTTGGTTGTTAGATAGTGGCTTTTTCAATGCTTGCTCACTGCGCCCAATGGGTTAGCGCCCTGCGCATTTGCACCTCTTGCACGTATAGCTGGTCCGGCCCTGGCTGCAGTAGCAGCTTCATCATCTTCATTGACTTGGTGACAACTTGTAAAACGCAGTGTTGACAGAATCTCATGTTATTGCTCTGTGGAATGCCACAATTTCTATCTCGATGGCCCTGATGTCAATGACGTTTTGCAACCTTATTTGTGGGTGAGTTTCTCGCCGACAAGCATCAAAGCAGATTAACCACGAACATGTTTTGGATGTCGCCGCGGCGTAGACGAGACTTATGGTGAAAACATTTTCTCCATTTTTGGAAAGCTAAAGCTTAAAATTATTTTCATTAAAATTCTTGTGCCTATTTAGGGTTGAAGAGTCGAAAAGTATAAGTGAGGAAGTGAATGACTGATTTTTGTTGGATGACTAAGGTTGTTTATTGGTAAAAGGTTTCTTGTGAGAAAAACATACATGACATTAAAATAAATTCAAATATTCACTCAGAATGACCATTTTTTTAAGCACAAAAAGGTTTGTCGGGTCCACAATATCAAAACATAATCCAATTTAAATTCCATTTTGAATAACGCAATGTTTTTAATAGTTCTCCAAGAATAAAATTGTTTAAAAGCATGCCTCTTCTCTATTCCTCCAGCTTGCTCAATAGATGTAATAACACCTTAAAATAGCTGTTGCCTCATCAATATTTATAAAATAATCATTCCACTACCGTTCAGACTTTTGTTAACAAAAATAAGCTTCAAAATAAAAACTAGAATCTCGCATACTTTTACAATTTTTCACTTTGCAATTTTCTTTTCGCAATTTGTTGTGTTGCATTTTGTTATTTCGCATTGGATTGTTGTCCGAGTTTTGTTAAGCAGGTTCTTATTTTGCTATGAAATTGTTTCATTCACTTCGCACTTTTCCAGTTCGCAAATTTTCATCTGACATTTAATTATTTTACTCCTTATTACTTCGCAATTTTTAATTTCGCATTTTAGTTAGCTTTTAAATTATTTTGCATTTTTTTAACATATAATGTAAGAAACTAAATAAAAAACATTATGCTTAGGTGCAAAATATTTCCGTACATCACGTTCTGTTATCATAATATGTTTTTCCATTATAATTTTTTGCGGAACATAACTTGTTTTCGAATTAAAAAAAAAACTATCAAAAATTGCGGAAATGGTTTTGCGAAATTATTAATTCGGATAATGATCAATTAGCGAACTGATTCGAATACCAAAGCGAATTGCCAAATAAATATTGCGAGAGGATTTGAATTTATTTTAATTATTTTGGAGTATAATTTGCGAAAAGAGAACTCAAATCCGTTGAATGTGTATTCCAGAGTCAGAGAAGGTTGCAGAAAAAAGGAAAAATTATAGAAATAAAGGCCAGACTTAAGTTCTTTAAAAAGCAAAACTATACTGAACTGCTATTCAAACGAAGAAAATCTGGGTTCAGTCTTTAAGAGTCCTTAACTTATGTTCTTAAAAGAACCAAAGATGGACTTTGCTGTTTTGATAAAATGAAAGAAATTGCGTTGCCGTTTTTTCTTAAATATTTATTTTTTTTTAATATTTTAAGTGAATTTATGAGACTGCTTTTTGCTGATGCTTAAACGGGTAGAATTAGATCATTTCAGTTTTCATCAGCAAACAATATAAATTTGTAGAAAAATACAGTCAGTTATATTTGTAACACTATTTTCTTATACACTGACTTAAATTTCCAATGGGCATCACTTTTACCAGTGAGAGTCAGTCAGTTGATTTTCAAATACTTGTGTTTATATCACCACTAAATAATAATAAGGCTTTTCATCTAACGATGTAAAACGACGTAAACGATGTATTTTCCTATCGCCGCCGCCGCCGTAAACGATGAAGTAAAGTCGCCATTTTTTGTTGACATTTCACGAAGGCGGGAAAATTAAATTGCAAATCTTACCATTTAAAAGCGTTTTCCAGTAGGAAAAATTAAGCTTTACAAATTTTCAATAAATGAAGAAAGTGAGAATAAAAAAAGTTATATAAAAAAAAATGATAAACAAAAATTTAAAGTAGCTCACTCAATACACCCTACTTGCCATTTTTTCCAGATAATAGTGACGTCGTAATACTATATAGGTATGCCAATTTATATTTCATGGGGCGTTCTTGAAAACGTATGAGGGAAACGTAAATTTAAGTCATTAGATGAATACCCTTATTTTTTTTTTTTTTTTTATTTTCTTTACATAACTAAATACATTTTTACAAAACATTAAAATATGTTGATCAGCCAATATTAAAACAATAAACACTTTCAACCAAACCCATATTACTTGAAAACCATCTTGAAAGCAAAGATTTATTTTCATAAACCACTTATTACTGCCATCAACATAAACACTCATCAATTATTTAGTCTTGGAGTTTGATTTCCTCTTTAATATGACTGATCGATGGCGCCAGTCAAAGTAAATTCTACAGGTTTTAATTATCCAGAATCAAAACCTTATATATTTATCTTTATTTTCAATTATTAGATTCAAACAACAAATACCTAACTAATAAAAAAATAAAAAAATAAAAAAAAACATTCCAATCATCATCCATAACATAACACAAACAAAAAGAAAACGTTAAAAGCAAACTTCAAGGAATGGCATTCTTCATGCATTGATGCATTGTAACAACTATTAAAACGACTTCTACATCTTCTTCTATATAAAAACCTCTCCTATGATGGTAAAACTCTCTACCTTTGAAGGTTAGAAGTATGTTTGGAATAAAAATAACGGTTCATTGCAATATTCTTTCGCGTCACCGCCATTCAATCTATTAGAATCAATAATGAGAAAAAAGAAGCCATCGGAAAATGATCCGACCACCACCATCAGGCATCTAACATTTACAAAATCCACATCATCTTGATTATCGTTTCATCTACGTGAATCCATCTATTGGCTTGTGTCGCCAATTCAACTTCAAGAAGGCCTATAGGAGCTTATATTGTCATAGATGAATTGGCCGAAAAGAGAGTTGCCATTAAAAATTTACACAACTTATATTTAATGATTTTTTGCTATTTAAGAAAACAATTTTAACTTTAGAAGTAACGCCCTGTAAGTCAAAGAACTTTAAAATATTTATTGAGTTGTTAAATTGAAAAGTGGCATTTTTACTATTCGCCTTTCAGCTTTAAGAGATAAGTCACCAGTTTGTTCCTAATAAATAAAGAGTCATATAATTGAAAAGACTCTGAGGATTTAAATGTCAAAATAAGAAAGTTTTCAATGAATATAAGTGAGTAATGCTTAGTTATGACAGCAATTTTAAATGTTTATTGAGTTGTTAAATCTTTATACTGCAGTTTGCTATTGCAGCAATAATTTTCATATAAAAAAGACGAACAAAGTGGACAAAGTTCGTTCGAAATACATTTTTAGCAATACATATATTAAGTTTATAGAATTTCGTTAACATTTATGAACATTTGCACCAATAAACACTTAACCGCACCATCCCAATACAAAATTAATGTTTTATACGTACAAGATTTTCAATGTATCATACTTGATACAAAGCACTAAATTTGTCAGCAAAGCATACAAGACAACAAAATAAAATAAAACTTTACAAAATACAGTTAATTGGAGAAAAAACAAGGTGTTGTTATTTCATTACCTTTGGCAACACCCGTCCTCAATGTTGGCTAAAAAAAAAAACGATCGCATAAACTCCGACGACATTGCAAATAGCTAAGCAATGGAATTCTTATTGCACATTGCTGATGCTCTGCGAACGCACTATTTACGGTACAACAGATGCACTGTAGATATCAATCAGTTCCTCCACTCCCCCCCATCCAGCTTTATTAAAAGCTGTTAAGACTGTATACAATTCCCTTTACCACAGTATATATCCAAGCCACCCGTGTTGGTGGTGATGAATTCTTTGGTTTCAAAGAGTCTCTTCCATGAAGTAGTTGAAAGGGGGTGGTGGATATGGGCACAAATGGAATTTCTCTCCTTTTTTTGTTTTATAATTTTTTTTTGTATTTTCACTCACATGGCAACTTAAATGAAGTGACGATTAGAAAAATGTAATGTACTTTGCGGTTTGCTTTTAAGATGATGGTGGTTACCATCAACAACAGTAAGGGATCCTTTTCTATGTGGCCTTGGAAGATGTATCTTTACATTTTTTTTAACTCTCACATACCATTTTAGAATTGAAGAACACCTGGGGAGTTGTTGTGATACGCAATGCTTATGGTAGAATGTAAAAAGTTACAGTTAAAGATTTGTCAACATACTTTTTCGTGATGGATGGTTTTTTTTTTCTCCACTCGGGAATTCACTATCCTGTTATTTTTGCTCTGAAGTAAAAAAATAGTGTTTTCTCTTTTAACTTTATGTGGGAATTCCATAAAAGATACAAATCAATAGTATCAAACCGTTAAACATTGTTACATTGTTAAAAATTTTAAAAGTCCCTATTTTCAAAAAACAAAAAACAAAAATTACAAGAAAAAATTCATTGATTTTTATAAGTTGCTCTGGCAACCATTTTCCAAAGCTTTATGATGTCTGAGACAAAATAGTCAAAATTTTGTCCTTTTCCTTCAATATACCTAATTTTCATGCTAAATTTTTAATGGCAGCAATGTTACGTGTTGCGGTGGACGCGCTCAGGGGTGAAATACTAAATTGTTAAAAAAGGATCAATAAAATCTCCAGAAATCACTGCCTAACAACTGTCATTTTCATGGTAAAATTTGCATTTTGTATCTGTGAAACTTGTATTCCTTTTATGAAAAATCATCCAGCCAATTTTTTTATCAATTTAAGCGAAATGTGGTCGCTTCTGACGTTGATCATACCAAAAGATATTGATGGTTAACCGTTGTATGCCTATAGTTTTAAACTTAGGACTAGATAAGTTGCGTTGCCGGATCACTTTCGCATACGATACATGCCGATCCTGATAGCTTGTAACCAATCAAAATTTACACTTGACAATTTCCGACACCTTTTTATTACAATAGACTTGGCTCTACTTGAAAAAAACATTCTCGGAGATGGTTGTCACTTTGTAAGTGTCAGACACCTATACGCACTTCAGATGCGTTTTCTCGTCCGTGGCGTCCTGCATTTATGTTTACTTCATATATCCATATTTTTCCATGTGCGTCGGTAAGCCAGTTATTTGTGAGTAATTGTTATGAGGATTCAAGGTCTGGCGACTTATTTATAGAACATCGGTATTTCTTCTTAAGCGTTTTGTCCAACGTCAATAGTTAAAATGCACTACATCATGAAAAAGTGATACATACTCTTTAAACATTTTGTCACTTCCCTGGATATAGATATTTTTTTTTATCCTTACATTCGGAAGTTTCATAAAAAAAACATTGAAATATATAACGGCTAAGCAATCATTTTTATCAACTTCAATCTATCTTCAACACTCTTTGTGTCATAGGCATTCTACAACCTATTACAGTTCACCAAGCAGTTTGTCGTAAACTAAACAATGTTGGTGACATTATCAATAAAAATAAATCATTTGATTAACTTCTAAAAATACTATAATGTATTGTAAAATATCTTAATGACGCGTTTTATTGCAAAAACGTGACTTAAAATGATAACATCGAAATAATATTGCACGCAATATGTACTAATATTCCTTTTCATACAGTGCTGCAAATTAAATCTGGTAATAAACTATTTTCCATCGCCTAACTGGGACAATATATTTTAAGTGTCGCCGCATTGTCTAGCAACATAAAAATAAGAAAACTTTCGTGATCAAAATAAAACATAAAAATTTGTTTTGGTAAAGTTTCTTAACCCTTTTCTCTGTAAAAATCAATAATTCAAATTTATAGGAAACTGGATTAAGTTTTTCAATAAAAATAATATTCATTCGAAAACATTTGAATTTTCATTCAGTTGAAGTATGTATATAAATGAGAGGAAGGAGGAAATTATCCAAAAACAAATACATTTTGTTATATTTTCCATAGGTACCCGTACCCCACTCATATCTGAAGTTAAACATTTAAATAATAAAAATACGCAAGAAAAACATTTCAGTCAAAACGTCTAAACACAATCAAGAAGTATGTTAATAGTTTGTTATGAAAAGAGTTGCCATGCTTCTGTTTTAAATATAAAACATAAAGTGATGTTTTAGTTTATATTAGTTCATAAAGATCTTCATTTTTATAACTTTTCAGAAAGAAAAAGTTAAAAAAATGTGAACCCGATTCAAAAATCTATTGTTCGTCACCTATCCTGATTTTATAAGCATCTTTTGAAGCACCGTGATTGAATTATATCAACATTTCTTTTGACACCAATCAGCAATTGACAAATTATGCGGTATCCATAAAACGAAGAAATCTTTTTAGACGGCCATGCAATAAAATTTATGCAGTAAAATTTTCGCGAATTTTTAATTTGTATACCCCCAGTTGATCCTCCCTCCATTCGTCAAGTCAACATTTTTGTCAGCTAAACTTTTAATTTTTCACCGTTGTCATAACTACATCAGCCACCACTTTCCTCTAAAAGATTTATATAATAAACTATTTTCCGATGAGCGCTATTTCGATTGGCACTAGGTATTTAAAAATGTTTGTATTTCCCAGGTTCTTCTGGCGAAACAGAAATTACATTTTAAAGTGACATTAGGACGTAATGGCCAAATGACACTTTGGCAAAGCGACAAATGGCCATATTTCCTCACTTTTGGGGCATTATTTCATTTCGACTTTGGGGCCCCCGGGGTATTATTTCTTAGAGTCAAAAAAATAAAATTTCTGGTTTTATAAAATTTTTGAAAAAATTGGTCTTTATTTCGATACGAAAAAAACACCCCACTTTTTGGGGCTTATTATTATAATTATTATTATTATTCGTTTTTGGTTTCGGGGGCTTATTTCCTGGGACCGAATTGCGCAGAGCCCCTTGTGAAACTCCAGCTGAAACCCAAAATTGCTAGAAAATTATGTTATTGATATCGACTTAAACCATATTAGGTGATTCGAATAAAAGTAAAATACTTAGCTAGACCTTTACTTATGTGTGTGTAACAACATAATTATGTTGATTTGCTCTACCAAAATTTTTGACGATAAAGTCACATTGGGAACCGCTTTCTAAACCTTTTTTTACTTAGCTTTTTATGAACTAACATGACGATTTTGCAACATCAGTTCATGTCACATGGTCACATCAAACGATTTTGGATTTAGTCACGAAATTCGTCCTACCTATAGCAAAGTTTGAGAATGGTTGAAATTGGAAAACCATCGAAACACGGTGGCTCGAGATTGTGCTTTATTATAACAAAAGGAGAAGCAAGTGGTGTTGGTTTAATTCATGTCGAAAATTACTGAATAACACTGATCTATACGTATTCTAGTGAAACTGGAATTTCGATAATACAAAAGATATCAACAGTTTTTTGGTAATAAGTGTTTTTGACAATTTATAAAAGAACATTTGGAAACTTTCTGTCTATAAAAAAACTGACAGTAGGTATATACACGTTGGCAACCCTCTTTATAAAGTTTGCATACAAATGTGTTATTTCAAATTCCTATTTGTCTTGGCTTGCAATATTACTCAACAATATTTTTTTTTTGTCTAAACAAAAATAATAAACAAATCCAAAAGTAACACAAGACTTATATACTCGTTATCTGGTTTTAAAAATGTAAACAAAACAATATCACATTTATTCACAAGTGTTTTTTATTAAAGATAAACAACAAAAGATAATGTAATCATCAAGAGGTATTGTAAAACAAGTTGAACAACAAGAAAAGTCAGAGGAGCCAAATAAATACAACAACATGTTGCAATAATTGATATGAAGATAAATATCGACCATGTATTAGTTTTGTAAAATTAAAAAAAAAAAAAAAAAAAAACTGCCAAAAGTAGTTATTTCAACTAACTACAGCTTAGGGAATATTTGTATACCTTTTACTTGGGTGCGGTATACTTTTATAGACAAAAACAAAAATGCATAGGTATATAACTACCCAAACAGAAAAAGAAAAAAAAAAGTCGTAAATAACTTCCCTCGTGCTATAACAGTTTCAGGGTAGACGCCAGACAGACGGAGAGAGATTTCATTGCTTATACCTATTCACACCCCCTTAGCGCTCTCGTTTTCCAAACCCTTTTGGAAATGTCCAAGAAAGTGTCCTTCTATATTCGGAATTCCGGCACCAGGGTTAGTGCTGTAGGTATGCTTATAAACTTCCGATCCAACTCGACCATCTACCCCGATTCTATGTTTATATTTACAACCAGGAGCGGATTTGTCATGTTAAGACTTTGGACTTTTGATGTTGAATAATAGATATTCAAATGTAGGACAAATAACTTGCAGGAAATCCAGACTTGGTTTGATACATATGCGTGTACAACAGAACAGCAGGAAGTAATTGTGGAAATTGTTTTTAACTTTTTTACAAGACATCAATGTAAAATTGTGAATAGGAATTGGCATAGGTATACCAACTGTAATTGAGTTCTTAAATGATTCTAAAAACTTAAACCAAAGAGCACACAAGAGAACTAGTTTACCTGACAACCAGGTAGAGTGCTTTGTATAAAATATGATACATATAGGACAGTTTAGCGAAAGTAGTTTCTTTTTTAATTCTGGACGCATGGATGTAGAAAATAATTTTTGCATTGGGATGTACATATATGACTTGATCATATATGATACATGGACGCTAAAACTCAATTACAAATTGACTACTCTGTACCAAATACGATACATAATGCAGTGCAGTTTTTAAAATAATAATGATTGGACAACTATATTTTTTGCCTTAAATTTTTTACAGTGGACGTTTTAGAAACCTTCGATACAAAGAATATTTTAGGGACTTTTAAACTGTTATCCACTTGTTTTTATCTTCGCTCTAGTGAGATTGTGCAGATTTTATTACAAATGCCTATAAAACTTTAAAAAAAAATGTATTTATAATTAAATTTTAGATTTCTATATATTTTATAAAAACAAATGCGGCCCTGCCTTCACATCAAACAATACAATATAAACTATAGAAAAAAAGGGCAATCAGCCAAAATAGAAAGCTTTATAGATCGCGACATAACCATCAGTTATCCTTTCTTTCAATGGCAACCCTGGGAGTGGGTTTTGATAGTTGAGATTTTTATATACACACACAAAAAATGGAGCAAAGAGGGACAGACAAATATTATACAAATTGTTATTGCGCCACGAGTGTAGAGGCGAGTGTGTTTGTCTACTTAGTGTGACACAACAACAACATCATCACACACCCTAGTGTGTAATAAGGGTGTAGTTTACGCTCGCGACAATACTTTTCTAATGTGAAATTCTAGGATGAGCTGGCGAATTAACGAGTATATTTTCCATACTTAAAATACCCTATAACTCCACCCAGATCAAATTTTATACCACATACCCCCTTTTACCCTGGTGTACCTCACCTTACTGGTAGTCGTCCTTCGTTCTAGACTGATAGACGATATAGTTAGTATCCTTGTGGAGCCACAAAATAAAGCAAATTCTCTCGGTACTTCTGGCGGCAGAAAAGCATAGGAATGATGGCGCGCTCGTTTTGTTGTTGTTGTCATTTTATTTCTAGTTTTTTTTTTGTTATAAGTTTTTTAAAAACATTTTTATATATGGAAATGTATATGTCTGAATTCTGCGAATGGGTATAGTTTGACTGAACTTTTAGTCAGTAAAATTGATTTTATGAAACGAAATAGGAATCAGTTGGTCGCATACCTCGTCGGCGGTTAATTCGGAATGGAAGGAATATTTGTGTTTATGATGTGACAGTGGTGTTTTCGAGAATTCCTTGTTTGTTGGTGTTTTTTTGAAAAATTTCGGTTAATATCACTGAATATAATTAAATTTTAATGAGTGGTTCTATTTAAATATAAAAAAGTAATCTAACAAAACGTTCAATAAAAATGTGAAAAACAAAAACTCCTCTTGGTAATCTTCTTTTTTTTTACTTGACAAACTAATAAAGTGATAAATATAGTTTGTTTAAGTGCATCTTAAGTTTAATTTATGTAATTGGAATATCATGTCATGAAAATCAATCAACGCATAAATAAAGTTCGTTGTGGAAATTTGAATTTGAAAGAGCTGGTTTTTCGTTAAGTGTATCTGGAGCATATACAAATTAATATAAACATGTTTTTTTTTGTGGATATGTCTATACACATCTGCATTAAGTCTAGCAACAATAATAATTCTCTTTGTATTTTGATGAATTTAAGGGTTTCGTTAAGTGTATCTTAGGTGGATTTGTTGATAAAACTTTGTGAAATTTGAGTTAAATCATTCGGGATAAATAATTTTGAAACTATTTTATTGATTTAGCAAGTAAAAATATAGAACAAGGTGATAAATATCTAGTTATTATAATGAGCTAAGTTTTGAGACAAGATTATAATAGATTTTTTTTAATTAGAAAGGTTTTTTTCAAAACTTTACTTTTCCGTGATGTTAAAGAATATTATTGTATTTAACCACAAGATATAGTGAAGTAGATTTTAAATTGTTTTTAGTTGGTTGGGGTAAATTTCAAAATATAAGAAAAAATTCAATTTCACTTTTTGTAAGGAAAAAATTTGTACAAGGCTGAATTTTGGTATGCAGTTACAATGCATGCGAGTCATGAGCATGTTTTTTTAAATAATTTTTGTAGTAAAGCACACAAAAAATTGCATACTTTTGGGAACCATATTAAGATTTTAAAGTATTATAACTTCTAAATGGTAAATGGTATGCGAAAACTTTTTTCCGCAAATTTATGTAAAATTTAATAAGCTATAAGTTTTTAGAACATTTTTTTTGTCTAAAGCTCACAGTTTTTAAAATATAAGTCCATAAAACCCATTTTTTTTTTACCTTTGAAACCCAAAAAGCTGACCAAGCGTACATGGGTAAGTTGGGGATATTTCATAAATTGTAAATCACATTAATACCAACCTGTATACCAAAATTCAGCAAATTTGTTCCTTTCTTTGACAATTTTTTGTTTATTCTTATTGGGCTATTATGTATTTTATATTTTTCCTTATGAAGTTATTATTGCTCTAGTTCCTCTTTTGGTACAGTTGAACAAGTCGAGAGCTGTCTAATTTTTTAGAGAGTTATCAAAACATGAGTTTTATGAATATAAAAGTAAACCTTAATCTGCAAAAATTGTTACTTAAAACATTAAACACTTCCAAAAAATATTAATTTTTTGAGAAAATATTTCGGCACTTAAGTAGATCTACCTATGAATGAAAATACATTCCACATACAAAAATCATTTTGAGGATGGAATTGATCATTGAAATCATAGTAAAACGAAAAACTGACAGCCGAGAACAGTGGGAAATTCGAACACAAACATTAAAACGATTGTGTTCCCCTTTATGGAAATTAAGTCAGCTGTTCATTGAAATCGATTTCCTTAATTGATATCACATGTTATTGTATTACGTAAATAAAACTTAAATCGAGTTTTTTTTTTGTAATAACAAATTTTCTTGAATTCATTAGTTTCATTTTAAAACAAATTAACATCAACATTGTTGAATAAATTAGCTTAAAATTCAAAAATAAAATTTTCAATGACACGATACATTTCGTATCTAAAAATCGATGTTTACTCTTTATTTAACAAACAACTGTTATCGAAATCATTGAGTTACAGGTGCATGGAACAACACCTTCTTTCTGTTTCGTAATATCGTAATTCTCAAATTTATGAACGTTCCAATTAAGAATGTTACGTGCGTCGTAAAAAATTTAAAAATTACGTTTAGAATGTCATATACGCTATTTTGGCTCTTGGATTGAACCATAAATCCAAACATTTCACAGTACGTAAGTAGTAATTAACTTTGCGAAAATTTATGGGCGCCACTAATGGGTTTTTCCTATAATTTTCACACCAGATATAATGCTACTTGGTTTGTTGAAAATACAAATTTTTATTTGAAAGCGTATTAAAGCTGTGTAAATCGCGATTGATTGGGTTCTTATCACCGTAAATGATTGATAATTGAAATCAAACAAAAGCAAACCCTTCAGTCTTAATTTCAATCGTTTCGAAATAAAAGACACTGAGCGTAAACAATCTCAGTACGTTACTACTGTTTGTTTGACTGAAACTAAAACCAATCATTTGATTGTCAATGACATAATTTCTGAGCCGATACGAACGAATTCGAGTATAGGTACATGACCTGCGTAGTAGATGGTGGTGCCATATTTGTACATTAGATTACTTCTACACGCAAGCGTTGGAACTTGCAGGCAAGCGATCCAGAGCTTTTTCTTCTTATAACACTTTCATTCTGTAGTGGTCAGAAAAAAAAAATGTCGGGAAGGGCGGATTTTTTAGCTCTGCCAATGGCGGCGAAATGTCCTAATCCGCCACTGTGGATGAAAAATTTTAATATTAGTGTCTCCATTGCTTTGTTTTACTCTGCTCACGACAAATCCAAGTTATGTAAAGAAACCAAAGAATACTTAACGAAATAAAAAATTCATTAAGACTATCTCAAAATATTTAACTTCCTATAATGAACTTATAATCTTAAAATGCCATCTGAATCACTTTCTAACACAGCAAAATTGACATCGGTCAATTCAATTTATATTCTTTCGTTGAATGAATCTAAACCTGTCGAAAGACACATGAAATACCCCGAGCTATACAGATAATTTATAATTTTTAAACATTGGATTTACAAGAATGTGGATTATTTTGAATTGTGGAGACTTAGTAATATAATTAATCAATATGATTAAAATTCACTTTTATATATTTTAATGGGAACAATTTTAAAATGTCTCCATAAAATAAACTCAACTGATCATTGAAAAAGATGCATTGCAGTTCTTCTCTCCTTAATTTTTCCTTCGATATTCTTTTTCAAATCAAATAAAATGTTTTGTTTCGTTTACATTTTCATAAGAGAATTTCGTCGCCCAGTAAATCTCTCTCTCTCAAAGAGAATGATCATAACAAACCTTCGTTAAGTGTATCTTTTTGCTTCAAAAGTGTATAAACACAAAACAAACGAACAGTGTTAAAAAAGATCTCGTTTGTTGTGGTACAACTATTATTCACGTGTCGTTATGTTTACCACAAAATTCGGGTCGATACGAACACACTAACAAAAAAGAAAAAAAGAACTAGTGAAATTCGGTATAAAAAGTTGGAGATGTTTACATTTTCATGAAGCGTACCCAACGAATTTGGGTTAATTCACGATTCTCTTAATGGTACAAATAGAATTTAAATTTTTGTATAATTATTCGATTCCAATCGATTCGCGGTTGATTTTGCAATTCAATCGGATTAAATAAAAAAAAAATAAAAAAAAACAACATAATTTATCTCGAATACACGATCGAATTTGAATCTTAAATTACAAAACCGCCTACAATCCGAACAGATCAAATTGGACACAATTGTCTTGATAGACAGTGGTTTGTGTTGAAATACAGGATTTAAATTCATTCTTTATGAGAATTTCAATCGCAAGACAAGTGCATTTAATAGAAAATAAAAAAAAAAAAATTACCATAGCGCGTGGTTGACAGACACAGACAATTATTATTATCATTTGCGGACGACCAAACCATTGTTATGTCTAGATACGCGATTTAACTTATTTCGTTATTGTCCAACCAACAATTTAAAAGATACAAATAAAATATCTCCCATTGTTGTTGTTAATTTGTTGCCGGGAATACAAATTTGTATCTAATGGATCGACGTCTGTATACTAATCTTTTTTTTATTTTTTGTTAAATTGATGATTTAAGTGGATGATAATAAGAAAAAGAAATAAGAAAAGTAATTAAGTTCCTTGTCCAAATTAGCTGTTGCTGTCTACATCAGCTATATAAACTGTATCTTTTTTATAATGTGCGCGTTTGTCTAAGCAATTACGATCAGTTTATGTGCAGTTTTAAATCAGCGATGATCAGTGAATTCGCGAACGTATATTGGATACGGGTGGTGTGTTGCCGATATAAAAATTAAATAAAAAAACGAGTACTCAATGTATCTGAAAGATTCATTGTGTATCTACGAGTGTTGCAATGGTAAATGGTGCGTGGAAATAAAAGTGTTTGGCGGCCAATAACCCTTTGGATTGTGAATTTTGATTGTCCATTCATTTCTCATTAATCAAATATCTGAATTCAGATGTTGGTTTTTTTTTCTCTGCCTTTAGGGTAAATTACACAATTCTGTTGATATAATGAGGCAGGATTTTGATCTCAATCCATTATCGGTTTTATGGTTGATATAACAATTTTAATGAGAGCCCCAAAACCCTTAAGGCTTAAATATTGAAAACAACAGTATAGTCTCCTTCTATTTTTCTGAAAAAATACATACCTACTTATAAACGAGTCATTAAAATTAAACCACCTGTCTGATTTGACGACAATTTAGTGCCATTACCAATTATGGCTAAAAATATTTTAATTTTTTAATGACTTCAAGTATTTTTATTAGTTAATTAAAAAATCATATAAGGTCTTAACTAATAAATTCTACATTGGAATGTTTAACATATTTTAAATATAATAGCATTTATATGGAAAACTAAAAAATTGATTTGGCATCGAAACATTTTTTTTTTTTATTTTTTCGGTTAAGCGATTTAGAATTTTATATTCATCAGTCATTTAATTTTATTTAAATAAAATATGTCGCTTATTTTATAAATATCTATTTTATGCAAATTTCTTTGAAATCAAATCTGTCAATGTATAAAAAAACTAAGAAACTATTGACGTATTAATATTGTTCCCACATTTTAACAAAATCAAACAAAATTATATGCAAAACCTATATAAATGTTTAATTTTGCATAAATTTATTAAGCTTTTGATTAAATATTTATATATTGTTTACCTAATTTATTTGACTTATTCAATTGATTGATGCGGATGACCTTGTTCACGTATAAATGTTGAATCGAGTTATAGCTTTTTTATTCAGATTAAAATTCTGTTGTTTAGGTACATAGGTATATTGGATATTGATTAAGTGTAAACATTGTCTGGAGGAAAGAACGGACTGATTACTGGTTGGAAAAATTAAGGCATGTTATGCGTGTTTTGCATTTAGAAATGCATTTGATTGTCATTATTTGATAAACGTGTTTGTTAACAAATAAAGTTGGTAGAACAAATCATTAAGCTAACGTGATTGTAATGATAAATGGAGGATTTTCAATAGCACATGCAGAATCAACACGTTGTTGAGTTTTATTGTTTTCAAGTGTTGGAATTATTGAGAAAGAAAAAAAAGAATAAAAGTTCTGTGAACGCTTTCTTTAGTTAGGAACTAGGAGTGGTTGAAATAATTCTAATTAATAATTTCCATTTCTAATTTGATGAAATCGTCTCGCTGAAACAAGTGTTTATCTATATGTGTGAACATGCACTGAATATAGAAAAAATTATTCAAGTTAAGTTTTGGCTAAATGAACTTCATAAACTTGAAGTTTTGGTGGGGAAGCAGACGAATAACCCAAATGGTTATTTTCTTGTAAAAAAAAACAAGATAAGCTAGTAAAGCTGAACCAAAAAACGTTATTTATGGGAATTTTCAAAAGCAAATGACAATGTCATTTAATGTGTGATGGTCTTCATAAGATTTTTTTCGTTCCTATTAGATTACTTCTTTTAATAATTTTTTCGCACTTGAACACTTTGAGGGTGACCAAGTGTTTTTCATATTTGATATAACTTTATTCCATTCTCTCCATTCGATTCTCCAAAATTAAATGAATCTTCCGGAAAACTTTAATTAATGGTTGAGACACTGTTTTTGATTCTCTTTAATTATTCCTGTTTGGAAAGTCACGTCCCATATCTTAGCGGATGAAAGTAAGCGGAATTGGATTATACATATCTTAAAAAATTGAAGTGAGTTAGATGCACTTTGTTACGAAAAATTATATTTTAAGCATTTTTATTTTTTTTTTTTGTTACGACATTTTCCGCTAAAATAAGACAAGTTAGACAAAATTGCCCGCTAACTTTTCTTATTTTAGCCGAAAATGTCATAACAAAAATATTAAAAATGCTAAAAAAATTATCCTTGCGCATTATAGTGCGCATCAAATTTTTGACATATAAATCATTCGGATTTTTCAAAAATTAAAAAAAATTGCCCGCTTACTTGAGTGGTATTTTAGAGTAAAATGTCATAACAAAAGAAATGAAAATGCTTGAAATATAATTTTTCCTCATCAAAGTGCATCTAATTCGCATCAAATTTTCGAGACATAAACCACTCAGCGTTTTTAAAAATTTTAAAAATTTGTCCGCTTTCTTCAGTCTTATTTTAGCGGAAAATGTCATAACAAAAAAAATTAAAATGCCACGAAATTAATTTTTTCCGCATGCAAGGGCATGAAATTCGCATCAAATTTTTAAGATATGCATAATTCAATTCCGCTTACTTTCGTCCGCTAATATAAGGGACATTCGAACGTCTTTTAGTTTACAAAAACAGATAAACTTGGCAGATTTTCTTTAGCTCTCTCTAATAGTTTTAGCTAAAGAAGATTGTCGAAAAATCGTCGATTGTGGACGAACTTGTGATATCAATTCTCTCACACTTTTACGTATCCTACAAAAAATAATTTCACATGTTTTCTTCAAATGACAATGTTGCCAAACTTTGTAATATTAATCCAGTACTATGACATGTATCACTATTCCGCTAAAATCAAAGTTTTTCTAACATCGATGTCTTAACTTTTATAAATTCTTTATCGGTCGTCAGTTAGAGAAATAAGAATCGTGTTCCATGGACATTTTCTCACCCTATAAAGGTACTCCTTTTACGCAAGTTAACATTCTCATTGATGAAAAAAAGACATCCATTAAGTCGTTTTAATTAAAAAATCTACAAATGTAAGAAACTAAATATCAAAGTAAGATTTTCATTGATTATGCTGCCTTTTTATCAAATAGAAATACCTATCTGATGCTTCTGATTCAGTTTGATGGAGCACGCCTGTTGATATTTTCAAAAATCGTTACTCTTATCCATATGCAGTTTGACGTTGCTTACACTTTACAATTACGCACTGAGTGTGAATTAACCAACAACAACCTGTGTGCACGAACACTATTGTTGCCAAGAACTATTGCTGTTTCACGTAGAGTAGTACCCCTTGGCGTAGTAATTAGAGTATCTGACTATCACGCCCATGGTTTGGGTTCGAGCCCTGAGTACAACTAATGTTTTTTTCTCCGGAGCACTGCCCCTGTGATACTCGTTCTTCGGAGCTGTCGCATCGGTGCTACTAAATTTATTTATTTTATTGCCGTTTTGCGATGGCCAAGTTAATAAGCTGTTTTCCTTAGTATTTTTTGAATAAGCATGAGATTATAATAGAACAGGTTCCACTAAAGGATCTTGATGATGGACCGCTGTCACAGCATATGTCTAAGAATAGCTATAATTCCTACCGAAAATAATGTTTGAGTCCACCGGTTGTTTTTAGGATTGGAATTCATTCCTCGAACCATGATTTCATGTGTACAAGAACTTGGTCTGCAATTTTAGACTAGGAAATTTATTTGGATATGAAAGTTAGTTTGCTGGTGCGACAGAGATTAATGTTCTTTTTTAAATAAACTGTATAGTTTGGGATCACCAACAGTCGACTCGAACCCCTCTTACCTTTTTTAACCTGTAAATTTTCGTTTTTCCTATCCGTAAAATGGTTAATGTTAATTTGCCAGAAATTGGATAACGGAACCGATATGTTAACGACTCGTTAAGCGTAATGTTTTAAGTTTGTTGGTAAAATGCAGAAACTTTCAACGAAGATCTTTTATTTATTATCTATCCTTTGATCTGGACTTAAAAAAGCTTACAAGTTATGTTTTCATTTTCTTTTATTTTAGTTAAGGATTTATTCGAAAGATTTTGATATTTTTTTAGAACGCTAACAAAAATTGTGTTACACTGTCAGTATATGTAGATAGATATAAAACTGGAAACTAAAAAATGATAAATAAATATCGATCGTACAAACTTGCCTTACATTTCGCACCCCTGAAAAAACTGCTTCTTATAAAAACGGACGATGCATCCATTTGCTTTACAATAAACCCCCTCAATTTATCGTTTATGATTTTCTAAGATATCAATCCTTTTTATAAAAGTCAAATTACTTTACAAATTCTCATTCACAAGCATAAGACATTTTTCGTTGTTAATTGGAGCCTTTCTATATCCGATTAATATAACTTACAGAATTATTATGCACGCACGTAATTTATCAACTAAAGCCGACATGAGCACTTAACCAGGCGATAATTACACCATGGAACAAGTCTTATACAGCTGTTTTGCACCTGCATTGCATCAATGGCGCATTGATAAATAAATAACATTATGCGGCCCACTTTCTTCTTCTTCTTCTTGTCACTTACTTGCTTATGCATTCAATTTTACTTCAATTAAATATAATTAAGGTGTAAGGACACTTTGTGCATCACGATGATGGCTTTTATTTCAAGTAAGGAAATTGGCATAAACATTTCCTTACTTGGAAGATACTTAGTACATTAACATTTTATGTGTTTTGTGTGGCACAGCAGATGGAAACAAGCCCACGTGACAAGACAGACAGATGGATGCGGAGAAGAAGAAATTCATTGGTATCAAGAAATACCCTAACACCTTGAGAAAAAGAATTTTTCGCTTTTATTTGAAATGCGGTCATATGCAGGACATGTGTGCCATGTGCGGCAACATATAAATGTACACACACACAAACCATATCTACTGTTTGGAGGCAGATGTGTGGAATGGTTAAAATTTTGAAAGATACAATCTTTACCAGCATTTATGAACCTCATAGATACGCTGATTATGCCTGTGAATAGACATAGATACACCTAAACTTTGAAGTAGGGAATATAATAAATATAGCTTATCTCAGTATCTCTTTCTTAAGTCAGAACTCTTGAGTTGGAAGTAGGTAAACATAAACAGAATAAATTCTTTTATTCCAATTAAAATGCCAATTTTCTACGTCAATTTTATTACGTATGTATGTAGGTTTCTTTAAGCAGGAAGAAATTGTTTACAGATACGCTTACTTATAGATTAAGACATCGTCGCTAAAACAAGAATGAAATACGTATCTTGCAGTAGTAAGAATTCATGAATATAAATTGTTTAAAGGTGCTAATGTGACATCAGAGATGTATTTTTCCTCGTAAACAAATCAAAATGTTTAAAAAAAAATTATTATAAATAATGTCTGTTTATATCAGGAAATCACTTATTAAGTATATAAATTGCATTTAGTATGCAACAAGTATTTAAATCTATATTTCAACATTTATGATGGAGTAAATATGGTAATTGACTCAAAACCTATTAGTCTGGCGGCTTTTAATTAAAAAAAAAAATATTTTATTTCATGTTGGTTATATGACTTGCATCGATATTATTGGTCATAAAATATAAATATAAATGAGAGATTTTAATGGAAATAATAATATAATAGGCATACGCGGATATTTCATTATTATATGGATGGAGGTACTGGTACACGTTCAAATCGTAAAGATTGTGACTTTTTCGAAAATTATAGTAGGCGAATGTTTTGTTTGTGTATCTAATGCATTCAAGTGTGAGAAATTGTGTTTTTTTATAGACATTATTTTATTATGAGTTAACAGACATGACTTTATTTCTGTGTAATTTTTGAAATTTATACTGAAACACGATCTTTAAAGTCCGTTAATTTTTAAATACTATTTGTGTTTGTTGCAACACAAAGTAGTGGATTGAAACTGTGATTAATTATTTTCCTCAAAGAACTAAATTTTTCTTTGTTTTTCATTCAGAAGGTTCGTATAACTATATGAGACAATACTGAACGATATTTTGTATAATCGTCAATCTATCAAAGACTTTGATGGTTATTTTCTTTCTTAGACTTAATTGGAAAGGCTTATACTTATAAATAATTTATATCCACGCTAGTTTTCGTTTAGCATGAACAAAGTCTTTTATTTGAAGTAAAGATGATGTTTTACGGTCGAAATAAAATGTTCTGAGAAGTGAATCAAGTAAATTTATACAAATTGCTGATTTCTTCCACTCGCTACTCTCTGTTTCAAATAGATCAGTACTTCAATTTGTACATTCACTTGCAGTTGAGGGCATGAACAACTTATTCATATGTAAATTTTTGACGTATGGTTTTACCTTTTCGCAGGACAAGAATAATAAGATTTTTGGGGAATTGTGAAAAAATTTTCGTTTAATTTTTCACAGAACCAGAATTGGCCCTCTGGTGTTTCTGATGTACTACGTCGTATCGTCTATTTCATTGATCAAAAAAGTATTTAATCTTTTAGCACTTCGGAAGCACTGTTCCGTTAAAATAGATGTCCGCAATTGTGTGAATCACAAAATAGAACAAAATAGCAGTATTGACAGTATAGCAGTCTTTTTAGCGCTTATGCGATACCCAATTTCGATCAAAACGTCCACCCATACATCAAGTGCTAGTTTCGAATATGAATCGTTTTCACTTACTATGATGGCTTGGCTACATCGTCAGCAAACAAATAACTCCCCTCACCTTATACTCTAGTAGATGATCAAGAACTGTAATAAAGAGCAAAGAACTCAAGACGCTTCCTTGGTGTATTACACTCAACTTCTATTGGGAAGTTTCCGATGTCTTCTGCAGTGCATCTAACGTTTGTTTTGACTTGCTCGTACATATCCATGATCATCCGCACGTAGATATTCGGAACTCCACGTTGCTTTACGGCCACCCATGTCACATTTCGTGGTTCTCTATCGATTTTTATTTTTAAATCGTCGAAGTTTCTGGCAAATTGATTTGGTATATTCTTTTCTCATCCGATAGCTTCCTTCTATATTTGTATTCGCAACCAATATTTGCTTTTATAAAAGTGTGTAGGTAAGCTATGAATGCAATCTTAGAATGATTGCAATATAGCAAACAGCGGTCAAATCACAACATTCATGAAACATTCGTAATGTGTGCACAGTGAATTAATCACTCTTTTAAAATAAATTCATAGTTCGTAGAGAATTATGAAACATTACTCTTTTTCAACAATCACATTTCCTCTATATATCTATCTATCTTAATGAATTCACAAAAGTGGAAATCTAACTATCGTGAAATCGTGTTTCTTTAACATTTCTGATAAGGTATAAGTATACGAAATCAATATAAATTTTATGATAGTTATCTTTATAATCTTGAAATAAACTGAGAAGATCTTAAAGTCATTCTTGTTATAAAATTTTTATCAGACGTGATCGTTAAAGATATCCTTGCTTGCAATATAAAATACAAATAATAATTGTAAATCCTAGTTCGTTTTTACAATACCTAACGAATTTCGGAGTTTTAGAAACACTTTCTAATAATTTCTTCCTGATTTATATAAAATTATGAAAAGAATTATTAAATGGATCAACCAGATACATTATTCTCACATTTATCAACAAAAAGTGGTATACGAACCCTTTTTGTATTCCCCTTTTTATTCGAAAAGTTATATTGAGGTGTCATTTAATAGTGATATCTATTGATATCGAAACAGATACTTTTATGTGAACAACCCTCAGAACATTGTATATATTTATTAATAAAACGCCTATTAAACCAAAACAAACCATTGTTTAGCTAACAGCTGATTGCCAGCAGTGATATATTGTATCTATACAATGTAAAATACAATGTACATCCTTGGTCTTCTATTCCTCCCTCAAAATTTCAATTCCCCATGTTAAATACACTGCGTTGTAATGGTTTTAAAAACACAATTGACACACTCACTTAATTGATGCCAGACGCCCGTATACATTTCTGATATTTATGTATCGCACACACGCTTCTTTTTGAACATTATTCAATGTTCCTCTATATATAGAATCTATGGCAATAAATCGATCTTCTTTGTTTACACATCCCTCTTTCTAAAGTATTATTACTTTTGAACATTAATTTAGTTTTGCATCTGACATCATTATCTTACGACAAAAACATTCACCATCTAGGCCAGCATAAACTTAATAATTTTCAAATCCTATTAGTCACAGCCTGCATAACATCCTGTTTTTCAACTATACAACTACTTTGAGAAAAGAAAAATAATCCTACTCAAGGAAGATTCGTGCCATGGATCATAATTAAATTCAATTTGTCTTTTTTCTAAGTTTCATTTTTTCATCATCATCATCATCTGTTCCATCCTGTCATCCAACTTATATAGAATATGTTATACAAAATTAATGCCCTATTTTGTCCTTATTTTCATACTATGTCTCCCTTAATATAGTGTAATGTATAATGGATGTCAAAAGAGGATTACAGGAGATCTCATGATTGAATTCGATTTGTTTTTTTTTTTTTTTTTTTTATCGAAAGGTGCAAAATTAAAAAAAAAGGACATCTACCTCTGATGCCATTGACCAAGTAAAAGAAAAATCGATGTTTATTCATTTATATTTTCCTGAGGGAATAAATAAATACTAACAATAATTATACGAATTTTTTTTTGCCAAACAGCTGTTTCGTGCGAAAAGTGGCATTTAATTCAGGAAATAAAATTAACATCAGAAGACCATTTTAGCAATGAAGGTACCTACCACATTTGCATTTATTTGTAGCTCGTACACATTATTAATTAAACCCATCGCCCGTGCCATTCGATGTCTGCCTTAATGAAGAAGACCATGCTTGTGATAAATGGACTGGGTTGCCAAAGCGACAATATTATAAAGATTTTGGAAGCCGAAGAACTCTCAGTGTGCCAAAATATGCAGCACAAGTAGATTTGAATGGCCAGTTACCAGGCCAAGCTAGATGTGTAGTGAAATTTTATTTTCTATTTTACAAGTTGGCGTTGATATTACGATTTTACTATGAGTAAACATTTTAGAATAGTTTTTCACGCTGAAGTGCAGCCAAACCTTTTATTTATTTACGTTTTACTAAGTAATTTGAATCTCAATTCGCAATAAACGAGCACTTTTTGCAAAAGTTTGTAGTCTCTCTCACAAAGAACCAAGATCCCTTTGCAGCTGGTGCAAGGCAACTTAAAAAGCGTGCGGACGTCATTTTACAATCAGTCACTTGTTATTGAGAGTTTCTCGTCAACGAACGTAACTACCATGCATCTTTGGTCAACCATCTCACAAACCACTTACTGGCTTGTCAGTGTCGTTCTTATTGCTCAAAAAAAAGTTGCGTGGACGTCACTTTACAAAGCACTGTAATGGAACTATAAGGCCTTTCGACCACTTGAGTACTATTATTGATTCGATTTTTTCTTCCACGAACGAAACTGCAATGCAACTATCAGTCAACTACAGGACGACCAACTGGCGAATAAAAGTTTCGTATCAATCAATTATATTAATAAAAAAAACGCGTGTGAACGTCACTTTACACTTTACATTCCGGAAATTCCGGTCATCTCGAGTACCAACCGCACTAAAACAACTGGTTAGACAGTATATAGCTTGTCATAGTGTCAATTGGTATACAATACCGGCCGTGAAATAAATCTAAATTCTTAAATTGTAATTCCCAATCGATGATTGTGCGTCCTCAAAACTTCAAAATAAAGAATGAAATACATTTCCTAATGATTGTGTCACACCTTCCCGTGCTATTTTTAAGATATCGTGCCAAAACTAAATCTGAACTGGGGTATTGAACGATTTTCACGACTCAAAGATGAAATCAAATGTAGAAAATAAGAAAACTGCGATTAACCACATAGATACGTTTAAATTTTCATTAAGTGCCGTAAATTTTTTTAGTCGTCCAAATATACTTTATACGGTCGCAGCATAGGTAATTATATGAATTTGTGGGAAAATTGCGTTGCCAACGCAACTTTCCTGCAACTGCAATGGGGGGACGAAGGGCCCAAGGACCTAGACACACCTTGTTTTTTGATTTTGAATTTAATACGTTCCAATTGGAAACAAAGTGCTCTATTCTAAACTTAATTTAATTCTATATTTTTATGTATTTAGTTTCCGGGGGCTCCTTGCCTTGTACCTACACCCATTGACATTTTAATATAACCTCACGTTGGCAACTCCTTTTCAGTCTCAACATTCTACTTCTTCACATGTTGTATTTATTTTTATTCATAGATGTCCAACCGTTAATTCTTATTTTAAATTTATGCAAACAATGCATTTATATAGTTGCATGACATTTGGTCTCCCTAATAAAGGAGAGTGCATTGTTGATTTGGTTTTGTTGTAGGTTTGTTGTTGATTTTTTGCATAAACAAAAAAAAAAAAAAGATTTAAAAAAAAAGGAACAACAACCTTAAGTTAGCCTTAATGACATGAACATAGGACACAAGACTGTTATAGAATTGAACGTTATGCATGCAGAATTTCTGTATATGAATGTTTGTAGTACATATGTACCTAATTTTTGATTGCCATAAATGTATCTTTATAGTTTTTTTTTTTTTTTCAATAAACAACAAAACTATAAGTGCGGTATGGTGGCTAATGGTGTTGGCGGTGGTCGTAAAAGAATTTTAAGATTTTTTTTTCTTGAAATGAAAAAAGGGCGTAGGTACGGTTGCATATTTTATTTATCTAGGAATGTTAGAATTGAAGGAGTTTGTTTCTATTTGGGAAACATCTGGCGCAGACATGAGTAGTAAATAAATTATCTGTAGGTACATATGTTGGATTTTATGTCTTATTTTATAATAAAAGGGAGTTTTATCAACAAAATATTTCTTTATGAATAATGTGCATTGGATAAAATGGTATATGCAACATCTGCTTCTGTCTATATGATCACTGATGAAGTTATGACCCACGATGAATAATGTTCGTCGATATTTTTCTGACTCTTAACATTTTAGTTTTTTTTTTATTGATAGATAACAAATTTCAATGAAAGAAAATGTGTTTACACAACTAAATGGATTTTCTTGATCGACAATACTTATGATCTCACTGATCCTGAACAGATGCTCATATAGATAATATCTATTTGCATTGAAAAGAGCATATGTTTCATCCTGGTATATCAAGAACTTTTCTATGGCTGAAGTCACCTATGAATATGAATTCTGAATTCAGTAAGAAAACTAACCTGATTTATGATTCCAGTAGGCACCTAAGTAATAAAATAAAATAGTATCAGTGTAAGGATGCAACCTTGTATAACATCCATTTTGGATATACCTCTTTAAACTCTACATGATATTGGCGCGGTAAAGGTTTTCAGAAACTATACAGTATTACGTTTAAAAAGCTTACTATCAATAAATTTTAATCCAAAAAAACTTATATTGAAAAAGACCTTTATTAAATCAAAATATATCTTTGGTCTACTTATATTATATGTATGTACTTATCTAACTGCCTAATCTGTGTCAATACCGAAGCGATTAAGTTCTTAAATCCACCATATTATATAAAACCAACCTTGACTTGATTTTAGTTTTATTTCACTATCAAATATCAAAAGAACTGATATATTTACATGAGCAGCACTGAAAGCCAAAGTCAATCGCAAACTACTCGTATAGTAAAGTCAAGCTGCGCACGTAGGAGTTACAGTGGTTCCATATGATGTGTTTTACTTATCAATCTCCGGTAATTAAATTTCACGTTAAATTAGCTTACAAGATTTTTTTTTTATATAAACTACTATCAGTTGTTGTCACTTTCAATAAAAAAAAATACAGCTCCATCATAAACAAGTTCTTTTCTTTCTGATGGTTGCTGTGCAATTGGGCACACTATAGGCAAGATCTTAACGTTCTTGTCAATCTTGTCCATGACATCACAATATATCTCGCGCTTGGGTATTGTAGTTGCGCTTGCAGCAAACTTAATTATAGGAATACGTTGCAGTTGCTTATATATGATTCTATATGACGAAAATTTTTTATCGAATTAAGCAGTCAAAATGGTTTTATGATTAAGATGAACTTAATTTTATTTTATATCATCACCGAGTTGCGGCTACCGAAAATGTAAAAAAAACTATAAACCCCAGCCTGATAGCAATTATCATAAATTTTTTTACGAGGCCAACGTGCTGTTAACATAATTTGATAATTTGTGTAAGGCTAATCAAAATTTAATATATTTTTTAAGAATTAAAACCAATTTTTTGATAAAAGGTTTTTATGGTGTTTTTTTTTTATTAAATGTGAAATAAAATGGGAGATATGGTAATATTGATTTAAATATTCTTCTATCGGCGATTTTATAAAACCTCTTAATTTAGGAATAAAGTTGGCATACATTTCTTAAGCTCATACATAATTTTATTAATTTAGGATTTTATAACAAATTTTTTTTTTTTGTGAATTTTATGTTCAACATTTTCAAAAATGAATAAAATAAAGTTTATGAATAGATAAATTAAAATTAAAATATTAAGTTTAAATGTATTGTTTCTTTTAATATTATTTAGTACATTGTATCTTAAATAAGCACACATATCGCAATATAGGATTGAATTTTTCAAAAAAGATACACTGATAGGTAAATTAAAAACAACAAAAAATAAATACTTTATAACTAAGTAAAATACCCTAAGTAAAAAATAAAATAAACAACATAAAATTAAATTAATAAAATAAAATGAACAAAAAAAACAATAAATAAACAAATAAAATAAAATACTTTATACTAACATAAAATAATATGAGGTACCATAATATAAAAAAAAACGTTTAAATCAAGGAATATAACTTAACTTAATGAGTTGAAAAAATAAAGTTATTACAAATTTAATATGTGAATTAATTAAAAAAAAAAAAAAATAGACGAATAAATAAGTATATGGAAAAAATTCTTTGAGTTAAACAAAAAAAAAATAATTCAATGAAGTTTTAAATTTAAAATAAATCATATTTTTTTTTGCCTCCATTGTTTGATTCGGTTTTTCAGCAAATTCAATTAACGCAATTGGTTTCAATTTCAATTTGTTGCATCTATCGAGGTCGCACTGTATATTTGAGACTTGCCAAACATACTAGAGAATTTATTCATGTTGTGTTGTTCATAATCATCATTGTAAAATACCATAGCTCGTTAACATTAACACGGATAAACTGCCCTATATAGCTTTTCTTACGTTAGGGAAGCAAAAGTAAACTGATCAATCTGTCATCATTGCCGAATTTAATATAATTTTCTTGTATTCGGTTATATTCGTCTATTGAAGTTGAGACTTTAGGGTGACAAACTGACAATAAACCAGATATGGATGAAATCGCACCAATAATTTTACAATTTATTCTTGGCATTTCTTTTAAAATTTCAATCGCTGAAAAACAGTGAGTTTCTACGTACTTGAACTGGAATTAGGAAGCTCAAAATGGGGAAGTACGCAAGTGGTTTCATGCTACGTGGTCCAATTCTTGACATCTCTACAATTCCTAAAGTGTTTTAAAAGTTGATTTATGATAAGCTCCTTTTCTTAATCCCAGTTTTCCAATCAGAGATCATACCAGGGTAAGATTGACCTGGAATTACCTAACTCAGATGAAAATGTGTTTTTCTGTCATCAGAGTATAACTAATCAATTTGGCTGAGTTTACTCTGAGTTAGCTCGGTATCTCAAACTGACTGAAAAACGTGTTTCTAAAAGATTTAACTCGATGCCGTTTTAACCCTGGGATGAATGTGCACCGAAAAACGGCCTTAAAGGAGTTACTTCTTCGTACCAACATGTTTTTTTTTTGCCTGGAGGACCTCCTCAGTATGACGAGTTATACATTGAATTTTCGAAAACATTTTACCGCGTCAATCACGATGCATGCTGATGAAGATACATAAAGAATGTTTTCAATCGAATTTCGTAAAGAACGCACATTTTTACTTAAGGGATCATATTCAGTAATCTCGTATGAATAATATTATTCTTTAGAATATGCAACCTCGAGTGTCCCACAAGGAAGCCATCTCGATCCTCTTCTGTTTTGCTTCTTATTTACTATATTCAAGTTCAAATTGCTTTATGTTAGCGATTGATTTTAATGTTTTTCGTTGTGAACAATTTGATCTGATCATGATTGCTTTCTTATCAATGAAGTAATCTAACTTTGTTTAATAATTGAAATAAAGTAAAATTATTTTTACATTGTCATTTAATTTTTTTTTAAATTTCGTTTTCTAATTTCTATATGAGTAACAATTTAATGATCTCAGTACCTACATAAGTCATTGACTTTTCAATTAAAATTATTATCTATCGCAAATAAAAAAAAAAAAAAAAATTCCAAAACTGTCAGACAACCACTCATCTTAAATTAAAAGCAAACCAAATTTGAAATTTGAAAAGTATCTTTTTATAAATGTTCGTTGATTAATTGAGTTAAATTTTATATAAATCAATTGTCTGTGTTTTGTGTGTCAGACAACTGATTCATCTCTTTCAAATACTTCAACCAAAATGAAGTCTCCCCTATCCAAAGGAAAAACATATTTTGGAGTGTTCATTGATCACTTAATAGTTTTTTTTTTTTTTTTTTCTTTTTAAATTAAGATGTTGTTTTTTTTACTTTCAATTGAAGGGAACATTATTGTAATAGGATACTTCAATGATAGTTTCAATGACCCGGTATATATGATCATCGAAATAAAATTTAGAAACAACCAAAGGGGAAAAACATAATGAATACATCATGTTTAAAGACTTTACAAGTGGTAAAAGAAGATGTTTCATGAAAAATTACTTATATAAAGTATGTACACAAAGATAACCCTTTGTGTTGTTATTTAAATTGGATGGCATTTAAGTGTGACATTATGCCCATTAAGATTGTGCTTATCTCATTTTGGTATTTGAGTTTGGATTTTCTTATTTAGAGTTCATGATAGATAATAGAGATGATTTGTATTTGATCAGTAGAATTAATGAATTTTGAAGTATTTTGACTTGGAAAAAAAGAGAATTAGAAAAGCATGAATAAAATTGAAATATTCAGTAATTTAAAAGGGAGATCCTAAAACTCAACAACAAATATCGAAGAAAATGAGTTTATCTGAACTCTTTGGTTTCAGAACCAGATTCTTGTATTAATTGCATTAGAAATTTATGATGATTTCAATTTCAATTTCCTTCTGGGATAGATTTATGTCGCCGAACAACACTTAGCTCGCCATTAACTTTTTTCTACCGATCAATCTATCTATTTTATCAAGAATTTCCTCATCTGACTTCAAAAGTGTCCAATTATCCGCTTCAAAGAGAAAGTCTGGTATTTTAAGGGTCTTATATAGAAACTGTTTGGTCTTTTAAGTGAAAGCTTTATTACTCAATTGCTTTCTTAACCCTAAAGCGACAGTATTTAGCTACAGATTGATCATTTGGAGGATCTTGGATCCGGGTTTTAACCCGGATTTCGAACGATGCCTTACGAAATGTCAAATGGATCTTCTTGACCAAGGTCGTTTCTGTTTTAACCTTATGCAACTTTAGTTGGCAACGAGCATATAAGACATGAAACTAGAGAATTCGTTTAAAAAAACGCTGTCAGAGCAGCCTTGTAAAGCCGATGAAGAGTTTGTATTTATCGACATAGTGTTCTTGGGTCTTTTCTAGTGGTAGTCGTAAGACCGATCGTTGGGAGACTTTGCTGGTCTTAAAGCACACTGATAAGGACCAATCAGATAATTTATGAAAGGTTTATCATCGAAGATAATCTTGTATCATGTAAAGACTTATATTCAGAAACTTCAATAAGAGGGTATCCTTTTTTGAGGAACGATCACGACAATCACTGGGGCACGATTCTGCCCATTCATTCAATTCCAGTGGGTCTATCAGTGGATTTTATATTTTTGAGTCTGGTGTGTCATCTTCCATTATGACTCGAGTACTTTTTCCAAAAAAAGGACTCTTTTTGAAATAATGCTCATACTTTTTATAAAGTTATTATAGAAAATCTATATCCAAAAGTCCTTAAACCGACTGCGCCAAAAATAAATATTTATACTTGGGGCTGTTAAATTTTATCTTTTCCACTAAAATAAGATCCTATGATCAATGAAACAATTCTCTTTGAATACCGAATCTCTGAAAAACATTTTCCATTTCCAGACTTCAAAACATAACTTTATGTGTTAGATTTCAATTCTCCTGATGACTCACATCCAACACACCCCATAATTACACTTAAAATAACTATCTACTGCATTGCGTGCATTAAGATTAATTCAATTTCATCGTTATTGCTTTCTGTCTTCTAAATCACTTGTGCCACACACTTGCTCCATAAGTGAAAAAGATATACAAAGAAAAAATCAATTTTCCATCGTATGGTGTTCTTTTGTTTCGATTTCAATATCTTTTGCGCAACTTGCAACCAATTGACCTTAGGACTTTCGACGACATCAACCAAAGACTATTTAGCTCATAAAGATAAGACAGACCTACCAAGCTGAGCGGGGACAGAACAGTGAACATAAATGGAATAATTATATTTACTTAGTCACACATGCCAGCACCATCACGCCACTGCTTTATCTTAAAACATAACAAGGAAATGTTGCATTAGAGCCCACGACAGCAAAACAACGATGGCCGCAATTATAAAATGACAATTGGGCTTTTGACACTTCGTACTACTTGAGATAATGACAGATGACTTGTCATTTCCTATTCTCATAAATATTCTAAGAATGTCTTGGCAGCTGACTTCCTCTATTGTGTTTATTTCTCACCCTTAGACGAGACTTTATGACGTCGTCATTTTCTTGTGTCATAGAAATAAAAAAAAAAAGTGTTTGCAATATTGAAGGGCCGCCATATTGTCTCTTTATGTATAGTATAACTGTTTGCTTTGATAAACGTCAGACGAGAAGTTAACGGCGTAGTATCTTTAATCGACAAAAAAAATAGCTAAAAGTTAAGTGAAAAAGAGCACGTAGGAGTTCGGTCAGTCAGTATGACGTGTTGACACATTTTGTTATGTTTAGACGTCGTAGTCTTGTGGCGCGAATTTGCCTGGCGCCAAGACAAATTAGGTTTCTCTCTCTCTCTCTCATTTACTTTATGGTCGCCTCAAGCATCAAGATGTTGAATTGTTGATATTCGAATATTTAATTACAACCTTTTTGTTTTTTTCTTCATTATCGAACATGTGGCCAGCCAAAAATAAAACTTAAATTGACCGGTTTCTCGTGTCTTGGATTTGAATGAGGGTCTTGCGGTCGGTGGTCTGTTGGTTGGATGCAATTATTAGTCGGTAGTGGCAGAACAAGACAAGTGGTAGTATTGAATTAAAGTGCCTCCAGGACCACCATCATGTTCCATGATATGTTTGTAAGGCGTATTTTGAGGGTTTGGCAATTGTTATTGCAGAAAAATAAAAACATTTCTGAAAGATATTTGCGATATTTCGTTATGGATTTTTTTTATTGTTAAATATTCAGTGGGATAGGCACTTGAATTAGCATATTTAAGTGTTTTGAAGTGTGCGAGTTATGTGAGATATTTGTTGGGGTTTATTGGATACCTATAATTTTATTAGTGTAAAATGTCATAATGATGTAGATTGGAGACAACCAGTGGGAAGTTCTGAGTGTTGATAGGTTTCGATAAGAATAAACAGTGAGAATTTTTTCAAGAACAGACTCATGTTTCAGACATCGTTAACGAAAATAACTTTTCTTTGATAAATAAACACTTTGAGAAAAAATGATTGTACAGAATATATATAGATGCAGTGTTTGCGCAAACTTCTGAGCTATGACCGCAATAATTTCGGTTTTTAAGGATCATTTTCTTTGATTCTTTAATAGAAAAAAGTTTTCCTTGTCATGTTCTCTAAGTCTTTTATGAATCCTACAGAGATATTGTATCTTATATTTTAATACATGTTTTTAATATTTGTAAAGCTGGTTGAGTCAAGATATAGGTTACAAAAATTACACATTGATATGCTTCCAAAAATATACCAATTTTTTAAATTTTCAAAAGGTACCTATTGTATTTTGATGACGTTCTTAAATCCAAGAAATATTTATTCAAAGGTTCTTTTTATCTAGCAGTTTTTACTAATGAACATTAATTCCGATTCGAGGTACAGAAAAATCCAATAAGAAATACGAAGCGAATCGGTTTTCCTTTCTTTCGTTTCTTTTGTTTTACATCGCTCTATTTTCGAAATTAAAAGCAAATGTGAAATGAAATTTCATTTCAATTGACTGAAAATATTGGGAGAAAAATGACTGACTTCGAATTCGATAATTAAATAATTCGAAAAATAAATATTGCGTTGAAAATTACTCGCTTTATGAATTCCCTAACAGCTTTTGCAGATCTTTCAAAACCTTATGAACATTTGTATCGTTCTTATTTCTTATTTCAAGTCAAATAGATTGTCAATATTCATATGAGTTGCATTGAAGAAATTAATCACTTCACCATTCGCGTTATATGCATCACTGATTACCTTAGTAGTGGAATAGAATTTCTGATGTCACAGAAATGTTCCGAAATGCTTAGGTTTACTACAAAGTTATAAGAACTTTGTTCCGTGTCTATTTTTATCGTATCGGAACTTTTATATAGTTTACCGAAGAAATAGATAGTGGCATTTTTAACCTGAAACAATTCAACCGTAATACTCTAACTGAAAGGAATGCTCATCACTTTACTCTATAGATAACATATTCGGACTTACAATAACGATCGAATTATAGAGATTATTTCTTTAGTTGCACCATACGGATGTGGAATGTTTTACAAGCCTTAAGGGTAAGGGTATTTATTCATATCATGAAATATAGTGCACACTCAAAAGTTTGGTAGGTTTCGATCTGACCTCTCTCTTATAAGTGTAAACAAAAACTTTTTGTCAAGTGCGAAATAAACAATTGATGATAATTTGTGGTTTTACATTGAAAACTCGAAATAATATGTTCGAACTGTAACCAAGAAACACTTTATTGCATTTTGTCGTCTATGTGTAAGACATATGAAAAAACTTTACATCTTCGAATGTTTAGCCCAAATTGTCGTGCATATATTCACACGTTTTCACATAGAAAAACGAAAATTTGTGTGGGGGCAAGAGGGGTTCGAGTCGATCATAGGTAACAGACACACTCTAAACTACTTAATTTTATCAACGAACAGATCTAATAACATTGCGACCAAGTTTTAAGGAAAAAATATTATTCTCCAGCTCATTTGTAACGCCATCTGTACTTAATCATATTAATCATTTCGTCGCTATGAAAGAGCTTTTCTAAAACAATGATGCCTGTTATTGAGTTATTGATTAAACACTTGAAAATATCGTGGGTGCTAATGAGTGCAAATGCTTATAAATAAATATTTTTGGTAAACCTATCGTTATTTTTGCAAGATTTGCTGCAATTCGTAATGCTACGGACATTCATAATGGTTCGAATTAAACTAAATTATACTGATTTATTTATCCTACACACTTTTGGATTTTGTTTATAGAATTAATATGTATCTACTATTTTGTTTAGCTGGTCTTATATCATTCCCTACACCACCTATCAACAATCAACATAAAGTAAATGCAGGTTTCTATTTATTTTTCCAATCAAAAAGTGTAAAAACTATAACGTGAGAAAAATCTGTCCCAAAACATCTTCAAACTTTAGACGACTTTCATGCATTTCATTGAATAAATTCAAACAGCTTACATAAGGTAATTCAAAACCTCACATCCGCATAATGAGCCTCCAATTATTGCTGCTCTTGCTTTTCAATTTTGTATAAAAAAAAAATTATAAAAAACTGTGTGAGCGAGCAGAGGTAATTTAATCCCAATTTCGCTGTCAAGCAACTATAAACCAGCATTTGGTGCTGCGTGACACACTGACAGACCTGTATCAGTTTTTTTTTTATAAGTGTATTTATATTGTATCCCGCGAAATGTAATGTATCTTTTCATCTCATCAGCATCAGGTGAAGGTAATTCAAAACTCTCACCATAGAAATACGACTGAGCTTGTGAGAAATAATACAAAAAAAGCAATTGACCACAAAATGCGAAAATGCGAAACCGTTTCGGTCAACTTTTTTTTTCTTTATAATCATTTTCCAATTTAATCACAAACTTTTAAGGTTGTATAGAGAAGTTATTTTTCTTATTTTCTCATAAATACCATTCAGATAAAGGGGCGCGCAAGAAGAAGGTACATCAAGCGATGAAATGGTATAAGAAAGAATGTGAAAGTTTTCCTTTTGAAGAAGATTCCTATCGTTGTGGTTTTCGGACGGATGCCAAGAAGAGTGCAAATATTTCCTAAAGCCTCCTCCATCAAGACAACGACTATGAATGAATGTATTTAAATTTAAAACTAAACAAATATATATAGAGAATGTGCATATGGGAGAAAAAGGAAAACGCGTTCCGCGCCAATAAGGCACACCATCACCACCGTCAATGGTGATGATTGCAATTCATTCAAACTTCCTCCAAACTTCAAGTCATCAATACTGTTTGGCTTGGAAGTTCCCTATTCTTCCCATCCAATCAATTGTATTATGGTGACAATGACAGTCGGTATACACAGTAACCGCAAAGTTTTAGCAGTTGCAAGTAGTTTGCACACCAACTGTCACCAATTCAAAGATTGATAGCATTTGACATTTGACTTTGACAAGATCGATGGAATTGACAATAGAGTTTTGCATTTTCTCGAGGCGCACACTGTATAGGGAAGAAAGGAATTATTTTTCTTTATACCCTCTCGAATAGGAGTAAAGAAATCTCCTGAACGGAACGGATAGAGATTAATAGTGTCGCGCTTAAACTTTTTCGATTATCTGTTTAAAGTTATCGAACTGGATTGGAGGCTGGTATAGTAGGAGGTATCACAACTTGGTTCTCAATATAACTAACAATGTAGGTCCTTAGCGCAAGTAATATGGCATTGCGCCAGACTGGATGGAATGAATTATGTAGGCGACCAAGTCTGATTTTTTTCTACATTGTAACTTTGTATCTGGAAACTGTGAGTCTCTCTTTTGTTCAATTCGTGTGGCTTAGACTAATCTTTTAGATCGATTTGAAACTTGATCTCGAACTACTATATTTTGTTGTTTTTTTTTTTAAGTCTTTACAATGCAGAGTGTTGTTGTGTCTAATTGTGTTGTTTCTTATGAGGTTAGCTTTTTTTTTGTTTAGATTTTGGTAATAAATGAAGTCGTGAGATTTATGGTGTCACTTTGGCTGCACATAATGAAGTTTTATGTTTTTTGTTCACTGAGTCGATGATGATGTAATTGAAATTTAGTCAGTATTGTTGCGGTTGGTTAATAAATGCATTATGTATTTTCTATTTGAATTTTTTAATCTGACATTTATTTCAGGGATTGGGTAGACAATAAGTGGGTTTTAATTGTTGTTCATTCAAGATAGCTTCAGTTAGATTTGAGAAAAGTTAAACTATTTTGAATAAAATTTTTAGTTATTCGATAATGCTGAATCTGCCACATCAATCATGTTATCATAATATCATAATGTAAAAGCTATTCGAGTATCTATTTTCATCAACTGGAACCTTCAAAAAGCTTAAATTTCTACCGCAAGTTAAAATTTACTAAAATGTCAAAAGAAGTTATTAAATTTAACCAACTTAACTGTCCAATGTATCACATTTAATACACATTATTCAATTTATACTTGATTTTCAGAGTTTATGAATCATAAAACTATGATCGAAGCATAACTTCACTGTCCCCATACAAAATTGACGCTGAAAATAAGATGCTTATTGAATGCTGTGAGTCAAATGTGATACATTAGACAGTGGAGCTGATATCCTCTTTTTTCAAGAAAATTTTGGACGTAGACAGTCAATTTTTTTTTTTTTTTTTGTACAATGAATGTCTTAAATGTTTTTCTATTGTGACGTCAATAGTAAGTTCTAACTATCCGAGTAATTATTTAAAAGAAACGTTTTTTTTAGGGAGGTCTACGATTGTTTCGTTAATGACATGAATCTGCTTATTTTTCGTTTAGTACGTGCTTCTTTCCAGCTTGTGCTTCACTTTCAAAATATAAACAAAACCACTTCAAAAATTCTTTAACCCTGTTTACCCTTTACCATTTGCATGTAGACTTTTTTTCCATTCATTAATGACGATTTGATAAGCGAATTCACTGATGATTGAAGATGTTCAAACAAAAAAACATTATCAATCTAATTAATTATATTCTTCATCTAGAAAACTCCTTCATTGTGCAATAAAATGTTTCAAACAAAAACTTTAATAAAACTTTAACAAAAAAAAAAAAAAACAAAACCAGTGTTCAAAAAATAATAAGTTTGTCATGTCTGTGGTCCGTCCCCCACAGCAGACTCATCCGCAAATTCACGATGGATACGCGACGATTAGAACGCGAGGTCTTTGTCGGACGCGAAGTCGTGCCTCCGATCAAATCGAACGAACGCGAACTTTGTCGCTGAAAAGTGACTTCAGCAATAGCAGTAGTTGCAGTGGAAGCAGTTCAGCTAACGTTAGTAACAATAATAACAACAACAATAATGAAGTCGATTATGCTGTCAAACATCATCCGATTGGAGTTAAAGTCGATACTCCAACAATCGACGGAGAACCTCTGTATTCCAGTCCGAATGCTCTGATACCCTGTTCGACTTTTCGTCCACCATCAGAGTCTTCTTCATCATCGGCAATGGGTGGTAATGGAGTCCCAGACTATCAGAATATCAAAAAGAACTCCAGATTCTCACTGGATTCCCTTCAAAGCAGTATAACACCAAAAAGTCCTGATTACCCACCCGAAGATAGCATATTCCTGTTCTCCGAACCAGAATCACCTCAATATGCCCCAAGAGGTGGTATTTCGCAATCCTTTGACGAACTCGAAGCATATTCGCCTGGAAATATCTTTGAAATGCAAGATATGTCAGCATCAGCAATCGAACAACGACACCGTCCTGCCATGCGATCTAATCCAATAAATAAGTACAAACGCGCCCACTCCTTGGTCGATAGTAAAAGATTTATGAATTCTACGGCGAATTCATCATCATCATCGACAACAACAACCACACAATTTTCCAGCCAACAACAACATCAGCATTCCAGGGATTTATGTACAAATAACGAACCAAAGACAAGTTACAACTTTTACAATTCCCAAACAAACTATTACCAACCGAATTTCGATGTGAACAATCGAAGTTCGAGTGCAGAGATATTGGAGGAACGTCGCCATCTGCATCGACATCTGCATCGGCAGAATCGTTTGTCCCAGGAGACAGATCGTTCCAGTGATGGTGATGGTGGTGGCGGATGTGCCGATGCGGATGAGATTTTAGTTGTGCCTTCGGCTATGCCAATGTTATTAAGCGGTGATCGACGATATCACACCTTGGGACACACACGCAGTCACACGGTGGGTGGTCGCATGACGAGTTCGCTTCTTTCGGTAAATGGGACAAATAAGTCAGCGGGGAATTTATACGATGTTGTGGCATTAGATGGTGACAATGGAGGTGATGATCGTGGTGTAATTACACTCGCACCGGAATATGTCGATCCGTTGGATTTTAAAATTGGATGTCAAACAACGCTGAGAAGTAAACCGATAATACCATGGTATGAATTGGCTATTAGGAAAGATTTAAAACGACAAAGCTGTCCGCCTATTGGGAATAGTATGACAATCGGAAGAGCTACAGGAAATAAGGTTTGCTATAATTTTGTCTTTATTATAATTTTTTATTTAGGTATATATATATTTTTTTTATATTTGATGGACAGATTTAAAAAATGAAAGAATTGCGTTTGTTCCATCTTTGATAATTTGATAAATAGCTTAGCAATATTGCACAAAAACACATTTGTAGCTTTTTGTTTTTCTTAGAGAGAACAGTCCAGTATTTAACTACGATCAATTTTCTTTAAACAAGTGATATTTATTTTCATAAGGCGTTATTTTAAAAAAAAATACTATAACCATTGATGAACTGATTTCTAAAACTTTGTTAAAAAACTAACTCTTGATTTTAAAGTATACGCAAAGTATCGTTTAATACAGAGAAAACGGTTTGTTTAATCTGTGATTATCAATTTTTACATGATATTATGTGTATTTAAATTGTGTCTAATTTTATATATTTTCCGCTAGGTACTAAGAAAATAGGAAAGGTGTTCAAAGGAGATATATGCGAAGTTAAATTTGTGTTTTTAAATATTACAGCAGGAGGGAATACATTGATTTGGGTAAAACATCACACACTCGTGTTGTGCGGCTAAGGAAATAATAACGTCGGTATGTGTATTTCCCATTGTACAATGCTTTCAAAATTTGAATTCAGTTAGCTTATCTTATTCTGCCATTATCCACATTCAAAAAACATAATTGAGAATCTGGAAATGAATATAATAAGTCGAGGTTACTTTTGTCAGCGAAAAGATATAGATGTTTTGGGCAAAAGATCATACATAAATATAAATAAGAAAGTTATTGCAGACAAAATAGAACCCTGGGGGTACACCAATATGGTTTAACTTTTTAACAGTAAGGTTCATATCAGTTGATTTGATCTCATTAAGTTTATACACTATTGTTTCGTTCAGTCTTACTTAATTAACTTTGCTGTCACTGTCAAATTTTTCTTGTGTCCTTATGAAGCATTTGCCAGTATCAGCATGAAGGCTTTGCTGTGTTTGGTTCTATGAACACCTTATGCAGTTTGTTTTCCAGTATCTGATGTCAAATCTTGTCAAAAAGCTTTCAGCAACAAAAACTTTTCACAAACCTGCCAGATTGCGATGTTAGTCTGCAATTTGTTAGGATATTTCTGCCATCTCATTCGAAATCTAAATAGTTGTGGGATCGTATTCATAGCTTATTTTTTCAACGATAGCTTATGCTGAAACATATACTTTTTACATCCTTGAGCTTACTGCAGGAATTTTAACTTCATCCATTATTTCCATAAATTGTAAGTTTGCTTTTTCATAAACTTTTTTTCTGATATCAACTCTTTGATTTTTAGTAATGACGCCTGTTGAATTTCAGTACCCAATGAACTACAGCCTATCACATGGTCTTCTTATTTCGATTGTAATTAAAGTCAAGTCAATTTTCACAGCTGTCAAAACTCACTTACTGATTACTAATTACACTTCCAACTATTTTGGGGTGTTTCATGTCATTTAGCCTATTGAATTTGAATAACGAATAGCTCTACTTCCAACTCTCTGCCAATCCTTGATCCTTTTGTTTTAGATTCGGATTGAACTAAAAACTATTTTCAAAAGTTTCGGAAATTCACTTACTGATTACACTTTCAACAGTTTTACGGTGTTCCATGACATTTCGCCTATTGAATTTCACCAATGAATTTGTCCAATTCCAACAACCTGTTATTTCGGTTCGGATTGAACTCAAGTAAATTTTCAAAAGTCATCAAAACTCATCACTTACTGATTACACTTGGAACAATTTTACAGTATTTTATGTCACTTCGCCTATTGAATTTCAGCAATGAACTGCTCTATTTCCGAGGTCTGTCGATCACATGAGCCATTTATTTCCGTTCGGATTGAACTCCAAGTCAGTTTTCAAAAAGGTATTAAAATTCATATACTGGATATCCCTTGTCGTTCAAAAATTTATTTTTTTTTAAACACTATACATTACTTATGTGCTACACTCTAATAGTTTTCGTTTAACCGGCTTTCGTATTTCATGATTAATGAATTGTCATTCTTCCCTAACGAACTGTGTGTGTATCAAAAATTTAAATGCCTCTAGGCTTTATACATACACTGACCATGTTCTGAAAAAGAAAAAAAAACATTTCTCATCGATTTTAGCCGGAAACGTAATAAAATTCAAAAGTCAACCACCTTCAAATTTTATTTTTTTATGTATTTTTCTCCCCTCCCTTCATTAAAGATTGTTTTTCTTTGTAATATTTTTGTATTCCTTTTTCAATGACCTTTTCATCAAAGTACATACTACAACAACAGAAAGTGTGGTTAAAAGAGGAGTTGTGCCTGTTCCTGTTTTTTTTTTCTCATTTCATCTAAAAACAACTGAAGTGGATACCTCGCTACCTGCGCAATCAAACTCAAGTCAATGCCATCAAAAGTTGTTATAGCAGGTGGTGCTGTTGAAGTTTTTTTTTCTTTTGTCCCTGGATAAAAAAAAAACTTCTCTAATGACATCGTGGATCAAAATAAAAATCCACGTCATTATTTAAGAATTTTTTTAATATTCCATTTTTAATAGAAACGAAACTTTCTATATCTTGACGCGATAAATCACCTAAAGCAATGCATGCATTTTTTGACCTACACCCACAATTCCTACATAAAAGTAAACCTTTGCCAGGCAAAAATGGTGAAAATCAATTAAATGCGGAAAATTTAATGCACAATTTATGCACGCTCCCGTATGTATGCCGCCCGATGAATATTATTTATCCGCAAACAAATTATTGAATCTCACAGATACAATCCAGAGGCATAAAACAGCTTGCTTTTGTGGTATGGAAATGTCTCTCGCTCGTTCGAGCAATTTATTATTGATGCACGAATTATGATTGCAATTATGGTTCGGTTGCATTTTGTTTTTTAGGTAAATGTTTCGCCATTAATTGACACCAGGAGGCACTGTTTTTTTTTTAAGTCCTGAAAATTTGATACGATATGTTGTGGGTGTGACATACATGTCACAATAATGCCGCAACATGCTAATGCTAAAAAACAGAAGTGAAAATTAATTGAGTTTTCACATGAAACCTTTAATCTTGAAAAGTGATTCAATCCCCACTTTCTTTTTTAATATTCACAACTCCATCAAGAAAAAAAAAAAAAAAGAAACCACATACCGAATCGGTGGTAATCGCGTAAAAGCTTCACAAACTTTAGAAATGCAATATGCAACACCTTTTGTATGGTAGTTCTGCTGGCTGATGGAGATTTGGCTTTAATCGAATTGATTGAAGCCCGTTGGTTCAACATGGCCACATAACAGCAGCAGAAACCACACCACACAGGATTATTGAGGGAAATTTGTTCAACATTTGTACCTCGAAACGCATTAAATTTAATGCCTCAAGTGCAATGTGTTGCGCGGTGCAAATTGCATATATATCTACAACTCCCATATGCATACCTACATATATCTGGAGAAATGAAATCCTATTGTTGATGTGTATCGTACTTTGATTCAACATAGGCGTGAATTATATATTGGTATGTATATGAAACTTTGCCACCAAAGAATTAAGATTAAACTGATAGATACAAACATGAATTTGTTGTTAGACAAAAATTGATTAAACTTAATGGATTTTGAAGAGAGAGTGTTAGATACAAAATACAACCAGGGCTGTCGAAGTATTGCAATTGCAGTATTTGTACTGCTTTTTGAGACTGCCGTACTGCTAACACAGCCAAAGTACTGCTTTTTTGTAAAAAAGAATTATATACAAAATCTAAATATTGGTTCCAGCAGGTTTCGAAATTATGAGCCATCAAAAACCGATACGAAAGTAGGACTATTCAAGATAGTTTACCAGCGTGTCCATAAATTTCGAGAGAACAAACTTTAGTATAATTAATGAAGGGTAGACATATATTCGCAACAATAATTCAGGTCTGAAGGATTTGTGATTTTTGCGTTTTTTTGAATATTCGTCGCAAGTTGCAAGTTGGAATCAGCTTTAAACTGAGGAGTTTTGCTAGAGACAAGTATCGCAACCCAAAACGAAGTTGAATTTTGATTTTTATTCTACAAGTGATCAACAATTTGTACTTTACAATTCGCCTTTTTGACTTTGCAGTACAGTCATGTCTTTAGATTTTGTTTACTTATACTCGATTTTATCATCAGTGAAGTTGGCCTTGCAATAATGTAAGCTTTAGCTTAATTCTCTCAACTTGTGAGACTGTTTTAAACAAATCATACCTTGCGTCTGATGATTTTTTCTTCTATTTTAATGATTTTTTGTATGCGTACATTCCGAAAAAAAAATTCCATCCAGTTAATGAGTAACATTAATGAATCAATCTATTTCTTTGTCTATGAAGCATAGTTCCTGAACGGCCAACGAACGGTTCTTCTTGAGGTCTTTTTAATTTCCTTTTCAATACAAGAAATTTTCTGATATGACGATATACTGGCTAAAACACCTCAATGTTTTTAATATAATGAGAATTTAAGGTCTATAAACAACATTGATTGAGATTCAACTCAAAATGACACTGACTTAAATGGTGACCGCCTTGAGTTAAAGTATAGAAAACATCTTCATTTACTTCTAATCCATAAATATTGACAAAGGCAAGTTATTAACATTAAATAAGTTGTTTCAATATTCTTTTCCGGGCAGTGAAAAGATTTGATTTTAAGGACAAAATAATAAATAAACCTAAGAAAAGCTCTTTATTTCCTAGTCCGAAATTTCGCCGACAAAGGTCGATTTTGCTGGAGACTTGCTTTTTTTCATGTATTGAGGAAATCCTAAAAAGTACAAATAATTTGTTAAGGGAGGGACGGGAAGGTGTCGAAACTAAATTTTTTGCAAATTTCTTGGAAATTGTGAACTTTTTGGGAAAACTGTTACGGTAAGAGTTGTTATTTATATAACTTTCTATCAGTTTCGAGAAAAACGAACCTTTCCGAATCGCTCACATTTAAAACTTCAACTGTAACAAAAAATTTATTTTACTGACGTACTGCTATGTAATCCTTTTTTTCTCGAGGTACTGCTAACTTGAGAAATGAAACGACAGCCCTGAATACAACACTTTATATAATGGTTTGAGGCAGTTAGAAAGAGAGTTCAAGTTTGTGGGTTCAGGATAACATTATCTACATATCTCATTGAATATTTATTACATTTAAGCTGTTATCCCAGGTTAATTTTGTATCAACTTATTGAATAATTAATTTTGATTAAAATATTAATGGATATGGATACTATAAACTATATAGAGATGCAACTAAAAAAAAATCAGTCAAATGCTTAAAAATTGACAAGAAAGTTTAGGAAAACTTTGTGTGAACTGTTAGTTCAACTCGAATCAACTGGAACGTACACTTTTTTTTTCCAGAACGGCTTAGGAGGATTTGTTAGTTCCTCGAAAGGAGGGCTTCTTCTGCACATGTCTTTCCGACTGATCTTACATTCCTTCTGTTTCTATTTCAGCAAGTAATATCCGAAGAAGAGAAATGATATTTGTTCATTTGTATTATTCATCCGAGTGAAATTTATCAGTTGTGACAAAAGACCATTGGAACGCATATCATTATTTTGTTGCTGATATAGCAGTAGCACCTTGTTCCAAATTTCGTGCTTGAGTTTCCAAGTTGTTAATTTTTTCGAGTGAAACCTGTCTAAATAAATCTTTAAAATTAGCATATCCTTCAATCGTATCAACGGCATAAGTTATCGTATAGAAAACTAAAAGTGATGTTTATAGCACAAACATTGTTCCGAGTAAATTTCTATTAACAAGAGTGGTTTTGACAAGGAGCTATGTATATACGAATTGAGTGTCGACGTTAAGCAGTACTTTTTCATTTTGATGTAATAACTATAAATTAAGCCAGTACTTCTTCATCCACTTCGTAGTCATCGAATTACCAAAATTGAAGAGTGAATAAATGAAAGAGCCAGAAACTTTTTGTCGTTTTAGTTTTGACTTTCAAAGTCATTATGTTTAAAATTCAGTTTAGTTGGGCTTTTCGTAAAACAAATCTGTAAAATGAACGGCTAATACGGACCAAAGTAATAAGATCAATTTCGGTCCGTAAGAGTATTCATTCCCTCATGGAAGTTTTATGCGGTTAATATACATAAGAAAATTAACATTCTAGCCAATAGAAATCATTGGCTAGAATGTTAATTTTCTTATGTATCTTTTCATGAAGCTGAATTCATTAAAGATTAGTTTAAGTTAGGTTTGATGGTTTGTGCACAGTTTTACGGTTGTTGCGTACACGGAGACTCTAAGGTTCATTGTGATCCACTTGACTATAGCTGTGGTACTTATTTTATAAATTAGATTCGAATTCATTGGATTGGATCTGTTTTGCAAATCACCCTGTGTTCTTTAAGAATTTTATCATGCTTGTCAGGGGTTTTTTAGATCGTCCAATTCTCCACTAAACCGGATACGCTTCGAGAGATAATACAATAATCGGTTCTGGATTTCCACGAAGCATATATAGATCCGCTCTTTCGTCTTCTTGTCGATATTTCTTTTGGCTGTCAATAACGAGATCTGTTTCCTCTGTCGTTCGGCCATTTTTATTATTTAATGCTGATTTAATCCTAGACAGTTCATATAGGCTATTTTGTTAGGTACTTTATAAATTTAGGATTTAAAAGAAATCATAATCTTCACTGATTTATTCCAGACAGAACCGAAAGCTGACAATTCTGCGATATATTAGACAAAATTGATAATTCTCTTAAGAATGCATGATTCACATCACATCCACTACAATCGAAAAAGCTGAAAGAATAGTTTTGCAACCAAGCATTCAAATAAGAGCTACAATTCAGGGTAAAATGCAAAAGAACTATAAGATTAATTAAAAAACAACAAAGATGAAAATGCCTTTGACAGCATGAGTGGTAATACCTCATTAGAAGTATGAAGATGTAGAGAAACCATCTTGAAAAGATTGAATGTCAATAACTTGCGCTATAGGTATGGTTTTACAGATCTTATTAACCTTTTATATTTTTCAAAGGTTAAATGCAAAACTTTGAAAACTAAAATTTTGCCAAACCTCTACGAGTTTCACAAAAATTAAAATCAATCAAACAGTATATGAAATCCTTTAATATTTTATCGCCTCCTAAAACTGAAAGAGCTGTTAAGCGACTTAGAATTAACTGAAAGTATCATATCTCCAATTAGGGATGATCGATGTTTCTAAATCATCGATTTTGGCATCAATGTCAATTGTCAACATAGACTGCCTAGCATCATTTTCTTGTTTTAAACAAAGAACATTAACGTTAACCCGGAATCAACGTTTTTCAGAACATTTGTTAATACATTAAACATTAATAAAAAGAAGTAAAAACACTTGACCTTTAATTATCGAAAATCGATGATTATAGAGCATGCCTGTCTCCAACTCTCAATGCATCATAATAATGGTAGCCTTCATACTCTTTCTGCACCAAAAAATTAAATCAATATATCAATCAATTAATCAATGGTTTCGACTATGCTCACTTTTTTGATAACTTATTCCACGAATTTAAAGTTGATTAAAGACTGTTATCCAACCACACAAAATTCTTTTATTACTATGTAAAAATGCTCCATTCAAGAACTAAAGTAATAAATTGGTACAAACACTCCTTAGTTTGCTTGCCTGTAATTCAATTTATTTAATTAGTTTCACAAAACCATTTTTTTATATACTTAAATCAATCTATGAATCTCCCTGTTTACGTTAAATTTATAAGTAAGAATACGAAATTCGTCTCTTTTGCCAGTAGAATTTGAATGATATTTCAATTATGAAGATCGAAAATATAACCCACTTCCAAAAGGTATACCAATAACAGCATCTATATGATATTAAATCAATTTGAACTTTCTAAATTCCTTACAAATATAATAATATAATTTATCCATTATTCATCAGAAATACTATTTCATGCAATAAAATATTTGAAATTCACAACTTCACAAGACCAATTGTCCACTTGTCAACAAGTTTGTTTGTTTTGTTTTAGTTTTTATTGCAAAGCACACATTAATCAATTCCTCATCAATTCACCATTAATTACAACATTTAAGTATAACTACTTTTAATTAGTGTTATATTAACTAAAAAAGTAGAATTAAAATAAATAATTCATTGAAAATTGTTTTAATTGCTATAACCTACGTACATCCGTTGAACAACATCAAACAGAAATGATTTACTATTATATTTCATCAGAAATCGCATGATTGTCCATCGAGACATCAAAATATCTCCACTAAGATCGTGATGGTGATGATTAAGATGATGAATGTGTGTGGAAAATCTGCACAAAATAAAGTGCAAAAAAAATGTGCAACACCAAACAACTTTTCAGCGACATTTTCAGATGTCATGTTAAGTGTCATCAAGTTGTTTGATATGCAACTTTGTCGGTATCCAGATAACATGTCTGTTCGGGATGATTATTTTTAAGAATAAAATTTGTTGAATTTCAAATTCAGGGAACAGATGGGATAGATAATGTTTACATGTTTGACGTTTGTAGGATGCGATTAAATTGCGTGATGGTTAACAGCTGGCTGGATTAATTAGATATTAATTCACCACAATAAAGAAGTTGGTTTAAATAATTTATTTTTCTCCTGATACTGGAGTTAAATTGATTCAGCGAATTGTTAGTATGGATTCGGAAACAAAATATTTCTCTAATTATTAAATGCAACTATAATCTTTCAACATTGAATGCGATGAAATTCATTGGAATTCTATCAGGTGATGATTTCGCTCTTTTGTGACATTCCATCAATTCCAATTGATAATGCATCAGTTATTTAAAACATGAAAAAATCGATGAAAAGTTGTGGTTTAGTCATATGCAGAGGAAACAATTCATTTGGTTTTTCAATTCTTGTCATATCCCACTTATACAGATACTGTAAGTGAAAAGTGAAAATGTAGTTTGGACCTTTACGAAGTTAGCGGCATAATAGTTGGTTCCACGATTTTTTTTTTCTTTTCTGTGGCAATAATAAGTCGAGTTTAAAAATCTTTGCTAACACAACTTAAAAGACTAATTCTCTATGTCACTAAACCAAAAATGTTCTCTAAAATGTTATCCCGTTTTACATCTTAAAAACTGAATGCCATAAAGTCTTTTCAGTACGGAATCTTTCACAAAAAAAAACCATCAACATCAGCTTTGTCAACTCAAAAATAACAGTGTGCGTTTATAATTTAATGTCGCCGCAAAAAGCCACTATCAATCATTGACACCAAGATTACGTCCAAGTACTGTCACAGTCACAAAGTTGGGGTGGAGATTGATTAGATGACAACTTTGCAAGCTCAACCATCACCAATGTGACCACATGGTCGCCCAATCTAAAAAAAAAACTATAAATGATAGATTAAATCGAATACAAAAAAAAAAAGA